>OX246739.1:69179089-69224089 GCA_945910005.1 Isoperla grammatica | reverse complement strand
TGAGTGATAAGAATTATTTATTGCATAAATAAATATAGATGATAGATGTTGAATAAAGAAATTACTGATTAATAGAGCGTTTTAATTATTTTCAAAAATTTTAAAATCTCTTTCTTGAATATTATTATTTATTAGAGAAATACAAAAAATACAATGCTGGGAATATGTAATTAAAAACCAATCTTGTTTTGGAAAAAAAAAGTAAATATTAATTGAATAATAATTTAGATATGCATATTGGGTATAAATATTGGTTTTGAAACATCAATAGTAAAGTTAAACGGACTATTGTTTGGTTCGTCTCTGGTAGCGTCTACAAGGAAAGATTGCTACAAGGCAGGGTAAAGAAACTACCTTAGACTATACCAATACATGGTTTTCCAGGTTTTATTATACTTTATTTGTTCATTGCTATATTTAGTTTATGATTACTTTTATTATGGGTTGACAGTCACTCTTTGTGATTGGAGCTGTGCTCTTTTCTGCCAATCCCTTTTCGGGATTTATTTAATAAATAAATGAAGCACAACTGCTTTGTGTGGGTTAAAACTTAAATAAGACCATATTACGGTCTTCTTCCAGCACTCGGTAACTGATTAAGGTAAGATTAGATGTAGATATATGAATTGAAATGAATGGAAATGAGTAGATGTAGATACATGAATTGAAATCATGGAAATGAGTAGATGTAGATATATGAGTGTCTTATATATGTCTGAATGGTTGTTCTTCTTGTATATACATGATGACGATGTATCTGCTCACAATTTGATGCATATATCATGTAGATGGTAGACCTAAATCAATAGTGTTGGCATTATACATGATTCACATAAATTAACAAGATTTAAGTTTAACCAAATAAAGCAACAAGAACTTTTATTTAGCGACGACATAAATGGTAATTTGTGTATATTGTGTCGCATTTGTTAAATTGTTGACTATTGTATCCATGTTTTATTATGACCAAATCTGTACCCTTGGAGACCTACTCACATCAGTCCAGACCACCACCCAGTAATCATTCTTCGTTATATATATCACTGCTCCCATCGATTTCCACTCTTTTCTAACAAAGAACCAAAGTATACAATCTTGGCCACCTGTGCAAGCACTTTAACATTCTATAGTACAAAAAGGATATTGACGCATTCTGGATTTTTTTTATTCACAATATCATGGCACGGTTTCTGTAGGTGAAAGACTTAAAGTATGTTAAATAGTTTGATAATTTATGTCTGAGCTATTTTACAAGTCACTGTCAATATTTGATATGTTTATTACATATACCAGCACGCGATGACTAAGTGAATGATAATTGGTTAAGTAACTAAAAATTAGTACCCAGTACACAGGAAATGTGAAACTAGTGGTATTATATTATCTTCATCGCGTGTGGGAACATTTGCTGTGGTGCCCCGCGTCGCGTACCGGGTTCGAATCCTGGCTGGGAATTGATGTCAGGTGACGTTGTTGTTCATCTATATTATCACCCACTCATCGTCTCAATTAACATCGTTGCCAAAATATCAGACGTAAAGCTCAAAAAATAACAAATCATCATCATATATTATTAAAAATGCCAATTTGGTATCTTTAGATTACTTTAACTGATAGAAATATGTCAGAAATAATGAGCATCTTAACACGCCCACAGTCGATATTCGGTAGTAGTAGTTCTCTTCGCGGGGTAACTTTAAAATTAGGGATGGGAAATTATTGACATTTTCCACTTATCCGGAAATCTACCAGACTCACATAGCTATCAGACTTCCTTTTAAACTTAAAAAACTTATCAGCCTAACATACCAAACTGATGGGTTTATTACATTTTAATCGTCGTTAAAACAATCTAAAGTATGGGTTTAAATTAAAGAAGTCAGTTATCAAGTTTCAGCGTTGAAAAAAATTGAACCGATTTTCTAAAAAAAAACAAAAAAAAAACATATATTCAATGCGACTTTAATAACAATTATAACAATATAATAAAAATAAGTATTGTATGTGTGGGTTGGGCTGCTGGGTTCAATATTCTGGCAATATGTAGAGCAAGAAGGTTTTGCAGAGCTGCAAAAAACGGCTTTAGCACCCCATGTGTTCCTTGTTTAAACATTTTACTATTGCAGTCCCTTACTTTATATTATTAAGTATTATTATGATCAGGCCTACGCATCTGTAGCACATATGTTTTAAATATTCAGGAAAAGTGCATTCTGGAATTCAATCCAACAAATAACTTTATAAATACAACTAGTAATTCTTTGTTTAGTATGGCTATTTTAAAAATTCTGTTTGACTATGTCAACATTAGAATGATAATTTCAAGGGAAGTGTATAGGTATATCAAAGTGGAAACATTCCCTCATTTTCATTGGGATCATATTGAAATTACAGCGTCCGTATTCCAGTCCACTATAGCTCGTTGTTATCACATCCGTATTGATAACGCAGTAGACCGTACACTTCTTCCGCAACACAATCTCATACAAGCTTCTGTGGAGAAGACTTTAAAATGTTTTATTTTACCTCCAGCTACAAAGGTAGGTCTACCGTATTCTAAAATTTCGTTTCGTTTTTTTATATATACATCAAAGGCTATTTTTTCGGACAAAGAGGAACTTTTTCCATTATTATTTGCTCAGGCTCGTTTTTATTAAATAATGCGTAACCACCATTGGCTATTTTTTATATTTTATCACAAACAGAATGTATTTTTGTGTGTGTTTGTTTGGTAAACAAAACAGACTATGTATAGCACGCCAGCCATGAAACGGGTTGTGTAAAGCCGTCTTTACAGAAATCGTTTAGAAATCGCCAGTATTATTTTGGTATTCGAGAATTAATTTGTGTATTCATGAATATGTTTGTATTTATTATCAGATATCTTCAAATTCTAGTAAAAAATCAATTCACATAGAGCATATAATTACTTAATATATCACAACAAATACCCGGAAGCGCTTTTTTCAAGCCAAATTTGGCAGCATGACGTGTTTCGCACAATCAATAGTTATGCTAGAATATCTTCTTTCTTTCAGAGAGTTTTGGTATTTGTAATAGACTAATAGATGATCTCAAAACCACTAGAACTATTATGTAATTAATGAAAATTGACAGAATATACTATTTCTCCCCTGGTCAAATTTGAAGAAACAATAAAACATTCGCGCACTTAAACGGTCGCTTACTATAGATATAGAGACCTTTGTGACACTCGTAGGTGTCTGTAAGGCATGATATAACTATTGTTGGCTCTATATCTAGAGAGCGAATATTTAAGTGCGCGAATGATCTACTGAACGAAAACGCCCCCGATCATTCGCACACTAGATTATACGCGCAGGGAAGAACTTTTTCGGACCTGAGCATTCGCGCACTAGATCTTTCGCACACTAGAGCATTCACGCACTATAGCTTTTGCGCATTAGAGCATTCGCGCACTATAGCTTTTGCACACTAGAGCCTTCACGCAATAGAGATTTTGCGCATTAGAGCATTTGCGCAATATAGCTTTTGCACACTAGAGCCTTCGCGCAATAGAGATTTTGCGCATTAGAGCATTCGCGCACTAGATCTTTCGCACACTAGAGCATTCACGCAATAGAGATTTTTCGCATTAGAGCATTCGCGCAGTAGAACCTTCGCGCATTTAAACTTTCTCTCACTAGATTTGTCCCCTCAAAAAGAGGACCTCCCTCACCTATCATCACCCCCACGATGAGACTGACTGCGCTGAACAGCCCCAACTCTCTCTCCAGCTGGACCCCCTTCTCCTTGGCGGGCATAGCGACCCCGTTGTTCTCGCTGACACCTGCTGGAGCCGAGCTGATGCTGCGGTTGTGGACGCCATCTGCAAGACACAACAACTGTGACGTCATAATATTTTGTACATTCACTACTCTTCTCTTAAGAATAAAAATGCAATGTTAAGTAACCTCTTCGCTTTCCATCGAGGAGACCAAAAGCAACTGATCAACTGATGTGTAACAATACTTCGCTTGTCCACTGGGGCTACTACGAGCATTTAAAGTTAGAGTTGTGATTTTTTAGCATTCATTCGTGTATCATTAACTTTTGGAAAATAAGCATAAATTAGAATTTAACAAATCGGTAAAAACGTTTATTTTTAGCCTATAATTATTTCTGATTCACTAGAGATAGGCCTACCATTCAACAAATTGCATCAAATTGATAGTAAATGAATTTTATAAATTATTTTCTGGTCAGTAAATCTTCATTTTTTCAGTATTTTCAATAATTTGCACAAGTTTGCTGCTTTTGGTGGAAATTGACAAAAACTACCTCCCTTAGCATGAATGTATATTTTCTTTTATAAGGAAAAATTAAAATCGTTAAATACACACACAACATATCAAACGACAAATGAACTCTGAAACTCAATTTTCGTACATCTACCATTTATAGTTTCAACTAAAAAAGCACATATCTATAAATATACATCGATAAGTCAATGAAAACCATTATACTGTGTGGTCACCAGACGATTAGGCCTTGAGTCGCAGTGGCGTAACCAGGAATTAATAAAGGGGGTTCCCCCCTTGCATGTACGCCACTGTTGAGTCGTCACAACTGCATTTGTAGCTAAAACAAGGTCCTCATCTGACGACCACATTCTGACGACCAATAAGGTTCGTTTCTTGTTTGTGAACACATTGTTTGGGTTGGGTTCCTTGTTGTACAAAGCTTCTCATTGTTTAAACTAGTATTTTCATAACAAACACAACGTTAGGCAGCTATGCCCAAACCTGTCTCAAAATAACAATAACATCTTCGATCAGATATGTATAGATACCCTTACTTCATTCTTAGCTGAGTTTGGCTGAATTATTCCTGCCCAGGACTCATACACCCCCTTCCCCATTACTAAGTTCTCTCCACAACGCAACAATTTCACTCCTTCAGTAATGCCTATGGCGGTATGAAAACGTAAGCGTGTGCACAAGATAACAACGTAATACAATCGTCAAAAGATCCAGCTACCCTTTCTTTACAAAGGCATTCAGACTTGTTCATCGTTCAATCCAGCTTTGTATTTGTCTACCTCTTGTATTTCCACCTTCAACATCCAATCTTGCTGTCAAACTATCTTCGTCGTTTTTCAATTTTCAGCGGCGTATGTTAGCGAAGTCAAAGACCAAAGTAAACTAACGCTAAGTTTCTGTTGGGATATTACTTGCAAAGGCTGTGGAACACTTATGATTAAACGTATGTTTAAAAATAGATTAAAATCTATTGATTTCGACTTTCGAGTGCAGTTGTACGTTGTCGTGCATTGAAAATTAGTACTACTTATGCTCGCTCAGCATTAAAAATTGCAAAACGACTCCAGGTTATGGGCTTGTCTTGTCTTAGTTTGTTGCGTAGATTCATCGACATGTCTGTTACCAATCATTGTCTTAACCCATCCCATGACACCTAACTGACACGTAACTGACACCTAACTGACACCTATAATTGACACCTAATTGACACGTAACTGACACACAAATTACACGTAGCTGACACCTAACTGACACGTAGCTGACACCTAACTGACACCTAACTGACACGTAACTGACACGTAACTGACACCTAACTGACACGTTACTGACACCTAACTGACACCTAACTGACACGTAACTGACACGTAACTGACACCTAACTGACACCCAACAGACACGTAACTGACACCTAACTGACACCCAACAGACACGTAACTGACACGTAGCTGACACCTAACAGACACGTTACTGACACGTAGACACCTAACTGACACCTAACAGACACGTAACTGACACGTAACTGACACCTGACACCTAACTGACCGGTAACAGACACGTAACTGACACGTAGCTGACACGTTACTGACACGTAGTAGACACGTAGCAGACACGTAACTTGAAACCTTTTTAAGAAATTCATTCATTCATCATTTAAAAAACAAAATAGTTCAAATAAGGGTGGAAATCGGATTTTAATGGAAGGCAAAGACTTACAGTTGAAATAAAATATTATACACATTACAATCACAAAATGGATATTGTACACATACCATGCAGAGTATTTATTCCTAGTGTAGATATTGACGGAATGTTTATGTTTAATGCATGTATACAATGTTTCAACATACATCATCATATTGCCAACACAAGAAACAAGACTCGCATTGCAATCTTGGCTCTGGAAACTAAGAATAGAAATACAGCCGGCTTTTTCATATTTTCCCTTCCGTAAGTAGGGTTTGCATTGAAATTGGATGTTATACTTACAGCTTTGCTTACAGCCATACAAGATACATATCAGTAGTACTTACATTTCTCGCACGTCGTGGCTCCTGTGTGGTTAGTTTATCCAGTATGTACCTCAGATGTTTTGGTAAAGGTACATAATACCAAGAGGTGCATGAGTCTAATTCGAGAGGTCACTGATTCGATACCCGCCACAGGTTATCCTGAGTGAATAATTTGTTCGATTTCGAGGTTGTTCTCAGTCACAAGTTAGACGCTGGAATTGCGTCATACTAACAGCCCTTGAATATGATGTCTTCCTAACTATTCAAAATACCACAATACGTATAGTTGTGTGGAAGTACTAACTAGGTGGCTTAACGCCAATGATAAATGTCAATGAGAAAGATTAATTTTTATTTGGAACCGTGTCAATTGAGCTTCACACCAAGCAATGTTTATTATTCCGTCCCTAGCGACGGGTTTCTTTGTCTTGCCCAATAGGGAACTTGCATGAATTTTCTACAGCTCTGAAAGTACGTGGAATATATTGTTATTCATCTGAAGACATCACAAACCTAATTTAAAAGTTTTAAAATTAACTCATTATACTTCTATACATGTTCAAAGATTTTGATTATCTGTTTCCCGCACTATTATTTTTAAACGGTATGTGACGTCACATGCCATGAAAATCACTGCTTATATGAATGACTTTGCATATAACCTCCTTGGACTTTGCCACCGCCTCCTAGACGAAACAATCACATTTTCAAGGTCATCAAGCCAACCTTGTCAAAATGTTTACGCAAGCCGTTGTCAAGTCTGCTTTATATGAATAACAACACCCAATATTTACTGATATTCTATGAAAATAGGTTTGGTATTATTGTTTTTATAGTAACTGGGCTTCAAAATTAATTACTACGCTTACTAGACATTAATTCGATTTTATATGATTTTGGATATGATAATTTCCAAATAAGCGTTATGTTATTTATCTTTCTTTGATTGGTTGATTGCTGATACATGGCAAGTGACGTATGCCCCGTTTTTCCCGCCATAAATATGTGTGAAACTTTCAGCTCGTTTTTATAAATGAAACTTAATTCTATGTCATCGAAATAAAATATTTTTGTATTCAGGACGTTAATCTTAATCTAGTAAAATGCTAAAAAAACATTATGCATGTTCCCCATTGCCACCGCCTTCTCACAAGAAGCGCACCACAGTACCCCCCTGCCAGTGAACGAGCACAGCGAGGCGAACGAAAGTCTATACGCCTAGTCGCGCTGGTACATACACTTGACGTCCTGCTCTCGTCGTGACCAAAGGCTGAGCAGCGGCAACGGCAGCGTATGATCGAACCATAGACGGAGTGCTGGAGTTCGGACGAACACTGGAGTGATTAACAGCTGGGGGCGCTGTCCCAGACAGATGTGATGAGCGTGATTCTGCATTCGGCATCGTCGATGGTTGAGTGGTGTCTGGGGCCGCATCAGCAAGAATGAAGGCGGGCTTCAAACGATCAATGGATACAACGACCTTCTTCCCAGTACGCAAAATTGTAAAGTGTTTCTCATTCCTCGTGAGTACCTCGTAGGGCCCATCGTACGGTTGCTGAAGGGGTGTTCGTACAGCATCATGTCGCACAAAAACGTGGGAACATGTCGCGAGGTCCTTAAACACAAAACAGCGTCGTTCTCCGTGTCGAATAGGGCGGGACGGCCGGAGCTTCTGGAGACGTTGGCGGAGGTGCCTGACGTACTCAGAGGTGCTGTCCAGTGTTGTTGCAGCTGACAGGTATTCTCCTGGAAGTCTGAGAGTAGTTCCATAAACCAATTCAGCCGGTGTTGCCTTAATATCGTCCTTCCAAGCTGATCGGATACCCAGCATAACCCACGGTAGGGTGTCAGTCCAGCGATTCTCTTCATGGCACATAAGTGCAGCCTTGAGCTGTCGGTGGAGACGCTCTACCATTCCGTTGGCGGCGGGATGATATGACGTAGTGTGGATTAGGGTCGTACCTAACAGGTGATTGAGAGACCTAAAAAGAGACGACTCGAACTGTCGACCTTGATCGGAAGTGATCCGAAGGGACGTCCCAAAACGAGATATCCACCCGGTGACGAGGGCAGAGGCGACTGTATCTGCGGTTATATCGGCAAGAGGCAGCGCCTCAGGCCAGCGAGTAAACCGGTCGACGCATGTGAGCAGGTAGCGGAATCCCGCTGACTCGGGGAGAGGACCAACAAGATCAATGTGGACATGGTCAAACCGAGCGTCGGGGACGTCAAAATGCTCAACGGGCGCAGAGACGTGGCGAGTGACCTTCGATCGCTGACAAGTTATGCATGCCCGGGTCCACTCTCTGCAGTCTCTTCTCATTGACGGCCAGACGTAGCTCCTGGAGACAAGGCGAACGGAGGCCGCAACACCTGGATGGGACAGGCTGTGAAGGCTGTCAAACACCCGACGTCGAAGGTTCGCTGGCACGAAGGGCCGTTCTACCGGCGTGGACGTGTCACAATGGATCGTGAGGTTTGTCCCAGCGAGGCTCCTACATTTTAGTTGAAGTGCAGTGTCGGAGAGAAGAAGTGCCCGAAGGTCAGAATCGGTCTTCTGTTCTCGAGCAATTGCCACGTAATCCACTGGAGCCGAGATCGCCTCCACTCTGGACAGAGCGTCTGCGACGACATTCTCCTTGCCAGGAACATGACGAATGTCGGTAGAAAATTGGCCAATGTAGTCGAGATACCGAAACTGTCGCGGTGAACACTTCTCAGCCTTCTGCTTAAAAGTGAATGTCAAAGGCTTGTGGTCTGTGTAGACTGAGAACGTTCTGGCTTCCACCATATGACGGAAATAACGTATAGCCTCGTAGATGGCAAGGAGTTCGCGATCGTATGCTCCGTACTTGCGCTGCGCCGCATTCAGCTTACGTGAGAAGAATGCTAGCGGTTGCCAACCTAAACAAGTTCTCTGCTGAAGGGCGGCTCCAATACTATTGTCGGAGGCGTCGGCTACGATCGCCAGCTCCCCACTTGAGTCTGGGTGCGCTAGAAGCGCCGCCTGCGAGAGACTACTCTTACATTCTTCAAACGTCTGCAACAACTCCGGAGTCCAAACGATAGGCGTCTTACCCGATGTGTCAGCACCGACAAGAAGGTAGTTGAGGGGTGCCTGAAGTCGGGCGGCAGATGGTAGGAAACGACGATAGAAATTTATCATACCCAATACCTGACGCAGTTGCTTGATATTACTAGGTGGTGGCAAAGAGATGATTGCCTCAACTTTGTCTTCAAGAGGCCGTGTCCCGAAGGCATTGACAGTGTGGCCTAAGAACTTTACCTCGGAAACACCAAACACGCACTTAGAAGTATTGATAAGTATTCCGTACTCCGACAACCGCGCAAAGAGCAGGCGGAGGTGTTCCTCATGTTCTGCCTGAGATGTCGATGCTATGAGGATATCATCGATGTATGCGTAGGCGAAATCCAGATCACGAATTGCTTCGTCGATGAACCTCTGAAACGTTTGGGCTGCGTTTCGTAAACCAAAACTCATGAATGGAAATTCGAAAAGACCAAATGGTGTGGTTATAGCTGTCTTTGCGATATCATCTGGAGCAACAGGGATCTGGTTGTACGCTTTAACCAAGTCAATCGTCGAGAATACAGACTTCCCAGTGAGCGACTGAGCAAAATCTTGTATATGATGAGGTACAGGATATCGGTCTGGAATCGTCCGATCGTTCAGCGCCCTGTAGTCGCCGCACGGCCTCCACTGATTTTCCTTCTTGGGAACTAGGTGAAGGGCGGCGGACCAGTTACTGGAAGAACGCCTGGCGATACCAGTCTTTAGCATCGTATCGAACTCAGCCTTAGCGATTTGCAGACGGTCCGGCGCCAGGCGGCGAGGTTTACATGACACTGGATGCCCAGGCGTCGTGTGGATATGGTGCATAGTTCCATGTTTAATGATGCGCGTTATACCAGCTGGCCGTGTGATGGCGGGAAACTCAGCCAGGAGAGCGTGATATCGTGAACCTCCACTGACTGCCTTAACGTGTTGTTGTACGTTCATGGTCCACTTACCAGTGACGGCAGTCGATGTGGCGCTATCTATTAAGCGTCGATTTCGTGCATCAACGAGTAAGCCGTAGAACGACAAGAAATCGACTCCGACGATTGGTCTGGATACGTCAACAACGACGAAACGCCAGACAAACTCGCGTTTAAACCCCAAATCGAGGTTGAGGCTAATAGCACCATAAGTCGATATAACTGTTCCGTTGGCAGCAAACAGCTCGTACGTTGACCGTTCGCGAGGTCCATTGACCAGTGCGCGCGGGTATACGCACAGATCAGACCCTGTGTCAACAAGGAATTGACGTCGAGTCGTAATGTCTGTCACAAAAAGGCGGCGTGAGCTCGGACAGTCGTGAGCCGCGTCTACTGACTGCCCATGGAGTTTTTTGACACGAAACTGCATGGTTGTCGACACAGTTTCGCCTTCGCACCGTACTTCTGATGATACCAGCACATTCCATTTGCTGGAGCACCTTGCGTCGTGTATCGTGGGTTCGATGAAGAAAAGTCGCGACGACGATCCCTCGAACGTTCTCGAGATGACACCGCTCGACGATTGCTAGATAGTGTCTCGACTTGTTGTGACAACTCTTCTAACTGTGTTTGAAAATTGTAGACTACTGCTAAACGAGAAGGAATCGGTGTCATCTCGTGAATCCGGTCAGCGATCACTGCAAGTGCATCGAGGTCGTCAGGCGGTGATGATGCGAGTATGTCGCGCATCCTGATCGGTAAACGTTCAAGCCACAACGATCGTAATACCTTGTCTGTCACTTCAGACGCAGCCAACATGCGCAGTTGAAACAATAATTCGGATGGTTTGCGATCCCCCAACTCTTCATGTTGTAAAAGTCGTTTAAAACGCGCCTCTTGTGAGGGTGAAAAACGTCGAATGAGCTCTGCTTTCAAATGCTCATATTTGCCAACGATCGGGGGTTTGACGATAATGTCACGCACTGCAGTCGCGTATCGTTGATCGAGGGCGCTTGTTGCATGATTAAATTTAGTGGAATCATGCGTAATTCCTGCTAAATCGAACTGATTTTCGATTTGTGCGAACCACAATACCGGATCATCCGCCCAAAACGGTGGCACCTTTACGCTAACCCTATCTACCGAGACGAGGGCTACGTTTTCAGGTAATGCCATCTTCCTGAATTCGTCGTTATACAAAAACAAACGGTAGAAACAATCAACATCTACACGAAAACTCGACACTTCCACAAGAAATAATTTGTAAGTTGTTCATTGTCCTACCTCGTTGGTAGAATCACGTCGGGGTCACCAATGTGGAAGTACTAACTAGGTGGCTTAACGCCAATGATAAATGTCAATGAGAAAGATTCATTTTTATTTGGAACCGTGTCAATTGAGCTTCACACCAAGCAATGTTTATTATTCCGTCCCTAGCGACGGGTTTCTTTGTCTTGCCCAATTGCCACCGCCTTCCCACAAGAAGCGCACCACAGTTGTTAATGTTAAGTAGTAATATTGTAGAAACGCCATTTTAAAAAGTTTATCCCAGCGTGCCTTATAATATGTTTAATTAAGAGCGAAGGGTAGTCTCTACGTCAAAAACCGCAGAAAAGTTGCATTATTTAATTATATCTCAAGATTGCAACAAGAAATCGAAAATCTAAATCAACAGCGCACTGTGTTTTGGTAAGCTATACACACTGAATGAAACAACCATTAGCGTAGTTATTTTTATTATTAATTCGATAATTAGTAATAAAATTAATTATATTCAAAAAACATACTGATTACAATGTAAGACACAACTTAGAGCATTCAGTAGGTAGAGCTTACTAAACCACAGTGCGCTGTTGATTCAGATTTTCGATTTCGAAGCCCATTCTTGTGATATAATTTTTTAAGTGAAAATTGTGTACGGTTTTTGTCGTAGAGTTATCCTTAGCTGTTTATATAATGGAAATATACACAAATTAAGATAGACAGTGGCGGAAATCGAGTCAGAAACCTAACAGTGGCATGTGCTAACCACTGATCCAGCTACACAAACATAACAATAAATAAGTAATTATAAATTGCCCAATATATGGAAATACGTACACGTCTTTTGGTTCAACGGAAATATTCCACCTGCCATTTTCTCTGGTGATTGATTTTCAGCAGAGGTCGTCACTGAAAGAAATAATAGAAATCTGTTCCCAGCCTTACAACTTACAGTCCACACTGAATAGGTACAGGGCTGCGCGGTCCATGTGGGAGTATAATTTATATATGCAAGGATGTTTTTCTTTTTGTACAGTACACGGTGGTAAAATTACAATACAAAATTTAATAAAATTAATTGGTATCTGATCTCTAAAGGAATGGACATTTTCTTCACAAAAAGGCTGTTCAGAGAGTTGTGTGTTGTGAAAGGTGTTACTTTCGTAAAAAAAAGGTTTCAACGTTTAAATTATAGATTTAAATCAAATTAGATTAGCCTAATGTATAGTTAATAAATTGACAATTCTATTAAAATAATATTGAAAACAACAGTTTTTATAAACAATGGTGAGGAAGCAGTTGCTCTGGTGAAATAATAAATGTACAACGAGACATAGAGACGAGACATAGATACTAGACATAGAGACAAAAGACAGCCAATCTTGCAGTTAAGTGGTAAAGAAAAGGTTTGAATTAGAATCAATTAAGTAAAAATGATGATTGAAAGAAATTATGTTTTACTAGGTCACATTTGTAATATCCTTTGAGCACAAATATACTTGTGAACATACCGTGTATAATCATCCCGAGAAGTAAAACAGCGTACATTATTAATAATAAGCTTATAGGGGCAGCTGTCACGCCCTAAAGACCAACCCCGACTGGGAATCGAACCCAGGTCTCCCACTTGCTGGCTGGGCGCCTTGACCCTTAGACCACCGGAACTGGCAATTTAATGTATGGAAATTGTTTATACATATACGCGTATTATTAATTTTTACCATTATAAAGGCTACATAGGGAAAGAGAGTAAAGTTCATCAGATATACAATCATTACTAGATTCTTATTTCTAAACTGATAAAATAGATTTTCTAGGTCACCCGTTGATGATTCGAAAGGTTTGGAATTCGCTTCCCGTCAAGAATAATAATGATTTAACGTTTCCCATAGTCGGAACGTGAGTGCATGGATTATCATTGAACCACACAGTTACTATTGTAAGTCCATGATTGAACCATTCAAATCCATGCATTGTCAGTACAGCTCATATGCTAATATCATGCAAAAGGAATTGTGTAGTTGCCACAACGAAAGTATTCTGATGCTTACGTCACTAATTTCTACCGTCTCATTTAAAAAACTCCATTGGGGATAATTTAAAACCTTCCGTTGGTTACCAGGTAACGGTGGGCGTGACCAAACCGCCTGTACATTCGACTAAGCCGAACCATGCGTTTACGAATGTGTGAAGGAACGCCAGGTATCTGTTGATTTTCTACCAATTATCGCGGTTGAAAGGGGCAGTAGACAATGACCAGAGATCGGTATGCGAATACTTGCGTTGAGACTAGTTTACCGATAGAGTTAGCTCAGTGCGTAAAAAGGCTCTAATTCGAAAAATCGCCTGTTCAATTCCCGGTTTGGGCGTTTTTCAACAAGCAATGGATTTCAATCTATCTGCAAGACCCTAGTTCAAACATTAACAGTGACTTTGGAGCTGTCATAGCAACGAAGCACATTATAAAGTGAATGAATTTCCCTCACTGGAAATCAGTTCTCGTAACTGAGTGGGTAGACAATACAAAATTATTTATGATATTGTTTGTTTGTTTTATTGTAATTAAGGCCAGTGTAGGGCACAATGCCGTCTTTAGCCTGATAAGTGATGATTAATGAATGATAATGCGGAAGGGAGGAGGGTAAGCCTGGTACCGGCACGTAGCCTACTCCTATCGAAAAGTACCAAGGGGACCATCGGCTTTACCGGCTCATCCGAAAGGACGGTGTAACTTTGACCAGTCATGTAGGTTCCTCCACTAACCTGGACTGTCGAGCAGTTGACGAGAAGAACGAAGCTGTTACACAAGCTTTCGAACCCTCCAATCCGCTCTAACCAACGGTAACAAGTGTTTCAGAGGAGAGTGGTCACCCATCCACCTCCTGACCTAGCCCAAGGTTGCTTAACTTCGGTGTTCGTATGGGAACCGGCTAAGCGACCGCAGCTAAACCGTTGGCTTATTATCTTAGTGCAACTAAATATGCCTATAGTGAACATATATTCCAATGTAATTGTATTATTCCCGTTTAGGAACGTGACTTTTTAGGAAAAATAGTATAGATCGTTGAAATATAATTAAACAACTAACTATAAATTAACATTTTCGTTTTCAAGCTGAACATTATGTCATCGCACTTCGTAGGTTGAGATGAAAAGACGTTTAGTAGTTTTGCTGTGGTCCTCCTAACGAGCAGTTTAGACATTGCATGATGGAGTCAAGTGTGAGGTCAAGCGGTTGGTCGCTTCTTACCCTGACTACGTCACAGCCCGGTGTATTGGAATATCTTTACGCATAGCCCATCATTACCCGCGCTCACTCAAGCAGCCGTTACACGTTGCGAACAAAGAAAAGGTTAAGCTACGTTATACTAAGGTTATATTGGGTAAGATTAGGTTAGATCAGGTTAGGTTAGGTTAGGATAAGTTAGGTTACGTTAGGTTAAATTAGGTTAAGGTTATTTTGAGACCACACGTTTTCTTCTGAAGCTCGCTTCGCAACATGTAACGCAATCTGAGTACTACTATTCCAAGGGTATAGATATTCTGTTACACCAGGTCAACTAGCAAGGTATTTGGTAGACTCTCTTGCTCTAGGTACATGACCCGCTATTACTACACTACTTTGTGCATTGAAGGCGCGATAAGTTGTTTAAGTTTATATGTTATATAATTTTAATTAATTATAATTTGTATTTTTTTTTTACTTTTTTTTTATTATAAGTTAAAATGTTCACTTACCCTGAGGAACCACCAATTTCTATCGTTAAAAATTGTTTTAAAATGCTTTAGAATTGTCAAATAAAATATGTGATTTCCTAGATAATTGAGTGTTCTCCAATAATTAATAAATCCGTTATTCAAATTGTGGTAAAACACCTTTCCAATCAAATGACACGTACGTTCCTAAATGAAACTAAATTATATTATTTATTGTTTCTACTTCCTATAATAATAGTGTGTAGTATCGGTTTTTATTTTTTCCTTTCCATTGACTGTCTGATATCTATAAATTTTTTAATTACATCGTCAGCTCGACCACAAGGTATCATTTCCTTACGCCAGCTTCCCATAGCAGGGTATTCAGTTCGTTGTATGTATACATTATATCTATACTTTATTCTCTTATGTTTCATAAATGTTTATTGTTTGTATGTATGTAGTATAATGGAAGTATATTTATGATTTATGGGAATAAAATGATATGAAAATTGAAACTAAACGAAGAAACTTCATAAAGCCTGTATTACACGGTCAAACTTTTTCATCCAACTCCTTGAATTCAAGGAGTTCGATGAAAAAGTTTGACTGTGTAATACAGGCTTAACTTTAGGAATTAATCGAATATACATCTCTTTTCATATTCAGATAGTTGGCGATGGCAATTTATCTCGCAACCTGAATAATACTAGTTTATGTAGATTTTCATAAATGGTATGTTTTGTGGTTTTGTGAAAACAATGGTGTTGCATCTTATGATTTACTTAAAGCCCTTTTTCACTACCCCTGTTCCAACTACTTTGGAAATTCTAGGGCAGTGTTTTGTTTTTAAAAAGCACTTGAGTTCAAAGATGTGATGATAGCTTTTATTTTCCGTGCATACCGAGTCGGATTATGTTGCACCTTGTGTTTTCGTTTTTCGTCACTTCTGTTCTAACTGCTTTGGAATTTCTAGGATAGTGTTTTGTTTTTGCAATGCAGTTAAAAACAGAAGTGGCAAAAGGGAAAACACAAGGTGGAACATAATGTGACCCGGAACACACACACACAGCTGTTTTCACTACACCTTCACTAAATTCAAGTGCTTTGGAAAAACAAAATATCCTAGAAATTCCAAAGCATTTAGAACAGAGCTAACGAAAAAGGGATTTAAGTAAAACACAATATGATACAAATGAAATCAAGCCGTTCATCGATTTATGGATATGAATCCACGGAATGTTGTTTCAACGATTTGATACAGGAGCTCGAGAATAAAAAAATTAAATAAAAATATTTGGTGGCTAGTAGCTAAACCGCAACCTTCTGAACTTGAGTCCCCCTTTCTTCCACTAGGCCATTTAAGACAACAGTACTTACAGGATAAATAAACAAATGATTATTCATATATCTGATGGAAAAGTGTCGTTTTTAATCGAGAAGAAACATAGGCACTGAACCTTGATGTTTTGTGCGTTTATACATCAATCAATCAATCAATCAATTAATCAATCAATCAAGAAGAAAGTGTTTGCTTTTAATTCAGTCTGCGTCAATAAGGGTTAGTTGATAATTGAGACGTAATTGAAATAATTCAATTGAGTCAATTGGAGCGATGAATGGCTTTATCAGTGAGTTATAACAATAACTGCTTCTATGTTGCTATAATGAAGAACCGCGACACGAGCAAATGTCTATGGACTTGATTCAACATTAAATGTATTGACATTGTGGCACCGATTGCTATTCAAAAACATTTCCGTTGGTGAATAGGAGAAAGAGAAAGTTCCAAACAAAGTTTTAAAAACTCCACTAAAGGTCGGTTTACGCACACTTTCCTATGATTTAAGATTTGTTTTGTTTTCCTAACAGCTGTTTTACTTAGGATCTCTAATATTGGCCCGATTTATTAAACACATATTTACCCTTATTTAACATTATAAGATTTAAGAGTTAACAATATCAAATCGAGCCAAAAACATTATGGCTTTTACACACTTTCCTAAGGTTTAAGATTTAAGGAAACCATAGCAACGTTAGCTCATACCCAAAATTCTTAGCCCAGCCAATGAGAGGCGACGATTTATAAATCCGGCCAATGGAAGCGATCCTAAGTAAAACAGTTAGGAAAATAAAAACTTAAATCTTAAATAAGTGTGCAAACACTAAACACCATAATGCTTTTGGAATGATTTAATTTTGCCAACCCTTAAATCTTAAATCTTAAATGAATGTGTAATCCGCCCTTGACACACAACCATCCACTTCTCCATTTACTAACATACTACTACAAAATTTCCCTTTTCTCAATAAAACTTTTCTTAACATTAATCAACCTAGCAACCGGTACATAGTAGGTGGTTTAGTTTTTAGTTTTAGCTAGTAGTTTAGTTGATAACTAGTTTTAATTTTAAAAAATTGTAGATTTATTTACTCTTTCTGCAAATTGTTACACAATGTATTATGCACTTGTCAAATGAATAAAAGTATCCAATTAATTTAATCTAAACTAATAGAAATGGCTGCACTGGACCTCACTGAATGCGTCTTTAACAATTAAAACACCAAAACACAACAATCGACACTCAAGGCATCCCATTGGAAAACTACAATGTGTTCCTTATTCATGAAATATTAGTCAGACAAATTTACATATTTTTTAAATTTCTCGTTAAAGTTCTAGTTTCTTTTAGATTCCAATTGTATGTTCATTCTTAATTATAAACAAGGCAGTAAACTAAGACAGGTCATCGAACCACACAAAAACACTCATTTAATTGTTATTTGTCACCCATTCCGAGTCGGCTTCCAACATAATAAGATAATAACTACGTTATGCAACGTACAACCAACCTTAATGTGTTGACACAGCGTCCGCACCGCCACCTTAATGTGTTGACACCACGTCAGCGCGAAGACAATGTAACGTATGCAGTCACTCACTCGTCTTAACGAACTAAGATCGGATCAAGTTGTTGTTTGCGACGCCGTCAAAATACTAAACAGCCATGTAAGACTGTGTCTTAATTATTGGGTTAAGGCTGGACCTTAGGTCTGGACACTCGCGACATTTCAACTCGACTGGGAGTGGAGTGGAGCTTGATTATTAATTGCTTGAGTAAACGGTTCAATGGCTCAGTTAGTAGCAAGGAAGATCAGTACAGTTGAATACTTTACTCAGCACACGTGGCGTGGTCAGAGATGCATTTCCCGAATTAAAATTATGATTTTTTTCGAAAGTGTATAAAATATTTATACAAGACCTAGTATTTGGACTGTACACTGTTCCTTGTCACAGATAAAAAAAAATTAAACCGCAATATTTCAAACTCTGATCAGAGCTCTTCAACAGGCGAAACCCTCCCCCCCCCCCATCCACGTCTGTTGAAAAGCTCTGATCAGAGTTCGAAATATTGCGGTTTTAATTGTTTTTTATCTGTGACAAGGAACAGTGTACAGTCCAATTACTAGGTCATGTATAACGTTTTACCTGTTCTACCATGTTTCCGTTTTAATTATAAAATATTTGTTAAGCGTTACAAGTTACAATATATAAATGTAAAAAAGTGTAAAATGTGATCCGTAAGAACACATTTAAAATGTCGAGTGTTGTAAATTCACATTGTTGTGCAATTAAAATAATCGTAAACAAGTAATACTTTCTTTCGTAACATAATTTATTTGGTACATTTTAAAGAAAATTGCTTGAGAATTGCTTAATCGAAAAACGAAAATGTACGAAGATTCCTACGTTTTCATGTACTATTTAATAAACGTACGTTTTGCGTGGTGAAGTTCTTTAGAAATTGAATAAATGGAAGACAACATGGCAGTAAAATTAAAATTAATTCATTTTTTCTTAACTCTTTTTTATTTTATTTTAATAAACCGACCAAATTATTAAAAAAAGTCTTAAATAATCATGAATATTAAACAATCGTAACGATACAGGTAATTATATCTACAAAATCATTCGAGTTTGATAATGTATTCCTTAAATTATGAGCATAAAGGACAATGCAAATCTGATACTTCTCATGCAGGCTGCAGTACCAAATAAGTTTACAGGAGGTGAAATAGGTATTTTACAGGTATACGATACAATAGCCTACCTATCATCATCAGGCGAAACATGTTAAAGATCAAAAGTCTGTATAAAGAACATCTGTTACACTCAGTACATCATATGACGTGCGTTCTATTTTTATCTACCCTATTATAATCACTTATGGTCGGATGATAACGAAATAAAGAGGATTATTATTATTGTTACTATTCTTAGCAACCAGCACAGAACATGCATGTAACACATGATTGAGCAACACAACGTGTGAACGACCTTGTACATTTGAAGAGTGTGATGTTTGTCTACGCATAACCCGGAAACTTATCACCTCATTATGAATGATTAACACTGCATGACTGCTACACGATCACTAAGAATGTATTATCAATAACTTCATAGGAATGTTATCATAACGCTATTCTATCACTGCACTGAATCACTGCACTGATATGCAAGGGATAGTATGCTATTCAATCACTGCACTGATATGCAAGGGACAGTATGCTATTCAATCACTGCACTGATATGCAAGGGACAGTACGCTATTCAATCACTGCACTGATATGCAAGGGACAGTATGCTATTCAATCACTGCACTGATATGTAAGGGACAGTATGCTATTCAATCTCTGCACTGATATGCAAGGGAAAGTATATGCTATTCAATCACTGCACTGATATGCAAGGGACAGTATGCTATTCAATCACTGCACTGATATGCAAGGGACAGTATGCTCTTCAATCACTGCACTGATATGCAAGGGACAGTATGCTATTCAATCACTGCACTGATATGCAAGGGACAGTATGCTATTCAATCACTGTACTGATGTGTAAGGGACAGTATGCTATTCAATCACTGCACTGATATGCAAGGGACAGTATGCTATTCAATCACTGCACTGATATGTAAGGGACAGTATGCTATTCAATCACTGCACTGATATGCAAGGGACAGTATGCTATTCAATCACTGTACTGATGTGTAAGGGACAGTATGCTATTCAATCACTGCACTGATATGCAAGGGACAGTATGCTATTCAATCACTGTACTGATATGCAAGGGAAAGTATGCTATTCAATCACTGCACTGATATGCAAGGGACAGTATGCTATTCAATCACTGCACTGATATGCAAGGGACAGTATGCTATTCAATCACTGCACTGATATGCAAGGGACAGTATGCTATTCAATCACTGCACTGATATGCAAGGGACAGTATGCTATTCAATCACTGTACTGATATGCAAGGGAAAGTATATGCTATTCAATCACTGCACTGATATGCAAGGGACAGTATGCTATTCAATCACTGCACTGATATGCAAGGGACAGTATGCTCTTCAATCACTGCACTGATATGCAAGGGACAGTATGCTATTCAATCACTGCACTGATATGCAAGGGACAGTATGCTATTCAATCACTGTACTGATATGCAAGGGAAAGTATATGCTATTCAATCACTGCACTGATAAGCAAGAGACAGTATGCTATTCAATCACTGCACTAATATGCAGGGGACAATATGCTATTCAATCACTGCACTGATATGCAAGGGACAGTATGCTATTCAATCACTGCACTGATAAGCAAGGGACAGTATGCTATTCAATCACTGCACTGATATTCAAGGGAAAGGAGACCATTAAATTACCAAATCACTTTTACTTTTAACTATTTAATATAGACTAGATCACCTTACAATTGCACCTTACAAGCATTTTACAAGCACCTTACAAGCACCTTACAAGCACCTTACAAGCACCTAACAAGCACTTTACAAGCACCTTACAAGCACTTTACAAGCACCTTACAAGCACATTACAAGCACCTTACATGCACCTTACAAGACCTTACAAGCACCTTACAAGCACTTTACAAGCATCTTACAAGCACCTTACAAGTACCTTACAAGCACCTTACAAGTACCTTACAAACAATTTACAAGCACTTTAGAAGCACCTTACAAGCATCTTACAAGTACCTTACAAGCACTTTACAAGCACTTTAGAAGCATCTTACAAGCACCTTACAAGTACCTTACAAGCACTTACAAGCACTTAAGAAGCACCCTACAAGCACCTTACAAGCACTTTAAAAGCATCTTACAAGCACCTTACAAGTACCTTACAAGCACTTTAGAAGCATCTTACAAGCACCTTACAAGTACCTTACAAGCACTTACAAGCACTTAAGAAGCACCCTACAAGCACCTTACAAGTACCTAGCAAGCACCTTACAAGCACCTCACAAGCACCTCACAAGCACCTCACAAGCACCTTACAAGCACCTTACAAGCACCTTACAAGCACCTCACAAGCACCTCACATGCACCTCACAAGCACCTCACAAGCACCTTACAAGCACCTCACAAGCACCTCACAAGCATCTTACAAGCACCTTACAAGTACCTTACAAGCACTTAAGAAGCACCCTACAAGCACCTTACAAGCACCTTACAAGTACCTTACAAGCATCTCACAAGCACCTCACAAGCACTTTAAAAGCATCTTACAAGCACCTCACAAGCACCTCACAAGCACCTTACAAGCACCTCACAAGCACCTCACAAGCACCTCACAAGCACCTCACAAGCACCTTACAAGCACCTTACAAGCACCTTACAAGCACCTCACAAGCACCCTACAAGCACCTTACAAGCACCTCACAAGCACCTCACAAGCACCTCACAAGCACCTCACAAGCACCTCACAAGCACCTCACAAGCACCCTACAAGCACGTTACAAGCACCTTACAAGCACCTCACAAGCACCTCACAAGCACCTCACAAGCACCTCACAAGCACCTTACAAGCACCTCACAAGCACCTTACAAGCACCTCACAAGCACCTCACAAGCACCTCACAAGCACCTTACAAGCACCTTACAAGCACCTCACAAGCACCTCACAAGCACCTTACAAGCACCTCACAAGCACCTTACAAGCACCTCACAAGCACCTCACAAGCACCTCACAAGCACCCTACAAGCACCTTACAAGCACCTTACAAGCACCTCACAAGCACCTCACAAGCACCTCACAAGCACCTCACAAGCACCTCACAAGCACCTCACAAGCACCTCACAAGCACCTCACAAGCACCTCACAAGCACCCTACAAGCACCTCACAAGTACCTTACAAGCATCTCACAAGCACCTCACAAGCACCTCACAAGCATCTTACAAGTACCTTAAGATGTACAATACCTGACATGTTTAATACGAATAAGGCGTCTACAACCTACGGTATCCACATTGAACACGCTCACAAAACATACTGGATGTATTCATGTCGCTAATATTGTTATGCCCCAACCACTATTGTCGTCATCGTGATAGTAATCGTAGAAATATGAACACATTTGCCGATTACATCCTACCTATTGCGACATCACGATTTAGTTGTGCAGCGTCATAAGAACCAAGTTAGTTAATTCCTTCACGAGGTCCCGATTAGGATAACGATCACGATACCGGCAATTGTGGTCGGTGCTTTACCGTCTAGATCTAGCCGAAGAATAAACATAGTTTAAGGCACTGGTAACTGGCAGTACAGCTCGTACATAAAAGTTATACTCTCTCTGTATAATTCCAATTCAAAGCGTTTGATTGGTGGAAGATATATTGAGAATCGGTTAAAATAAATTTAATAAAACATCTTCAAAACGTTCACAAAAGTATCTTTATAATAATATTGATATTTTGATGCACAATGTATATAACCTTTAGATTTGATACTTTTGGAACTCAATAGTCATAAAACAATTCAAAGGTACAAAAACGCTTGAGTTTTTTTTTTTTTTTTTTTGCCAATCCTAGGAATACTATTCATCGAGAAATAAATTGATATATTTGTGAGTTTCATTGTAGTACTTTTCACATTACCCTTTAACGCGATATTAATAAGTCCACAGTCAAACTATGCCAGGAAAAAGTATTGTTAAAAAATAACCAAATTTCCTTATTCTATAGTTTTATACAAATCCTTATTAACCCCAAAAAAAAGTATGCGAGTCCGTTCCTAGGTTTTGTTCGCCAAAAGTATATAGTTAGCTATAGATATAGTCTTGCAGCGATGGCCCCTGTTGTCACTAAGATTAGTAATCCTGATCATGGCAGCCATCCGCCGCATACTGAGATTAATTCCTATAAATAATCGCCAATAGAGGTATAGTTCAGCGGTAAGATGCGAGACTCTATTTCGGGAGGTCGCCGGTCCGATTCCGGCCACCGGCAGTTCTGACTGAAGGTTTTTCCGGGGTTCCTCAGTCGTAAAGGCGAATGCTGGGATTGAGTCATACTATCAGCCCTCGGACATTCCTCCCCAGCTATTCAAACACCCTAATAACCTAGTTAGTCACATGAAGAGGGACACATCAGGTAAAAAGCTGGTGTGTACCCTATGACAGGTATTCCTACGAAAAATTATTATTATTATTATAAAGAATCATCCCTCAGGCATTACGTTCTAATTACTATCCACCTACCCTTATAGCTAATTATCCGGCAGGAAGAGACCTCACCATGCATCGTGCTGTGTTAACATTACAATTGCAAACTACGATCTGCGTTTCCGTCGCAGAATGGAAAAACGTTCTTCTTATCCCCGTCGTAAAAGCGACATGATAACGTTTTACAGTTTTCACATGGTAATCACAAAACTTTCGGGTAAAAAGTACACGTTTGAAACATTACATTCCGTGGAAGTTATGGTAAACAAGAGTCCCTCTTACATTCAGATTTCAAGGGACTTTAAAAACCATAACTAATGTAATGAGTGGCTCGTTGGCCCAGTAGGTGGCTGGTTGTTCCAGTGCTTCGCATCCCTGCTATAAATGCAGAAGGTCCGGGTTCAAATCCCCCTTCAGGCAAACGTTTTTTAACTTCTAATATGGATTCAATTCCATCACTGATTGTCTTAGCAATAAGTAAACGGTGACTTTGGAGCCGTCCTAGCAACGAAGCACTCAATAAACTCAAAGTTGTTCTGAATCGGCCTTATTGATTCTGGCATCTGTCCGCAGGTGTTCGCACTGTCCAATCACTGATTCATGTGTTTCATATTTGAAATATAGATCTTTGATTGGTTATCGCTCACTCGTCGATGGTGTTCGGAGCCTACAGGGTTGGTTTAGTCGCTTTAAATTAAAGTCCCTCACTGAAAATCAGTCTTGTTACTGAGTGGGTAGACTCTAAATGTGAATGTATTAATTTTGTATGTATTAATTTATTTTTTTTAAACCACTATTATTAATTAAAGTACAATATTTTGAATCACACGAAAATTAATACCGAGCATTATACCTGCAAATACTTCACGAGTGGCTTGAATTAAACACTTTTGAATTGAAGGAGTTTGAATTAACTGACTAGGCCCCAACGACTATTGTACTTCTTGAGCGTAAAACAAAAACACGCAGACTAACCCGAAAAAAAATAGATTATTTCTCTTCCGTATAATTACATTGATTATGCGGTATATAATTAACTTGTATAACACGAAACTTTACTTTTAACAGTTATCTTATACTTATAGGACTAACCTGATATAAATAATCAACATTACGTAAACACGAAAATAAGAGGAGATTACATATTTCACTACAATAGCCTAAAACATAAAACACAAACACTTCAATCATAAGCTATTCAAAAATTATCGTAATAATTTGTTCCAACCATAGAAAGAGACAACGGATATTAAATTCGGTCACCATTCTCTGTGATAACCTAATCCTAACTAAGTCAATCATCTTCATGTAATATGTTTTATTTGGGGGGGGGGGGGGCATATAACATAGACTTAGAATAGTCAAAAGCGAGAACAAAATAAATAATAAATACATTTCTATTTAGAGTCTACCCACTAACTAACAAGTCTGGATTTCAGTGGGGGACTTCAATTTAAAGTGACTAAACCAACCCTGTAGGCTCCAAACACATCGACGAGTGAGCGATAACCAATCGAGGATCTATATTAGTAGAAGCAACGAAGGCAAAAATCTGGTTTATCCGCCACTAATTGCAAGAGTTTTGTTTTTTATGTTCACATATTCTTAAAAAATGTGCTGATTACGCACATATAAAGTCTACCACCGAAATCTGAGGGGAAATTGCTTTAATTTCCATTTTAATTACGCATAATTAAAATTAAAATTATTTTTTTTATCAAAACTGATTGCCAAATTACAAAATGTTTTCACTTTAATGCACGAGGAGTTTATATTTACATCAATTGAATTTTTAAAAATTTCAAAAGTCATTAAATTGCGATTAAATTACATTTTAATCAAATTTACATAAGTTTAATCAAAATTTAATTCTAGGAAAATAAATCGAAAAAAATGAGTCTACTTCATTAAAACGTCTTTATTATAAACCAGTTGACAACATATATAACGATCATCAAAAGTCTACCACTTTTGATTACGTTTCAATCAATTTAATTGTGGCCTATAATTTTGTAATCGATAAATGAGCCGTATTGGTCGTTTGTGAAGTCTCATCAACATCATTATGTACCACAATAAACATGCATATATATGTGATATGTTTACGTCGTACTCAGGTGTATATCGCTAATTAGTTTGTAATTAATTATGCTTATTAGTAATTAATTGCTAATTATTGAAGAATAATTCGAATATGGTGGAATTGCATGAAAATAATTATCGATCTTAAATAAAATACAGAATCTACAATGATTTCGAACTGTAATCGAACAAATTAATGCAATATTACAAATTAATAATCTAGAATGTATGCTGAATTGCTCATAAAATAGTTACAAATAATTGATTGTTGTGATTATTGAAAATAACATAAAGGCATGGTTTATTTGGCTTGCAGTATTCCACATACTGAAACCAAAAGTCGCCATAATCTAGACGAATAAATTACCGCTAAGCAGGGAAAAATATGTTTGTTGGAATGTTTTGAGTTAATTCTGTAGGATGCAGATTGTTAGAAGGGATTATGAGCTCTAAAAATATCTCCTTGAAGTTATTGGGGGTCGCACGATACCTGGTTGATTATTGTCATTCTGCTTTCGGACGTGGATGGAGAAAAGTGCAATCTGTCTGTGAATATCGTCTAGTAGGTGTTTTTCCGTGCTGTACCGATGGACGATGTTGAAAACACCGGTGGTAAGTCTCTTGATTTTGTAATACATATGATGCTTTTCGATTAATTTCGTAGCATTGAGGGTGCATCCAAAGTGCGAGTGTTTCTGGTGGGTTGGTTGGTGGGTGGGCCGTGGGGGGGGGGGGGGGGGGGTAATTAAGATTGGAGAATTACAAAACCGAAATATGAATTCTATTCAATAGTCATTCAGTACACTGTTCCCCTACTTCTTACATTATTCAATTTGACCAACACACATAATCATTCTATTAGATAACAGTTGAGGATGACATCGTTCGGGTATCAGTCATAGTAATCCATAGTACCCGAATCCTATTCATAGTATCAGATTCCGTTATTATGAACATAGGCGTGCGCACGGCCCAGGCCTATTCGGCCCAGGCCGGACCTAATGTGTCAACTTGGCAGTCGGGCCGCGCTGGACTCCAATTCCTTTAGACCTGGCCTGGGCCGAGAGCAGTTTAACTTTAAACTTAAGTTTTAATAAGTCTTTAAATTAAAATGCACTGTCAGAAGCGTGTTTTTACGCAAAGGCACACTTCACCCGGGGCTGCGCAAATAATTTCTAATTTATCTTTTATTTAAATAAACGAAACATAGCTATATAAGGGGCCAGTGGCGTAATTAAGGGGGGGGGGTTAGGGGGTTTAAACGCCCCCCCCCCCCCCGAAACTAAATCGAGAATGATTTTACTTAATACAACATTTACTTAATACTAATTTTCATTTGTAGTTTCGTTCTTACCGATCGGTCTCTCAAACGATTTTAAAACTAAAGACATGTTTGAAGAGCCCTTAAAAAACTACGATTGGGGATCTAATCCAAATTTTATTATTAGGTCTTTTTTGCAACAGAATACAAATTCCACTAGTCAAATTCCAGATACACAAACAACGGGGAAAAGTCTATTTTTAGCATTTTTTTATGGGTATCACTCATTTTCAAATTAGCTTTACCCGATGTCCCCATAAAAAAAAAATGCTAAAAATAGACTTTGCGTATGTCTATATTGAATTTGCACTAGTGGAATTTGTATTCCGTTGCCAATAAAGGCCTAATAATAAAAACATTTAAAAAATTTTTAAGGGCTCTACAAACATGTCTTTAGTTTTAGAATCGTTTCAGAGACCGATCGGTAAGAACGAATTTACGAATGAAAATAACATATCCAATGCTCCGGCCCGTCTCGGTTGTAAAACAGTGCTGTAGTGTATAACAATCGCTACAAATAACATTTTCATTATATTTATCATACCACTTCACTTAGATAAGAAATATAATTTCTTTAAATAAATAAAAATTAAATTCACATTTAGAGTCTACCCACTCACTAACTAAACTGATTTGCAATGGGGGACTTTAATTTAAAGTGACTAAACCAACCCTGTAGTCTTCGAACACCATCGACGAGTGAGCGATAACCAATCAAAGATCGATATTTCAAATACGAAACATATGAATCAGTGATTGGACAGTGCGAACACCTGAGGACAAATGCCAGAATCAACAAGGCCGATTCAGAACAACTTTGAATTTATTGAGTGCTTCGTTGCTCAATAAATAATTATAATAATTCAATAATTCAATTATATTTATGTGTTCATCTAAAACTAATATACCTTTCGCTCGAACCAGTAAAAGTGAGGGTTCCTATAAATAAAAATGCATTAATCTAATGTTGCAATATCACGGTATGTGAATTAAAATTTAAATGACTTGTGACCACAATGTTTCACTTCATGTTGAGATTATATTGAACAACCATAAAACATTAAATACACAATTTCTATGCAATTCTTATTTATAACTTTATTAATACCTACTGTAACACTTTAACTTCAATATAATACAAACAAACGAGTAGTGGTTCGAGTAGTATTCTTTGAGTCTAAAAAGCACGAAATAATATTATAAAAGTGAAAAAAAATGCCTCCGGCGGCTGGGGCTTCGCCCCTGACCCCTTTCGGTCACCTCATCTCACTTTTCCCTAATGAACCCCCCCCCCCCCCCCGAAATAATTCCTAGTTACGCCACTGATAGGGGCCACAATATCCTATGACAGCGGAAAGCGTCGCGTCTTAAAATCGCGTTTTAAGCCATAAAAGTTAGTGCATTAACCGAAAAAAAATTCGCTTACGGCGAAATTGCCTCCGACGGCTGGGGCTTCGCCCCAGACCCCAGCTGTACCACGCCACCTTGTGCCGGGTCTAATGTTAGACGCTGCGCACGCCTATGATTATGAAATGTATTGTAATCGTGAGAGAACACAAAATCTTTTTATAAATGTGCAACCACGGTTTGTTAAGTGGTATTTGTTCGTTTCCACTTTCTTGTTTTTAGTAAATCTCGCGCCAATCGGTCACTAAACATATTCTGTTTCTCGATTCAAATGCGGCGATTCAAATGGGAAAGTGATAAGATAGGTCGGGCAGTCATTTGTAACCCGACCAGTCGAACTATTTTGTAGTTGCATTAACAAAAGTCCCCACCGCAAAACGGAAATTTTCAAAATACGATTGCGGGATCAGAATTATCAAAGTAAACGAGTTCGTGTGTATCATATTTGTATATCCGATTTAATCCCTAAACCACGTCTTCTCACGTGCTACGGTGCCCCCTCTCACCAGCCCCACCTCCTCACCGCACACACAAAATGCAGTACAGTAATTCTGTAACATTGGGCGGGGCACTGATACGATTCTGGGCAAACATTTAATATTATACCTTTTAATTTATAGACCCACGACCATGGAGTTAAACAAATGCGGATTGTGCAGCAAACAATTCAATAATGGGGACAAAACAGTTCGATTGGGCAACAAAGGCATTGATAGCATCACAATAGCAAGTGAGGCAAGAGGTGTTGTTATCAATCTGGTCTCTGGAGACAAGGTGCACAAAACATGTCGAAGAGATTTTTGTCACCCTAAAGCTATCAAATTGTTTCTTAAAAATAAAAATCAATTTGACAAGGAAAAACAAACTAAAACATCGCCTCGCACCCTGCGTTCAGAAGTTGCAAATTTTGACTACAGAACCCATTGTTATTTATGCGGTGATTCGGCATCGCTTGATAAAAAACGCAAACTAACGAATGTTTTCCCAGTTAGAAGCCAATCTGTTGATGAATGTATTTTTAAATTGTGTGATGAACGTGGAGATAAGTGGGCAGATGAAGTGAGATCGCGATTGAATTGCGTTCATGATTTGCATGCAGCAGATGCGTTGTACCATAAAACATGTGATATTAATTTCAGAACAACAACAACAGACAAATAAAGAGTCAACATGATGCACGTAATATTCCAAATGCGTTATTTGTTTATTTTTTACCAAATTCAAAATTTAAATTGTTTGTTTATCAAATTGGGTTTGTTTATTATTGTTTTGAAATGTTTTATGCAATATTTTTTGTTTATTATAAGCAACTGATTGAACATCGTCTACTACAAAAAACCAAAATGCACTTGGTTTACTTTGCTTGTGGACGCGAGATTCAGAACATGACATAATTATGTAATTATGTTGTAAACACGATTGTGACATAATTCTTTTTGTTCATAATGTTACCCGTATTTGCCATAAATAACATAATATTACTGACCCAATTCAAATTTAATCGCTCGTTATAGTTAGAAAGATGTAAAGAAATACAAATGTGTACCTTACTTCACAGCGTTATCTGTTATCAATCCTAATTATATCACTAATCAATAATGTATAGTATGGATATGACTCGTACTGACACAATACGTGTGTGGGTAAAGTGACATAGTCGAATTAAGTAAAAATTTGATTATTGGTATTGCTGTTTGCATCACACATTACATAAAATTAATGATAATATTAATATCAGTATTCAATTAAATTATAGGCAATGGGTTTTATATTGATGATAAGCGATTGCCAATTTCGAATGTTGTTCAATATTAAAGCTATTTATGTGAAGTTCATTAATTTATTTCTGTAGGATTTTAAATATTTTAATTATTCATTATTAATTAGCAATTAATTACTAATAAGTATAATTAATTACAAACTAATTAGCGATATACACCTGAGTACGACGTAAACATATCACATATATATGCATGTTTATTGTGGTTCATAATGATGTTGATGAGACTTCACAAACGACCATTACGGCCCATTTATCGATTACAAAATTATAGGCCACAATTAAATTGATTGAAACGTAATCAAAAGTGGTAGACTTTTGATGATCGTTATATATGTTGTCAATTGGTTTATAATAAAGACGATTTAATGAAGTACTAATTTTTTTCGATTCGTTTTCCTAGAATTATATTTTGATTAAACTTATGTAAATTTGATTAAAATGTAATTTAATCGCAATTTAATGACTTTTTTGAAATTTTAAAAAATTCATTTGATGTAAATATAAATTCCTCGTGAATTAAGGTGAAAATATCTTGTAATTTGGCAATCAGTTTCGATAAAAAAAATAATTTTAATTTTAATTATGCGTAATTCAAGTGCAAATTAAAGCAATTTCCCATCAGATTTCGGTGGTAGACTTTATATGTGCGTAATCAGCACATTTTTAAGAATATGTGAACACAAAAAACAAAACTCTTGCAATTTGTGGGGATCAAAACCGTTCTTTGCTTCTACTATATGTCAAATATGAAACATATGTTTCAGTGATGTGACAGTGACAGTGACAGTGACAGTGACAGTGACAGTGACAGTGACAGTGACAGTGACAGTGACAGTGACAGTGACAGTGACAGTGACAGTGACAGTGACAGTGACAGTGACAGTGACAGTGACAGTGACCGTGACAGTGACAGTGACAGTGACAGTGACAGTGACAGTGACAATGACAGTGACAGTGACAGTGACAGTGACAGTGACAGTGACAGTGACAGTGACAGTGACCGTGACAGTGACAGTGACAGTGACAGTGACAGTGACAGTGACAGTGACAGTGACAGTGACAGTGACAGTGACAGTGACAGTGACAGTGACAGTGACAGTGACAGTGACAGTGACAGTGACAGTGACAGTGACAGTGACAGTGACAGTGCATCCAACATTCAAGTAAATTCTACACTTCCCTCTCGTGGTTTATTTCACAGACTAAAAAGTCTGAAAAGCTCACAGAAAGGTAATCCATATTTATAAACAATGAGACGATTACCATAAACTGTACAGCGTACAGTACCTGTCAAATTTCCAGAAAATTACCGCAAATTAAAAGAAAACCATACATGTATGTGACGGTTGTTGGGAAAAGATGTAGAGTTGTAGACCAATCACTTACCTTTATTTTTAGTAGTCCTGGCTGACAACAACGGTAAAATCAACGGTATTCGCCGCGGGATTTCTCCATAGACGTTCTTAGTTTGACGCTCCCCTACATTGCTATGTGACCACCACTTACCCCCGTGACAACCCGACAATCATATCATATTTATTAATTTCATATTATATTATTTATAATCTGTCATATTTGTTAAATTCTGGGCGGTGGTCACATAACTAGGGGGTGGAACTTCAAACTGTCAAACTAAGAATATCTCCACTCTATAGCCCATATCACACTACAACTGGAATCGTAGACTGGAGTCGCCGATTTAAATCACAATCTACAATTATCCAATCACTCTTGACCAGCTGACAATCCTAAAATCGTGCAACTAGGAAATAAATTCAATAATTATAATAACTAATAAGACAAGCCTTAATCACAAACAAATATATTATAAAAAGTTATTAGCTCTTGATTTCCATTAAAGTAGTTGTTGCTTGAGGTTATGTTGTGACAGTGCTCAATACGTTCTCGTTCCTGATTGGTTCACGTGACTCGAATCTACGATTCACAATCTTAGAGCTCGGTCTATAAAAAGATTGCAATCGTAGACTGGCCCAACTGAGCTACTGCGCATGCGCCGCCAATCGTAAACTCGAATCTACGATTGCAATTGTCATTTCGGAACCTAATGTGATATGGCCTTAGTCTATTATTGTCCACTGCATTGACTGCACTGACCTTGATTGGAATGTGACCTCACCACGCCTGACAAGAGACGCGTAGTAATAAAGTCGCGGTACCCAAAGAAGTCAGATAGTTACTTTTTCGTTCTCAACTTAACAAGCACGAATCACTAACGTTTTCCCCGATTATCTAGTACACTTTGGTTGCGGTAAGTTTTTTAACGGTAACGTACAAGAAAATGTGCAAGCAGGTTTCCGCCAAACAACTTAACGCAACCAAATTGTCCTAGATAATCTGGAAAAACGTAAGTGATTCGCACTTGTTAAGTTGGGAACTAATTCTGGGCGTTCCTGACTCCCATGACACTATCTTACTTCTTGGTGTGAGATACCTTTATCACTACATACCTGAGGCATGAGAATGAGATGCAACTTGATTTAGGTTGGTAGTTGTCCCATGCGTCACTTCACTATTACACAATCCATGACGACAACACCTTGCAAGTTAATTCGACTAGTCTTTATCTCTTACCTGCAAGTTTAGTTGGGTCCATGACTACGCGTAGAATCACCGCCATGTCATGTTACTTGTGTGAACTATGAACTGACAATCCATGTTGCCACGTGCTCCCGTCACTGTCTATGTGGGTGCATCTGTATTGCGCTGTACGACGCATGCGCAGTGCGTTATCCCAACCCTCGTGTTCGATAAGATGATGCAATCGCGTCGGCTGTTGCTCGTAACTATGACGTCACAATGGTCAAACACGATATGGAGGAAAGTCCCACCGCTCGTTACGGAAGACAAGTAGGAAGTAATGCACGATATAAGTAGTAGGCCTACGTTCGATTAGCAATATTGTATGTGATGTGCCGCGTCTTCAAAACGCTAGGATTATGTTTCTTGATGGTGGTATTAATTTCAGTTGTCTTGCCGTCGTATTGAAGTGATGAATATTAATGATCGTAAGATCAGTTTAAGTAGTTGGTAATTTGATCTCTAGTACCGACTAGTGCCATTAGTAAACGCGTCTTTATTTTTAATTGTATCTTCTTCTATACACATAATAAAGTTTCGAAACCCACTCTCAAACTTGTAAAATCTGAAGTTTTCCGGAGCTAAGGGGTAAATACTTGTGCTATTAATTTGCAATTACAATTATCCTAAATATAATCACTAAATATTTTATTTTACTTTACCAATTGTGACTTAAAAACAATTAAAATATCTATTATTTATAGTTTTTGACGGATCCATGTAACAATTTTGAATACTTATAGATGTACAGTGGATACCCAAACCTATTTATTTCATTACACGGCATATTAGCAAACTGCTTCAAAAGCAAGGTTCGTAAATCCCCTTGATGAACTCGTCGAACTCCCAACCGGACCTTGCTTCGAAAGTGCTTCGTTCTAAGTGCGCTGAATAGTTTCCATAGAAACTACCCCTATTAAACAAAATGGCCGTGCACGATCAGCTCATCTGTATGCAACCCCCATCTTGTCCTGATGACAGCCATCTTATCGTTCTTACTCAGAGTTTCAGAGACATAAATTTGCATACAGATGCGTGGATGGTGTTAGCGCATAGTTTCCTTTGATTGTTTCTCAACGGTAAAGGTTTTATTTAACCATTTACACTGAGAATAATTAAATTAAATAAAGAAATAAATAAATTCACATTTAGAGTCTACCCACTCAGTAACGACGAAACTGATTTTCAGTGGGGGACTTTAATTTAAAGTGGCTACAATAACCATGTAGGCTCCGAACACCATCGACGAGTGAGCGATAACCAATCAATGATCGATATTTCAAATACGAAACACATGAATCAGTGATTGGACGGTGCAAACACCTGCGGACAAATGTCAAAATCAACAAGGCCGATTCAGAACAACTTTGAATTTATTGAGTGGTTCGTTGCTAGGACGGCTCCAAAGTCACCGTTTACTTATTCCTAAGCCAAGAAGTAATGGAACTGAATCCTTAATTGAAGTTAAAAAACTTCTGCCTGAACCGGAAATTAAACCCAGGACCTTCTGCATTGAAAACAGGGATGCTAACTACTGGACCAACGAAAGTAATTCGCTTCAGTATTGTGTTAAAGATACAGTTCGAGATACCTTGTTACCATTCAGGTATTCCAGTTTGTAGGACCAATAGGGGTATAATGGCGCCTATAATAAATAATTTAAAAACTAATTTTAAATAAAGGGGTAGAAAAGCGGTTGACGGAACGTGAAGTGTTGATTATAGGTATTGCGTACATGTATTACTCATTTTACCTCACACAATGCCCCGAAAAATGTATAATGAAATTGTTATCGGTCGTGAATGCCTTCATCCGGAAAATTATCAATAATGGTAGTTAAGTAAGTATGAATGAGCATTGAGCATACAGTTTTACTTCCAAACAGTAGACATATTGTGCCGGCTTCCACGCTCATCTCTCGGTCAATGACCTGTCATGTAGTACGTATGATATTGGTTTTGGTGGAATTTTGAATCTTTCTGTCTACGCTTTTACGCTTATTTATTTATTTTCTTTATAGTAGTCATATAGGCCAGTGTAGGGGCGGCACAATGCCCTCTTTATCCTGAAGAGTGATAATTGGTGAGCATTCCTATTAGTTGCCGCTATTGTTATGGGTAGAGCGTTAGAGGTGGCTCAGCGGTTAGACGCGAGACTCTAATGCGGGAGGTCGCCGGTTCGATTCCGGCCACCGGCAGTCCTGACTGAAGGTTTTTTCAGAGGCTTTCCTCAGTCGTAAAGGCGAATGCTGGGACTAAATTCTACTAGTAGCTCTCGGACATTTCTTCCCAACTATCCAATTACACCCTAATAACCTAGTTAGTCATCTGAAGAGGGGCACAACAGGTAAAGCTGGTGTGCACCCTAACGAGTATTCCTACGAAAAATTATTATAATTATTATCATTATTATTATACTTATAATTATTATTATTATTATTATTATTATTATTATTATTATTATTATTATTATTATTATTATTATTATTATTATTATTATTATTATTATTATTATTATTTATATTATTATTATTATTATTTTATTGTTGCAATACATACAAACTCGGTCAAAACCGGCATAAACATGTTGTACGGACACAAATGTCAAGTATTTCCATGTGTTTACCCTATTAAAATCTACTTAGAACTACTTAATATATCATTGTCCACATTATTTTTTCCAAACCGAACTATGGATGCTATGTACGGTCGTGGCCGATTTGTACTCATCCCAGCATTCGCTCTTTATACGGTGGAAACCAAGAAAACCACCATCGGGGTGGATAACGTCTTGAAGTCTTCATTCTTCTTAGTTCAAAAATTTTCGCACTTTCCTACACGTGTTCAAAATAATTGCTTTTTGCATCTCGATGTATATGTTCGGTTGGAGACCAATAAGTTTGATACTGTCATGGAGTTTACGTGGAATAATGCCATTTGCTGATATAATTAACGGTATAACAGTTACATTATTCTGCTTCCACAACCTTTTTATTTCAATAGATAATTCCTTATATCTGTTTATCTTTTCCCGCCAAGTTGTCTCTACATTGTGGCATAAAGGGACGGCAACATCAATTAAAATCGTTTCTCGTTTCTTCTTGTCAATAAATATAATATCCGGTCTATTGTGATGTATGGTTTGGTCTGTTATAACTGCCCGGTCGTAATATAATTTGTATTATTATTATTATTATTATTATTATTATTATTATTATTATTATTATTATTATTATTATTATTATTATTATTATTATTGTTATTATTATTATTATTATTATTATAATAATTATTATTATTATTATTATTATTATTATTATTATTAGTTGCCGCTATTGTTATAGGCAGAGCTGACATTTTTGTATTTTGCAGGATTAGGATTTGTTATGCACTCGTGTTATATAAAAGTTAAATACACGATTTTTATTGAACAATAACATTTTTATTGCTTACAATAAACTCGAAACAATGAGGCAACAAGTAATAACTCCGTACAATGGTCCTAACTGGTAGCTGCGTCGTTGACATTCCAGAGTTTACATCCTGCGCACCGAGAGAAATGTCGAGTAAAAACAACAAAGAACTCATTAACAAGTAGATTGTTTAACACATTCCATTATTTTAATTAGTCACGTCATAAAAAACAAAATGTTAATTGTACTGTTGTAATCCCAATTAAATATTAAATGCATATTTTATTTATGTTTCTTAGTTTTTAGAAAACCAACTTTGGGGCAAATGTCTCTTTATTAATTTATTAAGCGAGCGAAGCGAGCGTTTCCACTTGACTCTTATGGCACTTCATTCTGTTTTTTTTTTTGTTTGTTTGTTTGTTTTTTTTTTTGTTTTTTTTTTTTGTTTTTATGTCCGTCGATAGCGGTCGAACGGAAAGTCCGATCAACTTGAAATTTGGACCATCCACAAGCCTCGATGTGGATTGAAGGTGTATAGTTTTGAGGCAAAATCGTTCGAAAAGTTACAAAGTTACACCATAGTTACTGCAAAATATTTTTTTGAAACAAAATGGCGGCAAAATGTGAGATAGCCAGATTTTTTTACAGATTTTTCCAGTCACGAATATGTAAATGTAATGGCGATCTGATAAGTATTGGCAAAGTTACACAAAAGTTACTCGAAAATATATTTCTGAAACACAGTAACAGCAAAATGTGAGGTGGCTATCTTATAGTAAATGTTCGTCCGGTCACGAATATACTAATGAAAACGCGATTTGATACATATTAGAGGCAGAAATTACATTTCTATTGCTGTCAATAACTGTTAGTAACGGTGGCGGACCGCGGCGAAAACATGTCAGCGAAAATTCTTAGCAACGCACATTGCACTGCATCCAACAATGTCGGGAAGTATAATAGCTATGGAAATTAGAAAAAATTTTGCAATGCGCATTCTTAAATTGTTGTTAATTGTTGTTTGTATAAGCATTGAAATCTTTTCGCCAGAAAGTTCGTAGATATTGACGCGCTCGCTTATCAACGCGTCAAACAGAGCGTTTTCCTAGTTAACTTTTGGAACGTGGATGGTTTGTAAAGGATGTCCTTCAGCTGTTATAGGTCTCTCACAGCAAGAGGTAAGATAGTATCAGGACCGCCCACTTTTAGTTCCCAACTTAACAAGCGCGAATCACTGACGTTTTTCCCGATTATCTAGTACAATTTGACTGTGGATTTTATTTTATTTAATTCCTCATTTTTTTGTCTTGTTTTTGATTTTTTTTATAGTACAGTAGTTTGTTATGTTTTTATGGTTATTTATGATTTCATTATTATAAATTGTTTGCAAAGCCTAGTTTTATTTAAGGTGCTCCTTTGTAAATCAGTTTTTAACACTGAATAGGATATAGACATTAAATAAATAAATAAAACTGCTAAAAAGATTGAGACAAAACTTCAGACCGATTATTAAGCGAGCGAAGCGAGCGTTTCCACTTGACTCTTATGGCACTTCGTTCTGTTTTTTGTTTGTTTTTTTTTTTTTTTTTTTTTTTTTTTTTTTTTTTTTTATGTCCGTCGATAGCGGTCGAACGGAAAGTCCGATCAACTTGAAATTTGGACCATCCACAAGCCTCGATGTGGATTGAAGGTGTATAGTTTTGAGGCAAAATCGTTCGAAAAGTTACAAAGTTACACCATAGTTACTGCAAAATATTTTTCTGAAACAAAATGGCGGCAAAATGTGAGATAGCCAGATTTTTCTACAGATTTTTCCGGTTACGAATATGTTAATGTAATGGCGATCTGATAAATATTGGCAAAGTTACACAAAAGTTACTCGAAAATATATTTTTGAAACACAGTTACGGCAAAATGTGAGGTGGCTATGTTATAGTAACTTTTTGTCCGGTTACGAATATACTAACGTAAACGCGATCCGATACGTATAAGAGGCAGAAATTACATTTCTATTGCTGTCAATAACTGTTAGTAACGGTGGCGGACCGCGGTGAAAACATGACAGCGAAAATTCTTAGCAACGCACATTGCACTGCATCCAACAATGTCGGGAAGTATAATAGCTATGGAAATTAGAAACATTTTTGCAATGCGCATTCTTGAATAATTGTTGTTAATTGTTGTTTGTATTAGCATTGAAATCTTTTCGCCAGAAAGTTCGTAGATATTGACGCGCTCGCTTATCAACGCGTCAAACAGAGCGTTTTCCTAGTATTATATTATCCTAGGTGAACGTTGAACCTGTGACCTACTATATTAGAGATGCTAGAATTGAGCAGTATGTCGATGATGTTACAACTCTGGCTATTGTACGAGGTGGCAAAACATCAACTAAACGGGGCACGATTCCGCACGAGGCAAACGCTAGACCGCTCCAGACCACGTGAACGGGGTTCCTAGAGCGGCCAACCCTGTATTTCTTACCGGCTCCGGCAACGAGCATGGAAGGGTTTTATTACTAAGCGAGCTTCTCCGTTATACTTTATGGCACTTCGTTCTGTTTGCTTTTTGTTTTTATGTATGTCGATAGCGGTCAAACGTAAAAGTCCTATCAAGTTGGAATTTAGACCATCCGCAAGCCTCGATGTGGATTGACGGTGTATAGTTTTGTTGCTAAATCGTCCCTAACGTTACAAAGTTACACAATAATTACTGAAACATATTTTTCTGAACCAAAATGGCAAAATGTGAGATTGCCTTATTTTTAATGACATTTTTCCGAACACGAATATGTTCATCTTATGGCGATTTGATAAGTATTTGCAAAGTTACACAAAAGTTACTCGAAAATAGTTTTCGGTAACACAATAAGGCCAAATCTGAGGTGGCTATCTTATAGTAAATTTTTGGCCGGTCACGACTATACTTACCTAAACACAATCTGATACGTATTAGACGCAGAAGTTACATTTCTATTGCTGCCAATAAGGAGTAATCCCGAAATTACACGACTCAATACTTTCGTCAAACTTATTGAATTCAAGAACAAAAGCGAATCAAAACCAGTTCGGTAAAATACTGCAACAATATATAGCTTCTGTTAATTGATGCATTTTTGTCCTTGAATTCAATAAGTTTGAGGAAAGTATTGAACCGTGTAATGTGGGTATAGTAACGGTTGCGGACCGTGTTGAAAACACTAGACGGAATGACATCCAACATTTTTAGCACCTCACAATGCACTGCATTCAACAATGTCGCTTGTTTGCAATGCGCATTCTTGTATTGTTGTTAATTGTTGTTTTTATTAGCTTTGAGAACTTTTCACCAGATAGTTCGTAGATATGGACGCGCTCGCTTATCAACGCGTCATACAGAGTGTTTTCTTAGTTTAAACACGACAGATCCTCAAAAAGATTAATATCAAACCGATTAAATTAAATAGCTACTTATTTGTCATAATTTGGAAAAAAAACTCTGACTAACATTGTCTGGTTTAAATTTTCAGGATTGATCTATAAAGCCGTGATAAGCTCTATCTAAGGGTCCTAGATCAATTCTAAAAAAGGTATTTTATACATACATGGAAGAGGCTGCGAGACTTGGCAAACCAATTGTAACACTGTGGTTGATTTTGAACGAAGCAGGCAATCATTGCAGAATATATTGATCTGTAATACAAACCGTTAAAGTACAATTAAATATAATTAACTAACATGCCAAACAATACAATTTCAATCGTCCACGTGTATTTGTACGCGACGTGATGGCTGTGGTACCTTATCACGGGCCCGACAGTTGTATATAAAGACCCTTTATGTTTTAACAGTCTCGCAATCTTCGAGAGTCCTTCGAACCACAGAAACAAAGGTAAGGTAAGGCTTAGTTCGTGCCTTCTCTTTCCAAGGTAGTCATGATACAATAATGTTCTTGTGTGGACTAGGCATGAGTCTTAGTTGGCGTTTTGACCGTTTTGAAATTTTGATGGCAATAAGGCTATGTTTCCTTTTGCTTAAAAAGTCTTGACCGGAGTATGATGGAGTACAGAAGTGATTGATATGTTGCTGAAGGCAGAACGTTAAGAAAAAGATTGAAAATGGCCCGAAGGCAGAATAACTTTTCATTTGGTATTTTTAGTATGAAACTAGTATAGGATGTTGGACAAGGAACTGCTTAACTTTGACCGAGGCAAAGCTGAGAACGCAACAGGGCATTTATTCACTGCATTTATAATAAGTCGTTTGTACATTCCGAGTGCGACCAGGGATTCCTTGAATTTGTTGGGTCCGAACTGTCAAAAGTAATCAAATGTAATCATTTGTTTGTTGTGTGGACGCCTATTATTTGACTAGATCCTGGGTCTCTTAGAAATGTGCACCTAGTTGAACTTCTGTTATGGCTTCCGGTAGTGAATTCGGGGATTTCGTCTCATGTTTGTGCTTACCAGGTGTACATCATTTGTGAAATGCCAAGATCGACTGATTTTCTTGTTCACAACTAAGACACGGACCCACTGTAATGAATTAATTTGTACTGTGTAGATATCATTACACTGAATTTGGGAAGTTTCAGGAAGGGTTCTGGGAATGATTTGAAGTTACATCTCTACCCATCTTTTCTTGACACAGAAGACGAATGTTGCGGTGACGTCTTCAAGCCTTCGGGTTTGGAGGCCTGATCTCGTGCTTTTTGTGTTTTAGGTGATTGCTATAGGTCCAGCTCCATTGCTTTCTCAGCGTCAGACTCGATAATTGTGTCGTCGTCTGTCAAGCGTCATCGTTGTCATCTTCCAGAGCCAGGAAGCGATTTGCAATGGGCCGACTTGGGACAGGTTTGTTGGGTGGTGGAGCTGATGCAGGTTCCCCTGCTTTGTATGTGTCTCTAGTTATTATGATGGAAGAGGAAGGAGGATTAGTGTAAAGGCCCATTCACGATTAAACTTAACCGTAAACTTACAACTTAAAGTAAGGTGCGGCTTATGGAAGATCACCTGATTGTTCATGACCAAAACTTAAACTTAGTTTTGGGCTACGGTTAAGTTTGGAACAATAAAGGCCCATTCACGCTAAAACTTAAACTTATACTTATAAGGTATGGCTATGGATATTGCATGCTACTGTTCATGCTTCCGACTTAACCGTAACAGTTAACTTAACCCCTAACTCAAACTTTAGAAAGTTTGCAAACTCCAAACTTTATCTTAAGGATTGTTAAGTTAAACAAATCAGAGGGCAGCCGCGGGCGCGAGGGTGGGTAGAGCCGTAAAGAAGGCCATCCTAAGTCGTCTTGTCATTGGTTGAGCTTTGATTTCTACTTAGCAACGTGAACAGCACAAAGTTTTCTGCTCTAAGTTAAATGAATAAGTTTAAGTTTAAGTTTTAGCATGAATGGGCCTTCAATCTTTAAAATAAAAATAAACTTAACAGTAAGAAAGAACCAATCAGCGCCAGCCGCAAGGCCTAGGCTAGCTATATCGAAAATGTAGCCGAAACATGCTCATAATTTATTTGACGAAACGGTATTCAATGAGATTATGAAGACCTAGCGTCTGCTTTTAAGTTAAAGTTTACTACTAAGTTTTTATCGTAAATGAGCCTTAACGGCCAACTCCCGGTTCCTTCACCTTCAGAGAAATTTTTGTCCGCACTGGAGGTGGCTTGGTTGCTGGGACCCCCGTAAGTGGAGGGCTGATTAGGGGTAGCAGAACGGTGTTCTCAAAGGAGGCACCTGGTTTAGTAGTTTGCTTGTTAGTAGCCCTCTTACTGGGCAGAAACTGGGGTAAACCAGCGGCGGGCGTGGTCTTCGAGTGGTATGGCGGAAATACCATAGTAGTTTAGTGTTGAGGTTTTAATTAAACCGAACAGAATTTGGCAGTTAGTTATGAAAGGGAAGGGATGATTTAACCCTTGACAACACCACCACAAGCGCGGGGGACAGAACCCTTCCACGGCCGCGTTAGTGAGTGAGATAAGGTGGAAGGGGAGGGGAAGAGGAAGAGGAAGGGAGGAAAGGAGGGTTTAACACCGACACCGCCACTAGCGCGGGGGACAGAACCCTTCCACGACCGCGTTAGTGAGTGAGATAAGGTGGAAGGGGAGGGGAAGAGATAGGGAGGAAAGGAGGGTTTAACACCGACACCGCCACTAGTGCGGTGGACAGAACCCTTCCACGGTCGCGTTAGTGAGTGAGATAAGGTGGAAGGGGAGGGGAAGAGGAAGGGAGGAAAGGAGGGTTTAACACCGACACCACCACTAGCGCGGGGGACAGAACCTTTCCAAGGTCGCGTTAGTGAGTGAGATAAGGTGGAAGGGGAGGGGAAGAGGAAGGGAGGAAAGGAAGGTTTAACACCGACACCGCCACTAGCGCGGGGGACAGAACCCTTCCACGGCCGCGTTAGTGAGTGAGATAAGGTGGAAGGGGAGGGGAAGAGGAAGGGAGGAACGGAGGGTTTAACACCGACACTGCCACTAGCGCGGGGGACAGAACCCTTCCACGGTCGCGTTAGTGAGTGAGATAAGGTGGAAGGGGAGGGGAAGAGGAAGGGAGGAAAGGAGGGTTTAACACCGACACCACCACTAGCGCGGGGGACAGAACCTTTCCACGGCCGCGTTAGTGAGTGAGATAAGGTGGAAGGGGAGGGGGAAGAGGAAGGGAGGAAAGGAGGGTTTAACACCGACACCGCCACTAGCGCGGGGGACAGAACCCTTCCACGGTCATCTGATTTGTTAAAACTAATAAAACATAGTTTATAATCTAATCTTGTGTTTTAGCTATATAAACAATACAGTCGATTCCGATATATGCAACGTTTTAAATGTGATGGAAACAAAACCTTGTAATTGCGCGCCCACTAAGAGCATGCGCGTTTTCTCCCTACGCCCGGCTTATTGAGAGAACCCGGTTTCAAATAACACGTCGTAAGAAATTTGTTTGCAGCTACAGCTAAAATCTGTTTCCGTTATAGGAAAGATGACAGTTTGATGCAGAATTCTCTACCAGATCCAATCGTCTTATTAGTATAGTTTCAGTCGTTTGAAGCCTTGTGCGTGGTCTCGGTATCGCGCATGCTGTTAGTGGGCGGGCCAATAAAGGGTTTTGTCTCCATCATCATAAAAAGCTCGCATATATTAGAATCGACAAGAACAACCACTAAAAAAAATCAAAATTATAAACAGATTACGTTGATGTCACTCATTTGAAAATTGGGCTACAAGTAAGGGAGCTACGAGACGTTGAAGTGAGACGTTGTTTCTCGCGTTTAATTAAGCGGCAGAAGTTTTTTAACTTCTAACGTGGATTCAATTCCATTACTTCTTGGCTTAGGAATAAGTAAACGGTGACTTTGGAGCCGTCCTAGCAACGAAGCACTCAATAAATTCAAAGTTGTTCTGAATCGGCCTTGTTGATTCTGGCATTTGTCCGCAGGTGTTCGCACTGTCCAATCACTGATTCATCTGTTTCGTATTTGAAATATCGATCTTTGATTGGTTATCGGTCGCTCACTCGTCGATGGTGTTCGAAGCCTACAGGGTTGGTTTAGTCGCTTTAAATTAAAGTCCCCCACTGCAAATCAGTTTAGTTACTGAGTGGGTAGACTCTAAATGTGAATTTATTTATTTATTTATTTAAGCGAGCGTCTCCACGAGACTCTTATGGCTTTTCGTTCTGGTTTTTTTTTATGTCCGTCGATAGCAGTCGAACGGAAAGTCCGATCATTTTGAAATTTGGACCATCCACAAGCCTCTATATGGATTGAAGGTGTATAGTTTTGAGGCAAAATCGTTTGAAAAGTTACAAAGTTACACCATAGTTACTGCAAAATATTTTTATGAAACAAAATGGCGGCAAAATGTGAGATAATTATATTTTTTTAAAGCTTTTTCCGATCACGAATTTGTTCATGTTATGGCGATCTGATAAATATTGGCAAAGTTACACAAAAGTTACTCGAAAATATATTTCTGAAACACAGTAACAGCAAAATGTGAGGTGGCTGTCTTGTAGTAAATTTTTGTCCGGTTACGAATATACTAATTTAAACGCGATTTGATACGTATTTAAGGCATAAATCACATTTCTATTGCAGTCAATAACTGTAGTATTACGGTGGCGGACCGTGTAGAAAACATGACGACGAAAATTCTTAGCAACGCACATTGCACTGCATACAACAATGTCGGAAAGTATAATAGCTATGGAAATTTGGAAAAATTTTGCAATGCGCATTCTTGAATTGTTGTTAATTGTTGTTTGTATTAGCATTGAAAACATTTCGCCAGAAAGTTCGTAGATATTGACGCGCTCGCTTATCAACGCGTCAAACAGAGCGTTTTCTTAGTTTTAATTGGGATTTCAGCCACACGATCGAACCTGTATCGATCTACGTCACAAACAAAACGAAACCTGCGCTGTAGACCAAACGAAGCTTCGTTGAGTGATGGGACGTTATCATTCGATTTACGTTAAAGCGTCAGCGTCTATTGACTCGACATGTATGTTCGAGTTTAGTGGGCCTAAAAGGTTCGTTAACAAACTCGTAAGCCTTCCTGTCGCTTAGTTACGCCCGGACGTTCTCGTAAAATTCCTTTATCTTCGCTCTATAAGCAATTCGTTTTTTAAC
>OX246739.1:69141589-69174089 GCA_945910005.1 Isoperla grammatica | reverse complement strand
TGTCACAACATAACCTCAAGCAAGTTAACTTTGATGGAAACAAAGAGCCAATAACTTTAATTATATATTTGTTTGTGATTAAGGCTTGTCTTATTAGTTATTATTATTGAATTTATTTCCTAGTTGAACGATATTAGAATTTACAGCTGGTCAAGTGTGATTGGATAATTTTAGATTGCGATAGCAATTGGCGACTCCAGTCTACGATTCCAATTGTAGTGTGATATGGGCTTTACCGTCAAAAAACTAACCGCAACTAAATTGTACTAGATAATCGGGAAAAACGTTAGTGATTCGCGCTTGTTGACTTGGATTTACTCGTTTTATTCGCCCCCTACATTTTCACGAAGCGCAGCATGATTGTCCACTGATATGACATGTGCATTGATCTTCAAGGTAATCGTTTTTACATTTACACCATACAACCTTTCGTTGCATGAGTGTATTGCGTCAAGAAGGGTGTAATCCATTTAGGTTCCAACACACCAGATGCGGCTTTATACCATCCCCAGCTAGCAGAACTAGGATGCTTTAAGAAATAGATGGCTGATGATTTCCAAACGAACCCAGCCTAGAACACAGTACGTAGAATGTTTACGCAATGCATCTTGTGTTGGAGGCAAGCTCTCTCCTCATTGGCTTTCCTTCCTGCGTGAACAACCCCTTACGGCATTAATTCAGGTTGCTCAGTCACTGGTTCGATCATAGAGAAGAACAATAATTTTCTCCAACAACCCTACGTTGTAATCATCCAGTTGCTCTACAGGTGTTCAAAGAATTTTGAATTACGCAGTGACTTCTGCAATACAGTATACGATTTCTAGGCTATTTCTCCCATTTACTTGAAAAAGAGGAACATGTATCACAGCCAGTAAAAGCGTGGAAGAATGGGAGCGCTGCAGACTTTTCTAGTCCAAGTGTTTGGGAAATTGTGTGTGCAGCTATAATTCGTACATTGTTGCCTACTCCAAACTGTACCCACACCTTTCTCCCGTAATGTTATTGGCAGTAGCAGTGCAAATTACAATCTTAGTCTTCATGTGCCGGTGCGTATAAGAACTTCATTCTGCACATTGAGTACATGGTACAATAAATGTATGAGACTTGTCTGCTTCCTTGTGGTTGCAAGGCCCGATAACTTCCAAACACACACTATCTTCAATGCACAGAGCGTCTTCAGCCTTAGTAACAATTATTAATTCAATTGTAGTATTAATTCACAACATAATAGATATATGTGGTTTCTTTTCGTTTGTTTAAAGGACACTGAAATACCGTATGTTTGGTATTATTAAAAGTAAATAGTAATTAATATGAATGAAATAAAAGGAGCAAATCTATTTCAGGTCTGTCACATTTGGTTCGCTTTATTCCATTGTTGTCCCCTGGCTACTGTTGACTCCACTGCCTTGTGGAGCTCAACACTACATCTCTTCTCCCCATACAAATATATTTATTTATAATTTATAAAATTTTATTTTTTATTATTTATTGGTGTATCGTTTTGGTGGGTATCTGAGACGACAGGAACGCCTCGGCTTAGGAGTTTCTTTCACTGACTCTCCAACAAGGTTTTCGTCTTGGGACTGTAGGCTTCCGTCTTGGGACTGTAGGCTTTCGTCTTGGGGCTGTAGGCTTTCGTCTTGGGGCTGTGAAATCACCGGTGAAGTGACAGGTGTCATCCCTAATGTAGATTCAGTTGGAAGGCAACCTGTGTAAGCAGTTGGGTCTGGCAAAACAACTGGAGGCTGAATAACCTTCTTCAATTGTGACACATTTCGTTGGTAACTGACTCCCTCAGGTGAACGGATTGTTGTGGAGTTGCCAATTTTGGATGTAACCTGGAATTCAACTGGGGAGAATGTGGTAGACAATTTTGAAGGGTTTTCCTCCCGCAGCAACACTAAATTTCCCACAGCAACATCAGATGGAGCTGAGTGCCTAGCTGTGTCTGTGTAGTGACACGCAGCACCTTTTCTTTCCGCGTCACAGTCTCTTACAGCAATATCCAGTTTATTCCGACATCCTTGGGAGGGAACTTTGTCTCTAAGCTCTCTATTAAACATCAAGAATGCAGGCGTAACCCCGGTAGTCGAATGAGGAGTCGTGCGGTACGCAAACAGAAATTCATATAAGGCATCCCGTAAGTCTTTTCCCTCTGCATTAGCAATGTGTAGGCATTTCAAAAGAGAGCGATTTTGTCGCTCCACCTCTCCGTTTGCTTGAGGCCATCTAGGTGTGGTGCTGACAAGCCTGATACCGTTATTTATACAAAATTCTCTCATTTCTGAACCTACAAAACTCCGAGCTTGGTCTGCACGCAAAGTACAAGGCAAACCATAACGAGCGAAAAACGACTTAAGCATGGCAATTGTAGATTCAGCAGTAATGGATTTCGTTAAGATTGCTTCAAAATATCTACTATAATAGTCGATAAGCACAAAAATGTACTGTCCTGATTGGGAAGTAAGTGGTCCAAGGTAGTCCATTGCTTGGTCCTGCCATGGTCCATCAGGAAGGCTGGTAGCAGTAACAGGCTCAGGTGGGTCAGGCTGGCTAACGAGTTGACATCCCCGACAAGATCTAACTAGCTTCTCAACTGCAGTATCGATTGTAGGCCACCATACCTTTGAACGAAGGCGCTGCTTTGTCTTCACTATTCCCTGGTGTCCCTCGTGAGCAAGAGAGAGCGCCTGTTCACGCAGCGATGCTGGTATGTAAAGTCTGGTACCTCTAAGAATAACGCCATCATAAACACAAAGTTCAGTTTTAATGATTTCAAATCTCTTTAACTCGACTGGCCAACGTTCGGTTTGAATGGCTTTCACTAGGTCTTGAGCATGTGGGTCAGCAGAAGTAGCGTCCTGAATCTGTTCAAATGTCATGGCTCGCGGCACTGCTAGCTGAGCCACACGTCTAACATAAAGGTCCTCTTTCCCTTTGGATTTAGGTGTTTCGGTAATAGGTATTAGTCGGGAAAGTGGGTCGGCTGTATTAGTTTTACCTGGTTGATACACTACTGTAGCACTGAAGTCGGAGAACCCAACGTTCCAACCGGGCGCATGGTTTAGAGCGCTCTGAGAAAATAAACTCTAAAGGACGGTGGTCTGTAACCAGTTTAAAAGGTTTACCACCATAAATGTAGTAATGGAACCTCTCGCATCCCCAAACGATACCCAAGGCCTCTTTCTCTGTATGGCTGTAACGGCACTCGACGTCAGTGAGGGCACGGCTAGCACACTCCACTATGCGCTGGCAGCCGTCTTGGGTCTGATAGAGGATGGCAGCAATTGCGTATGGTGAGGCATCACATACAATGTAAGTATCTGCACTGGGATCGAAATATGCTAGAGTGGAAGCAGAACACAATTCATGTTTCAGAGTATCTAAAGCGTTCTGTGCTTTAGAACTCCATTTAAATGGGATGTTTTTACAGATAAGGTCTCTGATTGGCTTCGTTATCATAGAGAAATTCGTTATAAATCTGGAATTATAGCCAATGAGGCCTAGTAAACTAGAAGCCTCTGCAGACGTGGTCGGTGGGCGCAATTGTTGAATGGCCTTTACCCTGTTGTGTAGAGGGCTGACACCATTCTTGCTGAACATATGACCACGGTATTTAACAGAAGTCTGAGCAATTTCACACTTCTGTAAGTTGCAGGTAAGACCACTTTCAGCAAAACGCTGAAGTAAAGCGTAAAGGCGTTCATCATGTTCCTGTCTGGTCTTTCCTGTAACTAGAAAATCATCAATGTACACCTCAACTCCATCCAGGTCACTAACAAGGGTCTCCATTATGCTCTGAAACATTTCGGGGGCGCAGTTTATACCAAAGAAGAGTACTTTATATCTGTATAAGCCCTTATGAGTTGAGAATGTAGTGATATCACGAGAACGTTCCGAAAGACGAATTTGATTGAATGCCTCATTTAGGTCTAGAACGCTGAAGTAAGTAGCTCCGTGTAATCTACTTGTCACGCTTTCTATAGTAGGAATTGGGTGTCTAATTCGTTGAATGCGCTTGTTTGCTTTACGAATGTCGATGCAGATTCTTACACGACCATCTGGGCGGTGTAATACCACTAGTGGTGACACCTGCGAGCTCGGCTTTATCACTTTCTCCATCCGATCACTTTCCAGCTTGATCTTTAGGTCTGCCTCAATCTCTCCATACTGTTGGACTGAATGTCGCCTGAGTGGTTGAATCTCGGCGGGTGCACTTTCGTCGATTGTAAAATCCAGCTCGTAATCTTTGAGAGTACCAACACCTTGAAATACCTGCGGAAAATCTATTTTAATTTGAGACTTTAAGTCCACTGATGGAGGAGAAGGGGGTTGTAGGCGCACAGGTAACACGTCAGCTTGCGTATGTAAATCTACTGTTTGGTGCTCCCGTGAAACTGTAACGGGACGTGCGAAGTCGTCTTGCACCTGTAGTCCAACCTTGAGCACTTTCAAAGCTTTTGCAGTAGCCTCTCCCAATAGTGGTGGGCCTTCACCTTTCACCACGTAAAAATCTGCTGTAGTCTCTAATTCTCCAATCTTGTAAGTAGCCCTGTTCTTCGTAATAACATGTAATGGACAAGGATTGTTATAGGAATACAATTTCTGGTTTGACTGAATAGTATCGGATTTTAAACCCAGAGCAATACTTTGATACCAAGTACGTTCATCGATTAGGTTACATGTGGCACCGCTGTCAATCAAATGGTTCACGTGCACACCTACTACCAGTACGGTTACAAAGTTTGCATCGGAAGGTTTCTCATCCACGTGACATATAACGTATGCACGATCACAGAGCGAGTCATCGGACGCAGAGTCCTCATTAATCTGTCGCACCTTGTGACCACGGTGAAATTTTGGACGACCATTCCGTTGCTCCGTGTGGGAACCTGGTGCAGTGCCTGTCTGATGACCCTTAAGTGAACGACAAACAGAAGAAAAATGTCCAAACTTACCACATGTCATGCATGACTTTCCAAGAGCTGGGCAGACTGGATTATTTGCCATAGGCCTATGACTAGTTGAACCACACCTGAAACATTTGCCAGCAATCCGGGTTGAAACCGTATTGACTGTCAAGGACGTTGGCTGTTCCATAGACCTGGCTTGATCTTCTGCTGTTTCCAGCGTACGGGACAGCGCCTCTGCTTTGTCAACTGTAAGGCTATCCCCAACTTTAAGGAGCTCTCTGCGTAGTTGAGCATTTCTGGAATTTATGATTAGCATATCCAACAATTTTTCATTAGGATCTGTAAAATTGCAATTTTTAATCTTGGCTTTAAGCCTAGTCAAATACTGGCATGAACTTTCAGTGTCACTAGGCATCAATTGGTTGAAAAGAAACCTCTCATAAATGTTACTCTGGCGAGGTGCAAAATGTTTAGTAAGGGCTTTGACCATGTGCGTGTATTCGTCTTCGACCGTGTGTCCTAGGGTTGACGTGGGCGCGGCTGTGCGTGCTGTCTGCAGAGCAACTTCTGCAGCATCGGCAGTCGCCTTGGCAAGAGTAGCGTCTGATTTAATTTTCAAATTTCCCGGGGCAATTTCTGAAGCGATCAACAGTTCGTCATATTTCCGCTTAGCATCGCTAGCGGATGATTCGAGTTTTGACACTAGGTCCAAAATGGCGACTGACTTCGATCCTAAACCAACCACATCGCGTGAAAATGTGTCGTGAGATTCGGGCAAACTGTGCCACACATCCAAAACACCTTCCCCCGCGTAAAAAAGTAATGTATTCTTCTTAACAGAAGGTTCAGTTATATCTTTAGCGCCTGCAAAGAGGTCAAATTGTCGTAACCAGCTGGACCAACGCACACCTACTGAAGTCTCGACGCCATGAATGGCGAACGGGCTAAGCCCATTTTGAAGACTCATTTTAACAAGAAATAGGTAATGTAATTGAATTTACCTTGGAAGTTCTTGCGTGTTTTTCTCGTCGCCACTGAAATACCGTATGTTTGGTATTATTAAAGTCGATCGATGAAGTGAACTACCCATTCAATACAACAACTAAACTACTCAAATTAAATGGACATGAAAAAATACATTTTTTTATTCTAAATTATGAATTTCAAGAATTATTACATGTGAGTAGCATTTAATACTGAACTTCTTGAAATTATGTATTTTTTTTTATTAATAAAGTGTATTTATAGTTTCTAATTTGAGTAGATTTGACGTAAAATTGACACACCAACGCGAATATCTCGAAAACGGATCGCGTTCGATCATCTTTTTCAAACGTATTCATGTTAGTCATGAAGTTATCTACATTTAGGACGAAAATTTGTTACCATATATTACTTTTTGAAGGTGCTACGCAAAGTTATACGATTGAAAGTGTAGGTTTTTGTTCAGTTACAATGTATAACATAGGGAATTCCAACGCATTTCAACACTCAATAAATAAAAAACTAATAGCGGTAGGTGCATACTTTTTTCTACAATATTCACAAGCTTAATCTCAACTTGCAGTACATACAATTTGAATGATTTATATTACATGTGCAGTTATCATCGATCGACTTTAATAAATAGTAATTAATATGAATGAAATAAAAGGAGCAAATCTATTTCAGGTCTGACACATTTGGTTCGCTTTATTCCATTGTTGTCCCCTGGCTCTTGTTGACTCCACTGCCTTGTGGAGCTCAACACTACAGACACCTTGCCAGTTCTTTGGTCATATGTTAGACACATAACACGCCTTCTGCACTTCTCATCCCCAAATCTCTTTTCTTTCTACTTCACGATAAACATCGCATACAGTGTGACTGTGTGAGCCTTCGCGAGCAATCTGTAACTGACAATATAATGTGGCACGAACAAGCATTGCATTACCTCAAAATGTTTTTAAAGGCAAAGGTGGTGTGTGTTGTTGTCGTTGTTGTTGTGGTTTCATTACTCTTGCTGCTGGACCCTTATGACCGGTAACAATTCAGCATGTTAAGAACCGTTACCGTTTATAGTAACAGATCAATCTGCTGCGAGTCTATGAAAGAGTAAATCTTTGAACAATCAAGACAAGCAAGCATGTTGGATTTCTTCCCCAGTCTTAGTTGTTCACCTTGGGAAAAAGACGACGGAAGGGATTATTGTCATGCAGAAGTAACTTTAAATTATTTGGTGTTTGACGACGTACTTGACAAGCAGGTCATATGACGTGGGGAACGATTAGAGGAGAGGGACAAGTGTGGAGGAAAACATTCAAAGGGGTTAAGAGGAGCAAAAGGAAAGTGGAGAACCTTATTTGGTCGTCTCTTGCAGAGTCACCCTAAGCCAATTCTACCCCGGCCTAGATTTGAGCATAGTAACGAGTGTTGCACCCTATATAAAAACGAGAAAATAATGCGCAATCATTCCTCAGAGATACTATCTGAAGGTTTTGTTTGGTTTGGTTGCGTTTTGACAGGAGCCGTTCCCCAAAGAGATGCAATTTATTTGTCGGTACACAAGAGCGAAGTTGGGGGATGCTGACGACAATTTTAACGAATGCAATCATTTCTTAACCATGTTTCTCAATATTTCTCATGATTTAAACATTTTCTTCTGGGATTATTTCCTTGTTGAGGATACGGAAAATAACCTCATTTGTGTCTTTGGACGGATTTCGTTGCTTTACCTAGATTTTTTACTGTTTGAATTGACCGAAAATATATGGGAATTACCATTACCTTTTCAGCGAGTGGTCACAAGCTGTAAGATAGGTCTAAATTCAATATAACCTTATCGAGGTCAAGGTCGAACTAAAACCACCCTATCAATAACTGAGGGTAATTTTTCTATTAACGTGTATAACTATGCGTTCTACACACAGAACACTACGACGCGGGCATTCAATCTTAGTTAGTAGGTCAAAGGTCACATATAATTTGACCCAATACATTCAAAAGCATGTATTAACACACAATTTGGTTTCTAGACATAATTTGTGACACAACGAGTGGTCACACGATACATTTTATCAAATATTTGAAAAATTAGAGACTTAAGGTCAAAGGTCACGTTATCTGATAACACTGTTAAGTTAGATCATCTTTTTTTTTTGATATGTTATACTATCAGCTACTATATTTATGAATATAGATATACAATGATCATCGGTGGGGCCATGCTATAATTTTTACTTCCCACACATCCCCATTGTTTGACCCCTCACAACCCCTAAATGAGTAGACTTTTTTCAGGCCTCCTCTTGGCAGTTCGATTAGAATATTTTTCTGAGTGTTTGATCAAAAATTCACGCTTCTATCACAAAACCCAGAATTTTTCCCCGTATTTTGATCTAATCCACTACACTATGATAGTAACATAAGAATGCGTAGAGGAACTGTCATGGCGATTGATTGGAACTGGGAAGGTTGTTCAATCGTTATCTCAGACGGAACTGTTAGAATTTCGGTTTCCAAAAACTGTTTGCATTTTTGTTATTGAAGTCCGAATGGATACCATGGAATACAATTAGCAACCCCCTGCCAGTCACCCCTTTAAAAAGCGACTAAACAAGGAAAAGTCGTTTTTGCAACCGTTAAGCGGAGAAAGATTGAATGACAAGATAATGGCACAAGGACTTGTAAATCTATAAGTGAACATAAAGAAGACTTTAGGGGGTACACAAACAGTCGGCAAATTGGAAACCGTGCCATTTTTCGCGCTCGCAGCTCGCAGTGAAACCCGTAATATAGGTAAGGCGTACATGTATTACTCACTTTACCTCACACAATGCCCCGAGAAATGTATAATGCAATTGTGATTGATCATGAACGCCTTCGTCCAGAATATTAACAACAATAGTAAGTATGAAATAGCATTGAGCATACAGTTTTACTTCCAAACAGTAAACATATTATTATGCCGGCTTCCACGCTCGTCTCTTGGTCTATGACTTGCCATGTAGTACTAAAGAATAGAAAGTTTGTAATCTTTGGTAGGTAGTACGTATGATAATGGTGGAATGTTGAATCTTTCTTTCTATACGCTTTTAGGCTTATTTATTTATTTACTTTAGTCATACAGGTCAGGGTAGGGGCGGCACAATGCCCTTTTTATCCTGATGAGTGATGATTGGTGAGCATTCCTATAAGTTGCCACCGATACAGGTCGCTCAGCGGTAAGACGCGAGACTCTAATGCGGGAGGTCGCTGGTTCGAAACCGGCCACCGGCAGTCCTGACTGAAGGTTTTTCCAAGGTTTTTCTCAGTCGTAAAGGCGAATGCTGGAACTGAGTCATACTATTAGCCCTCGGACATTCCTTCCCCGCTATCCAAACATCCTAATAACCTAGTAAGTCACCTGAAGAGGGGCACATCAGATAAAGCTGGTGTGCACCCTATAACTGTATTCCTACGAAAATTAAATTAATTATAGGTAGGGATGAAATTTTTCTAGCTTGCAGAACTAGAATTTGTTATGCACTCGTGTTATATAAAAGTTAATTACAAGATTTTTATTGAACAATAACATTATTATTGCTTTCAATTAACTCGAAACAATGAGGCAACAAGTAATAACTCCGTACAATGGTACAAACTGGTAGCTGCGTCGTTGACATTCCAGGGTTTACATCCTGCGCACCGAGAGAAATGTCGAGTAAAAACAACACATAACTCATTAACAAGTGGATTGTTTTACACATTCAATTATTTCTATTAGTCACGTCATAAAAAACAAAATGTTAATTATACTGTTGTAATCCCAATGAAAAAATATATGCATATTATATTTATGTTTCTTAGTTTTTAGAAAACCTACTTTGGGGAAGCTGTCTCTTCATTAATTTATTAACATTTGGAACGTGGATGGTTTGTAAAGAATGTCCTTCAGCTGATAAAAGACCACAAACCCAGCATAACCATAACCCGAAGACTTCCCCTTTCCACTTAAATTGATTTTATTTAATTTCTCAATTTTTTTTCTTGTTTTTGATTTTTTTATACTACATTAGTTTGTTTTGTTTTTGTTGTTATTCTTATTTATGATTTCATTATTATTAATTGTTGGCATATCCTAGTTTGTTTTAAGGTCCTCCTTTGTAAATCAGTTTTTATAACTGAATATAGGATAGACATTAAATAAATAAATAATAAAAACTGTTGAAAAGTTTGAGACAAAACTTCAGACAGATTATATTATCCTAGGTGAACGTTGAACCTGTGACTTACTATTAGAGATGCTAGAATTGAGCAGTATGTCGATGATGTAACAACTCTGCCTGTTGTACGAGGCGGCAAAACATCAACTAAACGGGGCACGATTCCGCACGAGGCAAACGCTAGACCGCTCCAGACCACGTGAACGGGGTTCCTAGAGCGGCCAACCCTGTATTTCTTACCGGCTCCGGCAACGAGCATGGAAGGGTTCTATTACTAAGCGAGCTTCTCCGTTATACTTTATGGCACTTCGTTCTGTTTGCTTTTTGTTTTTATGTATGTCGATAGCGGTCAAACGTAAAAGTCCTATCAAGTTGGAATTTAGACCATCCACAAGCCTCGATGTGGATTGAAGGTGTATAGTTTTGTGGATAAATCGTCCCAAACGTTACAAAGTTACACAATAGTTACTGAAACATATTTTTCTGAAACAAAATGGCAAAATGTGGGATAGCCTTGTTTTTATTGAGATTTGTTCAAACACGAATATGTTCATGTTATGGCGATTTGATAAGTATTGGCAAAGATACACAAAAGTGACTAGAAAATATTTTTCGGAAACACAGTAACGGCAAAATGTCAGGTGGCTATATTATAATACATTTTTGCCCGGACACGAATATAATTATCTAAACACAATATGACACGTAAAAGACGCGGAAGTTACATTTCTATTGGTGCCAATAAGGTGTAAGCACCGGTGGCGGACCGTGTTGAAAACACTAGACGGAATGACATCGAACATTTTTAGCACCTCACAATGCACTGCATTCAACAATGTCGCTTGTTTGCAATGCGCATTCTTGTATTGTTGTTAATTGTTGTTGTTATTAGCTTTGAAAACTTTTCGCCAGATAGTTCGTAGATATGGACGCGCTCGCTTATCAACGCGTCATACAGAGCGATTTCTTAGTTTAAACACGACAGTTCCTCAAAAAGATTAATATCAAACCGATTAAATTAAATAGCTACTTATTTGTCATAATTTGGAAAAAAAACTCTGACTAACATTGTCTGGTTTAAATTTTCAGGATTGATCTATAAAGCCGTGATAAGCTCTATCTAAGGGTCCTAGATCAATTCTAAAAAAGGTATTTTATACATACATAGAAGAGGCTGCGAGACTTGGCAAACCTTGTAACACTGTGGTTGATTTTGAACGAAGCAGGCAATCATTGCAGAATGTATTGATCTGTAATACAAACCGTTAAAGTACAATTAAATATAATTAACTAACATGCCAAACAATACAATTTCAATCGTCCACGTGTATTTGTACGCGACGTGATGGCTGTGGTACCTTATCACGGGCCCGACAGTTGTATATAAAGACCCTTAATGTTTTAACAGTCTCGCAATCTTCGAGAGTTCTTTGAACCACAGAAACAAAGGTAAGGTAAGGCTTAGTTCGTGTCTTCTCTTTCCAAGGTCTCAGATAGAGGTCATGATACAATAATGTTCTTGTGTGGACTAGGCATGAGTCTTAGTTGGCGTTTTGGACGTTTTGAAATTTTGATGGCAATAAGGCTATGTTTCCTTTTGCTTAAAAAGTCTTGACCGGAGTATGATGGAGTACAGAAGTGATTGATAATATGTTGCTGAAGGCAGAACGTTAAGAAAAAGATTGAAAATGGCCCGAAGGCAGAATAACTTTTATTTGGTATTTTTAGTATGAAACTATAGTATAGGATGTTGGACTAACAACTGCTTAACTTTCCTCGAGACAAAGCTGAGAGCATCGCAGGGCATTTGTTTAACTGCATTTATAATAAGTTGTTTGTACAGCCCGAGTGCGACCGAAGATTCCTTGAATTTGTTGGGTCCGAACTGTCAAAAAGTAATCAAATGTAATCGTTTGTTTGTTGTGTGGACGCTTATTATTTAACTGGATGCTGGGTCCAAGAAATGTGCACATAGTTGAACTTCTGTTATGGCTTCTGGTAGTGAATTCGGGGATTTCGTCTCATGTTTGTGCTAGCCAGGTGTACATCATTTGTGAAATGCCAAGTTCGCTTGATTTTCTTCCAACGACCCACTGAAGTAAATGAATTTTTAAAACACAAATAAACACACGAACAATAACCACGGTCAAAAAACAAAACACTCACCAGTGCGTAAATTTTCGACAGCGTCCGCTGTCTTCCTCAGACGCGAGGGAACTAACTGAGGAACTACTACTGTCTGAGGAAGACAGCGGACGCTGTCGAAAATTTACGCACTGGTAAGTGTTTTATTTTTTGACCGTGGTTATTGTTCGTGTGTTTATTTGTGTTTTAATACTACTCCCGGTCTAATAGTCTTGGTTCTTATTCAAATGAATTTTTATTGTGTAGATGTCATTACACTGAATTTGGGAAGTTTCAGGAAGGGTCCTGGGAATGATTGATTTGAAGTTACATCTTTACCCATCTTTTCTTGACACAGAAGACGAATGTTGCGGTGACGTCTTCAAGCCTTCGGGTTTGGAGGCCTGAACTCGTACTTTTTGTGTTTTAGGTGATTGATATAAGTCCAGCTCCATTGCTCTCTCAGCGTCAGACTCGATAATTGTGTCGTCGTCTGTCAAGCGTCAACGTTGTCATCTTCCGGAGCCAGGAAAATGACAACGTTGACGCTTGACAGTCGACGACACAATTATCGAGTCTGACGCTGAGAGAGCAATGGAGCTGGACCTGTATGAATCACCTAAATCACAAAAAGTACGAGATCAGGCCTCCAAACCCGAAGGCTTGAAGACGTCACCGCAACATTCGTCTTCTGTGTCAAGAAAAGATGGGTAGAGATGTAACTTCAAATCAATCATTCCCAGGACCCTTCCTGAAACTTCCCAAATTCAGTGTAATGACATCTACACAATAAAAATTCATTTGAATAAGAACCAAGACTATTTGACCGGGAGTAGTATTAAAACACAAATAAACACACGAACAATAACCACGGTCAAAAAATAAAACACTCACCAGTGCGTAAATTTTCGACAGCGTCCGCAGTCTTCCTCAGACAGTAGTAGTTCCTCAGTTAGTTCCCTCGCGTCTGAGGAAGACAGCAGACGCTGTCGAAAATTTACGCACTGGTGAGTGTTTTATTTTTTGACCGTGGTTATTGTTCGTGTGTTTATTTGTGTTTTAAAAATTCATTTACTTCAGTGGGTCGTTGGAAGAAAATCAAGCGAACTTGGCATTTCACAAATGATGTACACCTGGCTAGCACAAACATGAGACGAAATCCCCGAATTCACTACCAGAAGCCATAACAGAAGTTCAACTATGTGCACATTTCTTGGACCCAGCATCCAGTTAAATAATAGGCGTCCACACAACAAACAAACGATTACATTTGATTACTTTTTGACAGTTCGGACCCAACAAATTCAAGGAATCTGCGATAGCACTCCAAATGTACAAACAATTACTTATTATAAATGCAGTGAAACAAATGCCCTGCGATGTTCTCAGCATTGCCTCGGGGAAAGTTGAGCAGTTGTTAAGGCCCATTCACGCTAAAACTTAAAATAAAACTTATTAATTTAACTTAGAGCAGAAAACTTTGTGCTGTTCACGTTGCCAAATAGAAATCGAAGTTCAACCAATGACAAGACGATTAAGGATGGCCTTCTCTACGTCTCTACCCACCCTCGCACCCGCGGCAGCCCTCTGATTGGTTTCACTTAACAATCCTTAAGATAAAGTTTGGAATTTGCAAACTGTCTGAAGTTTGAGTTAACGGTTAAGTTAACTGTTACAGTTTAGTCGGAAGCATGAAACGTAACATACAATATCCATAGCCAAACCTTATAAGTTTAAGTTTAAGTTTAAGCGTGAATAAGCCTTTTAACTTAACCGTAAACTTACAACTTAAAGTAAGGTTTGGCTTATGGAAGATAACATGATTGTTGACCAAAACTTAAACTTAGTTTTGGGCTACGGTTAGGCCTAAGTTTGGAACGATCAAACATTAAAATAAAAATAAACTTAACAGTAAGAAAGAACCAATCAGCGCCAGCCGCAAGGCCTAGGCTAGCTAAATCGAAAATGGAGCCGAAACATGCTCATAATTTATTTGACGAAACGTTATTCAATGAGTTTATGAAGACCTAGCGTCAGCTTTAAAGTTAAAGTTTACTACTAACTTTTTATCGTGAATGAGCCTTAACGGTAAACTCGCGGTTCCTTCACCTTCAGAGGAATTTTTATCCGCACTGGAGGTGGCTTGGTTGCTGGGACCCCCGTAAGTGGAGGGCTGATTAGGGGTAGCAGAACGGTGTTCTCAAAGGAGGTACCTGGTTTAGTAGTTTGCTTGTTAGTAGCCCTCTTACTGGGCAGAAACTGGGGTAAACCAGCGGCGGGCGTGGTCTTCGAGTGGTATGGCGGAAATACCATAGTAGTTTAGTGTTGAGGTTTTAATTAAACCGAACAGAATTTGGCAGTTAGTTATGAAAGGGAAGGGATGATTTAACCCTTGACAACACCGCCACTAGCGCGGGGGACAGAACCTTTCCACGGTCGCGTTAGTGAGTGAGATAAGGTGGAAGGGGAGGGGAAGAGGAAGAGGAAGGGAGGAAAGGAGGGTTTAACACCGACACCGCCACTAGCGCGGGGGACAGAACCTTTCCACGGTCGCGTTAGTGAGTGAGATAAGGTGGAAGGGGAGGGGAAGAGGAAGGGAGGAAAGGAGGGTTTAACACCGACACCGCCACTAGCGCGGGGGACAGAACCTTTCCACGGCCGCGTTAGTGAGTGAGATAAGGTGGAAGAGGAGGGGGAAGAGGAAGGGAGGAAAAGAGGGTTACTCACCCGACATCGCCACCAGCGCGGGGGACAGAACCTTTCCACGGCCGCGTTAGTGAGTGAGATAAGGTGGAAGGGGAGGGGAAGAGATAGGGAGGAAAGGAGGGTTTAACACCGACACCGCCACTAGCGCGGGGGACAGAACCTTTCCACGGTCGCGTTAGTGAGTGAGATAAGGTGGAAAGGGAGGGGAAGAGGAAGGGAGGAAAGGAGGGTTTAACACTGACACCGCCACTAGCGCGGGGGACAGAACCTTTCCACGGTCGCGTTAGTGAGTGAGATAAGGTGGAAGGGGAGGGGAAGAGGAAGGGAGGAAAGGAGGGTTTAACACCGACACCGCCACTAGCGCAGGGGACAGAACCTTTCCACGGTCGCGTTAGTGAGTGAGATAAGGTGGAAGGGGAGGGGAAGAGGAAGGGAGGAAAGGAAGGTTTAACACCGACACCGCCACTTGCGCGGGGGATAGAACCCTTCCACGGTCATCTGATTTGTTAAAACTAATAAAACATAGTTTATAATCTAATCTTGTGTTTTAGCTATAAACAATACAGTCGATTCCGATATATATGCAACGTTTTAAATGTGATGGAATCAAAACCTTGTAATTGCGCGCCCACTAATAGCATGCGCGCTTTCTCCCTACGCCCGGCTCATTGAGAGAACCCGGTTTCAAATAACACGTCGTAAGAATTTTGTTTGCAGCTACAGCTAAAATCTGTTTCCGTTATAGGAAAGATGACAGTTTGATGCAGAATTCTCTACCAGATCCAATCGTCTTATTAGTATAGTTTCAGTCGTTTGAAGCCTTGTGCGTGGTCTCGGTATCGCGCATGCTGTTAGTGGGCGGGCCAATAAAGGGTTTTGTCTCCATCATCATAAAAACCTCGCATATATTAGAATCGACAAGAACAACCACTAAAAAAAATCAAAATTATAAACAGATTACGTCGATGTCACTCATTTGAAAATTGGGCTACAAGTAAGGGAGCTACGAGACGTTGAAGTGAGACGTTGTTTCTCGCGTTTAATTAAGCGAGCGAAGCGAGCGTCTCCACGATACTCTTATGGCTTTTCGTTCTGTTTTTTTTTTTATGTCCGTCGATAGCAGTCGAACGGAAAGTCCGATCATTTTGAAATTTGGACCATCCACAAGCCTCTATATGGATTGAAGGTGTATAGTTTTGAGGCAAAATCGTTTGAAAAGTTACAAAGTTACACCATAGTTACTGCAAAATATTTTTATGAAACAAAATGGCGGCAAAATGTGAGATAATTATATTTTTTTAAAGCTTTTTCCGATCACGAATTTGTTCATGTTATGGCGATCTGATAAATATTGGCAAAGTTACACAAAAGTTACTCGAAAATATATTTCTGAAACACAGTAACAGCAAAATGTGAGGTGGCTGTCTTGTAGTAAATTTTTGTCCGGTTACGAATATACTAATTTAAACGCGATTTGATACGTATTTAAGGCAGAAATCACATTTCTATTGCAGTCAATAACTGTTAGTATTACGGTAGCGGACCGTGTAGAAAACATGACGACGAAAATTCTAAGCAACGCACATTGCACTGCATCCAAACAATGTCGGGAAGTATAATAGCTATGGAAATTTGGAAAAATTTTGCAATGCGCATTCTTGAATTGTTGTTAATTGTTGTTTGTATTAGCATTGAAAACATTTCGCCAGAAAGTTCGTAGATATTGACGCGCTCGCTTATCAACGCGTCAAACAGAGCGTTTTCTTAGTTTTTAATTGGGATTTCAGCCACACGATCGAACCTGTATCGATCTACGTCACAAACAAAATGAAACCTGCGCTGTAGACCAAACGAAGCTTCGTTGAGTGATGGGACATTATCATTCGATTTACGTTAAAGCGTCAGCGTCTATTGACTCGACATGTATGTTCGAGTTTAGTGGGCCTAAAAGGTTCGTTAACAAACTCGTAAGCCTTCCTGTCGCTTAGTTACGCCCGGACGTTCTCGTAAATATCCTTTATCTTCGCTCTATAAGCAATTCGTTTTAGAACTTTTGAGAAATCCATTTTGTTTTGTTTTTCTAAAGTTTGAGTTTTCTTTTAAGATACTCTTACTAATTAATTTTGTACGTACTCGTTTGTAAAAATGTGTTACAATTTTGGGTTATGTTCGGGCCAGTTTGTTTCTGCGCAACATGTGTTGCATGATCCCTTCACCCCTCTTACCCTCTTATGCTGTGTACGTGTATACGTCACTAGTAATCCAGCTAGGGATCGCAAACGTCACTTGTTGATCGCGCCACACAGAGGACAGTCAAGTTCGCGACTGTTCCCAAGTACGCGCGTATTACGCGCACCTTTAAGACGCCACTGGTCAGTGACAACGCAGTTACCCAGCTCCATAATCGCTCTCTCTCTCTCTCTCTCTCTCTCATTCTCTCTCTCTCTCTCTCTTTCTCTCTCTCTCTCTCTCTCTCTCTCTCTCTCTCTCTCTCTCTCTCTCTCTCTCTCTCTCTCTCTCTCTCTCTCTCTCTCTCTCTCTCTCTCTCTCTCTCTCTCTCTCTCTCTCTCTCTCTCTCTCTCTCTCTCTCTCTCTCATTCTCTCTCTCTCATTCTCTAACCCCTTTAAAATACAGTCAACTTCTCCATTTGCTCGACTAGCTGTTGTTTTCTCTCTGCCCTTTCTCAGCAGCCAGCCGCCTACAGTATGATTTAGATTTGAAATAGTCTATTTTAAAAAATGCAAGAAGCATGTATTATACTAAACCACTATTGTGCATCAATCTTTGTACGGTAAATAACAAAATTGCTACAATCTTATCAATACATTTTATTTCTCTTTGTTGGTTGATTTTATTCTGATGGTGAGTGTAATTTTACAAAATGTTATTTCTTCCAGCTACCATGGGCCTCGTATTTCGCTGTGTGGTGTGGTTGATCGTAGGGTCGGTGATAATGGCCCTGGCCTATGGACAAAAATACGTCGAACCAGGAAATAAGATTTTCATCGATTACGGAAATGGTACTACTAGTGCTGATAAGCCTAAGGGTTGATAGAATGGAATAGATAATTATTTTCACCTTCCTACAGTAAGTGAAATACAAATGTAAAACGAAGTGAAAATAGTGATGAAATATAATAAATACAGAATATTTTGAAGTATATACAATACATTTTTTTAAGGAAGAAAACCCACCTAAAATCATGATCCTGTGTGCGGGAATTTCTAACATTGTATTTACAGGAAAAGGTTTGCAAGATGGCAGCATGATGGTTTCAGTAATTGTGATAATGATGTCAAATAATGGAATTTATAATTAAGTATTGAAATGAAAACATTGAAATTGTAATATTAGACTATATTTATGTGTAAGTAAAATAAGGGTAGTGAATATTTTATCTAAAGTCATCATAATAGTAAGCCTAGCATGGCTATAGTTGGTCCTCCTCTCGCGACGCCCATGCACGAACTATAGCTACGTTCTTCTCGTGTGAATAGAATATGACGAAACCATCATGTGACGTCATAGTACTCATGAATCAATAAGTACGCTACATTAATTATGCTCTACCGTTAAAACCTATCTTGATCATGTCTGTCAACACAGTGGGCGCGTCACAAGTGCTCTTAGATGAATAACCCAGCGCTTTGTGTTTTAATTAGTCGTATTGAGCTAACACACAACTTGTTCAAACTAGTTCAATATAATGAAATGTTAAAGATCTCATTACCTATTTTACAGAAAAGGTCTCTCACACCAAGAAGTAAGATAGTGTCAGGGGAGTCAGGACCGCCCACAATTAGTTTCACTTTAACAAGGGCGAAATACTTATCGTTTTTCCCGATTATCTAGTACAATTTGGTTGCGTTAAGTTTTTTGACGGTAACCTGCTTGCACGTTTTCTTGTATGTTAAAGCCATATCACATTATAGTGGCCGTCACCTAGAGATGAACCCCAGGTAAAGACATTTCCCCTAGCACCCTTTCCCCCACCACCTTCCGCAACTCGACAGACCAAACCCGTCCGATCTGTTTACAAACCGCAGAAAGGTTCAACTACCTGCTCAATTAAAAGTGAAGCTGCGTACCAAAAAAATTAAAATTGTTATAACAACATTTAACTTCTTGTGGTTATGAGATTGTTGTTTCAATTAAAAAATCAAGCATACTGCAATTTTATTTTATTTAATTCGTCCATATTTGAATGAATGTGCTGAAACATTTATCGGATTTTGTCAGTCAAATATGGACGAATTAAAAAAAATAAAATTGCAGTTTGCTTGATTTTTTGATTGAAACAACAATCTCATAACCACAAGAAGTTAAATGTTGTTATAACAATTTTAAATTTTTTGTTACGCAACTTCACTTTTCATTGAGCAGGTAGTTGAACCTTTCTGCGGTTTGTAAACAGATCGGACGGGTTTGGTCTGTCGAGTTGCGGAAGGTGGTGGGGGAAAGGTTGCTAGGGGAAATGTCTTTACCTGGGGTTCATCTCTAGGTGACGGCCACTGTAGGTTCCGAACTGACAATTGCAATCGTAGATTCGACCTTACGATTGGCGGCGCATGCGCAGTAGCTCAGTTCGGCCAGTCTACGATTTGAATCTTTTTATAGACCGAGCTTTAAAATAAGATTGTGAATCGTAGATCCGAGTCACGTGAACCAATCAGGAAGGAGAACGGTTAAATACGTATTGAGCACTGTCACAACATAACCTCAAGCAAGTTAACTTTGATGGAAACAAAGAGCCAATAACTTTAATTATATATTTGTTTGTGATTAAGGCTTGTCTTATTAGTTATTATTATTGAATTTATTTCCTAGTTGAACGATATTAGAATTTACAGCTGGTCAAGTGTGATTGGATAATTGTAGATTGCAATAGCAATTGGCGACTCCAGTCTACGATTCCAATTGTAGTGTGATATGGGCTTTACCGTCAAAAAACTAACCGCAACTAAATTGTACTAGATAATCGGGAAAAACGTTAGTGATTCGCGCTTGTTGACTTGGATTTACTCGTTTTATTCGCCCCATACATTTGCACGAAGCGCAGCATGATTGTCCACTGATATGACATGTGCATTGATCTTCAAGGTAATCGTTTTTACATTTACACCATACAACCTTTCGTTGCACGAGTGTATTGCGTCAAGAAGGGTGTAATCCATTTAAGTTCCAACACACCAGATGCGGCTTTATACCATCCCCAGCTAGCAGAACTAGGATGCTTTAAGAAATAGATGGCTGATGATTTCCAAACGAACCCAGCCTAGAACACAGTACGTAGAATGTTTACGCAATGCATCTTGTGTTGGAGGCAAGCTCTCTCCTCATTGGCTTTCCTTCCTGCGTGAACAACCCCTGACGGCATTAATTCAGGTTGCTCAGTCACTGGTTCGATCATAGAGAAGCACAATAATGTTCTTCAACAACCCTACGTTGTAATCATCCAGTTGCTCTACAGGTCTTCAAAGAATTTTGAATATCGCAGTGACTTCTGCAAAACAGTCCACGTTTTCCATGCTATTTCTCCCATTTACTTGTAAAAGAGGAACATGTATCACAGCCAGTAAAAGCGTGGAAGAATGGGAGCGCTGCAGACTTTTCTAGTCCAAGTGTTTGGGAAATTGTGTGTGCAGCTATAATTCGTACATTGTTGCCTACTCCAAACTGTACCCACACCATTCTCCCGTAATGTTATTGGCAGTAGCAGTGCAAATCACAATATTAGTCTTCATGTGCTGGTGCGTAGAAGAACTTCATTCTGCACATTGAGTACATGGTACAATAAATGTATGAGACTTCTCTGCTTCCTTGTGGTTGCAGGGCCCAATAACTTCCAAACACACACTATCTTCAATGCACAGAGCGTCTTCAGCCTTAATTATTAATTCAATTGTAGTATTAATTCACAACATAATAGATAAATGTGGTTTCTTTTCGTTTGTTCAAAGGACACCTTGCCAGTTCTTTGGTCATATGTTAGACACATAACACGCCTTCTGCACTTCTCATCCCCAAATCTCTTTTCTTTCTACTTCACGATAAACATCGCATACAGTGTGACTGTGTGAGCCTTCGCGAGCAATCTGTAACTGACAATATAATGTGGCACGAACAAGCATTGCATTACCTCAAAATGTTTTTAAAGGCAAAGGTGGTGTGTGTTGTTGTCGTTGTTGTTGTGGTTTCATTACTCTTGCTGCTGGCCCCTTATGACCGGTAACAATTCAGCATGTTAAGAACCGTTACCGTTTATAGTAACAGATCAATCTGTTGCGAGTCTATGAAAGAGTAAATCTTTGAGCAATCAAGACAAGCAAGCATGTCGGATTTCTTCCCCTGTCTTAGTTGTTCACTTTGGGAAAAAGACGACGGAAGGGATTATTGTCATGCAGAAGTAACTTTAAATTATTTGGTGTTTGACGACGTACTTGACAAGCAGGTCACATGACGTTGGGGAACGATTAGAGGAGAGTGACAAGTGTGAAGGAAAACATTCGAAGGGGTTAAGAGGAGCAAAAGGACAGTGGAGGACCTTATTTGGTCGTCTCTTGCAGAGTCACCCTAAGCCAATTCTACCCCGGCCTAGATTTGAGCATAGTTACGAGTGTTGCACCCTATATAAAAACGAGAAAATAATGCGCAATAATTCCTCAGAGATACTATCTGAAGGTTTTGTTTGGTTTGGTTGCGTTTTGACAGGAGCCGTTCCCCAAAGAGATGCCATTTATTTTTCGGTACACACGAGCGAAGTTGGGGGATGCTGACGACAATTTTAACGTATGCAATCATTTCTTAACCAAGTTTCTCAATATTTCTCACGATTTAAACATTTTCTTCTGGGATTATTTCCTTGTTGAGGATACGGAAAATAACCCCATTTGTCTCGTTGGAAGGATTTCGTTGCTTTACCTAGATTTTTTAACGTTCGAATTGACCGAAAATAAATGGGAATTACCATTACCTTTTCAGTGAGTGGTCACAAGCTGTAAGATAGGTCTCAATTCAATGTAACCTTATCGAGGTCAAGGTCGAACTAAAACCACCCTATCAATAACTGAGGGTAATTTTTCTATTAACGTGTGTAACTATGCATTCTACACACAGAATTTAACACGAGATATGTTTGTTAAGCAAGTAAGAACTCCCACACATCCCCATTGTTTGACCCCTCACAACCCCTAAATGAGTAGACTTTTTTCAGGCCTCCTCTTGGCAGTTCGATTAGAATATTTTTCTGAGTGTTTGATCAAAAATTCACGCTTCTATCACAAAACCCAGAATTTTTCCCCGTATTTTGATCTAATCCACTACACTATGATAGTAACATAAGAATGCGTAGAGGAACTGTCATGGCGATTGATTGGAACTGGGAAGGTTGTTCAATCGTTATCTCAGACGGAACTGTTAGAATTTCGGTTTCCAAAAACTGTTTGCATTTTTGTTATTGAAGTCCGAATGGATACCATGGCTAAGAGAAAAAAGCAACCCCTTGCCAGTCACCCCTTTAAAAAGCGACTAAACAAGGAAAAGTCGTTTTTGCAACCGTTAAGCGGAGAAAGATTGAATGACAAGATAATGGCACAAGGACTTGTAAATCTATAAGTGAACATAAAGAAGACTTTAGGGGGTACACAAACAGTCGGCAAATTGGAAACCGTGCCATTTTTCGCGCTCGCAGCTCGCAGTGAAACCCGTAATATAGGTAAGGCGTACATGTATTACTCACTTTACCTCACACAATGCCCCGAGAAATGTATAATGCAATTGTTATTGATCATGAACGCCTTCGTCCAGAAAATTAACAATAATAGTAAGTATGAATGAGCATTGAGCATACAGTTTTACTTCCAAACAGTAAACATATTATGCCGGCTTCCACGCTCGTCTCTTGGTCTATGACTTGCCATGTAGTACTAAAGAATAGAAAGTTTGTAATCTTTGGTAGGTAGTACGTATGATAATGGTGGAATGTTGAATCTTTCTTTCTATACGCTTTTAGGCTTATTTATTTATTTACTTTAGTCATACAGGTCAGGGTAGGGGCGGCACAATGCCCTTTTTATCCTGATGAGTGATGATTGGTGAGCATTCCTATAAGTTGCCACCGATATAGGTGGCTCAGCGGTAAGACGCGAGACTCTAATGCGGGAGGTCGCTGGTTCGAAACCGACCACCGGCAGTCCTGACTGAAGGTTTTTCCAAGGTTTTTCTCAGTCGTAAAGGCGAATGCTGGAACTGAGTCATACTAACAGCCCTCGGACATTCCTGCCCCGCTATCCAAACATCCTAATAACCTAGTAAGTCACCTGAAGAGGGGCACATCAGATAAAGCTGGTGTGCACCCTATAACTGTATTCCTACGAAAATTAAATTAATTATAGTTAGGGATGACATTTTTCTAGCTTGCAGATTTAGAATTTGTTATGCACTCGTGTTATATAAAAGTTAATTACAAGATTTTTATTGAACAATAACATTATTATTGCTTTCAATTAACTCGAAACAATGAGGCAACAAGTAATAACTCCGTACAATGGTACAAACTGGTAGCTGCGTCGTTGACATTCCAGGGTTTACATCCTGCGCACCGAGAGAAATGTCGAGTAAAAACAACACATAACTCATTAACAAGTGGATTGTTTTACACATTCAATTATTTCTATTAGTCACGTCATAAAAAACAAAATGTTAATTATACTGTTGTAATCCCAATGAAAACATATATGCATATTATATTTATGTGTCTTAGTTTTTAGAAAACCTTCTTTGGGGAAGCTGTCTCTTCATTAATTTATTAACATTTGGAACGTGGATGGTTTGTAAAGAATGTCCTTCAGCTGATAAAAGACCACAAACCCAGCATAACCATAACCCGAAGACTTCCCCTTTCCACTTAAATTGACTTTATTTAATTTCTCAATTTTTTTTCTTGTTTTTGATTTTTTTATACTACATTAGTTTGTTTTGTTTTTGTTGTTATTCTTATTTATGATTTCATTATTATTAATTGTTGGCATATCCTAGTTTGTTTTAAGGTCCTCCTTTGTAAATCAGTTTTTATAACTGAATATAGGATAGACATTAAATAAATAAATAATAAAACTGTTGAAAAGTTTGAGACAAAACTTCAGACAGATTATATTATCCTAGGTGAACGTTGAACCTGTGACCTACTATATTAGAGATGCTAGAATTGAGCAGTATGTCGATGATGTAACAACTCTGCCTGTTGTACGAGGTGGCAAAACATCAACTAAACAGGGCAAGACTCCGCACGAGGCAAACGCTAGACCGCTCCAGACCACGTGAACGGGGTTCCTAGAGCGGCCAACCCTGTATTTCTTACCGGCTCCGGCAACGAGCATGGAAGGGTTTTATTACTAAGCGAGCTTCTCCGTTATACTTTATGGCACTTCGTTCTGTTTGCTTTTTGTTTTTATGTATGTCGATAGCGGTCAAACGTAAAAGTCCTATCAAGTTGGAATTTAGACCATCCACAAGCCTCGATGTGGATTGAAGGTGTATAGTTTTGTGGATAAATCGTCCCAAACGTTACAAAGTTAAACAATAGTTACTGAAACATATTTTTCTGAAACAAAATGGCAAAATGTGGGATAGCCTTGTTTTTATTGAGATTTGTTAAAACACGAATATGTTCATGTTATGGCGATTTGATAAGTATTGGCAAAGATACACAAAAGTGACTAGAAAATATTTTTCGGAAACACAGTAACGGCAAAATGTCAGGTGGCTATATTATAATACATTTTTGCCCGGTCACGAATATAATTATCTAAACACAATATGACACGTAATAGACGCGGAAGTTACATTTCTATTGGTGCCAATAAGGTGTAAGCACCGGTGGCGAACCGTGTTGAAAACACTAGACGGAATGACATCGAACATTTTTAGCACCTCACAATGCACTGCATTCAACAATGTCGCTTGTTTGCAATGCGCATTCTTGTATTGTTGTTAATTGTTGTTGTTATTAGCTTTGAGAACTTTTCGCCAGATAGTTCGTAGATATGGACGCGCTCGCTTATCAACGCGTCATACAGAGCGATTTCTTAGTTTAAACACGACAGTTCCTCAAAAAGATTAGTATCAAACCGATTAAATTAAATAGCTACTTTTTTGTCATAATTTGGAAAAAAAAAACTCTGACTAACATTGCCTGGTTTAAATTTTCAGGATTGATCTATAAAGCCGTGATAAGCTCTATCTAAGGGTCCTAGATCAATTCTAAAAAAGGTATTTTATACATACATGGAAGAGGCAAGGTCCACTTGATCTCCGCCTAGCGGAGGCTCGACGAGCCTCCGCTAGGCGGAGATCAAGTGGACCTTGGGAAGAGGCTGCGAGACTTGGCAAACCTTGTAACACTGTGGTTGATTTTGAACGAAGCAGGCAATCATTGCAGAATGTATTGATCTGTAATACAAACCGTTAACATGCCAAACAATACAATTTCAATCGTCCACGTGTATTTGTACGCGACGTGATGGCTGTGGTACCTTATCACGGGCCCGACAGTTGTATATAAAGACCCTTAATGTTTTAACAGTCTCGCAATCTTCGAGAGTCCTTCGAACCACAGAAACAAAGGTAGGGTAAGGCTTAGTTCGTGTCTTCTCTTTCCAAGGTAGTCATGATACAATAATGTTCTTGTGTGGACTAGGCATGAGTCTTAGTTGGCGTTTTGGACGTTTTGAAATTTTGATGGCAATAAGGCTATGTTTCCTTTTGCTTAAAAAGTCTTGACCGGAGTATGATGGAGTACAGAAGTGATTGATATGTTGCTGAAGGCAGAACGTTAAGAAAAAGATTGAAAATGGCCCGAAGGCAGAATAACTTTCATTTGGTATTTTTAGTATGAAACTAGTATAGGATGTTGGACTAACAACTGCTTAACTTTCCTCGAGACAAAGCTGAGAGCATCGCAGGGCATTTGTTTAACTGCATTTATAATAAGCTGTTGTTTGTACAGCCCGAGTGCGACCGAAGATTCCTTGAATTTGTTGGGTCCGAACTGTCAAAAAGTAATCAAATGTAATCGTTTGTTTGTTGTGTGGACGCCTATTATTTAACTGGATGCTGGGTCCAAGAAATGTGCACATAGTTGAACTTCTGTTATGGCTTCTGGTAGTTTAATTGGGGGATTTCGTCTCATGTTTGTGCTAGCCAGGTGTACATCATTTGTGAAATGCCAAGTTCGCTTGATTTTCTTCCACAGACCCACTGAAGTAAATGAATTTTTAAAACACAAATAAACACACGAACAATAACCACGGTCAAAAAATAAAACACTCACCAGTGCGTAAATTTTCGACAGCGTCCGCTGTCTTCCTCAGACGCGAGGGAACTAACTGAGGAACTACTACTGTCTGAGGAAGACAGCGGACGCTGTCGAAAATTTACGCACTGGTGAGTGTTTTATTTTTTGATCGTGGTTATTGTTCGTGTGTTTATTTGTGTTTTAATACCACTCCCGGTCTAATAGTCTTGGTTCTTATTCAAATGAATTTTTATTGTGTAGATGTCATTACACTGAATTTGGGAAGTTTCAGGAAGGGTCCTGGGAATGATTGATTTGAAGTTACATCTTTACCCATCTTTTCTTGACACAGAAGGCGAATGTTGCGGTGACGTCTACAAGCCTTCGGGTTTGGAGGCCTGATCTCGTGCTTTTTGTGTTTTAGGTGATTGATATAGGTCCAGCTCCATTGCTCTCTCAGCGTCAGACTTGATAATTCTGTCGTCGTCTGTCAAGCGTCAACGTTGTCATCTTCCGGAGCCAGGAAGATGACAACGTTGACGCTTGACAGTCGACGACACAATTATCAAGTCTGACGCTGAGAGAGCAATGGAGCTGGACCTATATCAATCACCTAAAACACAAAAAGCACGAGATCAGGCCTCCAAACCCGAAGGCTTGTAGACGACACCGCAACATTCCCCTTCTGTGTCAAGAAAAGATGGGTAAAGATATAACTTCAAATCATTCCCAGGACCCTTCCTTGAACTTCCCTAATTCAGTGTAATGACATGTACACAATAAAAATTCATTTAATACAGTGGACTTAGTTGTGAACAAGAAAATCAGTCGATCTTGGCATTTCACAAATGATATCACCTGGCTAGCACAAACATGAGACGAAATCCCCGAATTCACTACCGGAAGCCATAACAGAAGCTCAACTATGTGCACATTTCTTGGACCCAGCATCCAGTTAAATAATAGGCGTCCACACAACAAACAAACGATTACATTTGATTACTTTTTGACAGTTCGGACCCAACAAATTCAAGGAATCTGCGATAGCACTCCAAATGTACAAACAATTACTTATTATAAATGCAGTGAAACAAATGCCCTGCGATGTTCTCAGCATTGCCTCGGGGAAAGTTGAGCAGTTGTTAAGGCCCATTCACGCTAAAACTTAAAATAAAACTTATTAATTTAACTTAGAGCAGAAAACTTTGTGCTGTTCACGTTGCCAAATAGAAATCGAAGTTCAACCAATGACAAGACGATTTAGGATGGCCTTCTCTACGTCTCTACCCACCCTCGCACCCGCGGCAGCCCTCTGATTGGTTTCACTTAATAATCCTTAAGATAAAGTTTGGAATTTGCAAACTGTCTGAAGTTTGAGTTAACGGTTAAGTTAACTGTTACAGTTAAGTCGGAAGCATAAACAGTAACATACAATATCCATAGCCAAACCTTATAAGTTTAAGTTTAAGTTTAAGCGTGAATAGGCCTTTTAACTTAACCGTAAACTTACAACTTAAAGTAAGGTTTGGCTTATGGAAGATAACATGATTGTTCATGACCAAAACTTAAACTTAGTTTTGGGCTACGGTTAGGCCTAAGTTTGGAACGATCAAACATTAAAATAAAAATAAACTTAACAGTAAGAAAGAACCAATCAGCGCCAGCCGCAAGGCCTAGGCTAGCTAAATCGAAAATGGAGCCGAAACATGCTCATAATTTATTGGACGAAACGTTATTCAATGAGTTTATGAAGACCTAGCGTCTGCTTTTAAGTTAAAGTTTACTACTAAGTTTGTATCGTGAATGAGCCTTAACGGTCAACTCGCGGTTCCTTCACCTTCAGAGGAATTTTTATCCGCACTGGAGGTGGCTTGGTGGCTGGGACCCCCGTAAGTGGAGGGCTGATTAGGGGTAGCAGAACGGTGTTCTTAAAGGAGGCACCTGGTTTAGTAGTTTGCTTGTTAGTAGCCCTCTTACTGGGCAGAAACTGGGGTAGACCAGCGGCGGGCGTGGTCTTCGAGTGGTATGGCGGAAATACCATAGTAGTTTAGTGTTGAGGTTTTAAATTAACCGAACAGAATTTGGCAGTTAGTTATGAAAGGGAAGGGATGATTTAACCCTTGACAACACCTCAATAGCGCGGGGGACAGAACCATTCCACGGTCGCGTTAGTGAGTAAGATTAGGTGGAAGGGGAGGGGAAGAGGAAGGGAGGAAAGGAGGGTTTAACACCGACACCACCACTAGCGCGGGGGACAGAACCTTTCCACGGTCGCGTTAGTGAGTGAGATAAGGTGGAAGGGGAGGGGAAGAGGAAGGGAGGAAAGGAGGGTTTAACACCGACACCACCACTAGCGCGGGGGACAGAACCTTTCCACGGTCGCGTTAGTGAGTGAGATAAGGTGGAAGGGGAGGGGAAGAGGAAGGGAGGAAAGGAGGGTTTAACACCGACACCACCACTAGCGCAGGGGACAGAACCCTTCCACGGTCGCGTTAGTGAGTGAGATAAGGTGGAAGGGGAGGGGAAGAGGAAGGGAGGAAAGGAGGGTTTAACACCGACACCACCACTAGCGCGGGGGCCTGAACCTTTCCACGGTCGCGTTAGTGAGTGAGATAAGGTGGAAGGGGAGGGGAAGAGGAAGGGAGGAAAGGAGGGTTTAACACCGACACCACCACTAGCGCGGGGGACAGAACCCTTCCACGGTCGCGTTAGTGAGTGAGATAAGGTGGAAGGGTAGGGGGAAGAGGAAGGGAGGAAAGGAGGGTTTAACACCGACACCGCCACTAGCGCGGGGGACAGAACCCTTCCACGGTCGCGATAGTGAGTGAGATAAGGTGGAAGGGTAGGGGGAAGAGGAAGGGAGGAAAGGAGGGTTTAACACCGACACCACCACTAGCGCGGGGGACAGAACCTTTCCACGGTCGCGTTAGTGAGTGAGATAAGGTGGAAGCTAGGGGAGGGGAAGAGGAAGGGAGGAAAGGAGGGTTTAACACCGACACCACCACTAGCGCGGGGGACAGAACCTTTCCACGGTCGCGTTAGTGAGTGAGATAAGGTGGAAGGGGAGGGGGAAGAGGAAGGGAGGAAAGGAGGGTTTAACACCGACACCACCACTAGCGCGGGGGACAGAACCCTTCCACGGTCGCGTTAGTGAGTGAGATAAGGTGGAAGGGTAGGGGGAAGAGGAAGGGAGGAAAAGAGGGTTTGTCACCCGACATCGCCACTAGCGCGGGGGACAGAACCCTTCCACGGTCATCTATTTTGTTAAGCGAGCGAAGCGAGCGTCTCCACGAGACTCTTATGGCACTTCGTTCTGTTTTTTTTTTTTGTGTAGTAGACTCTTATGGCACTTTATGCTGTTTGTTTTTTGTTTTGTTTTTATGTCCGTCGATAGCGGTCGAACGGAAAGTCCGATCAACTTGAAATTTGGACCATCCACAAGCCTTGATGTGGATTGAAGGTGTATAGTTTTGAGGCAAAATCGTTCGAAAAGTTACAAAGTTACACTCAATAACTGTTAGTAACGGTGGCGGACCGCCGCGAAAACACTAGACAGAACAACGAATATTCTTAGCAACGCACATTGCACTGCATTCAACAATATCGGGAAGTATAATAGCTAAAAATTTTGAAATGCACATTCTTGAATTGTTGTTATTAAGCGAGCGTCTCCACTTGACTCTTATGGCACTTCGTTCTGTTTTTTTTTTTTTTTTCTTTTTTTTTTTTTGATTTTATGTCTGTTGATAGCGGTCGAACGGAAAATCCGATCAACTTGAAATTTGGACCATCCACAAGCATCGATGTGGATTGAAGGTGTATAGTTTTGAGGCAAAATCGTTCGAAAAGTTACCAAGTTACACCATAGTTACTGCCAAAAAAATTTCTGACATAAAATGGCGGCAAAATGTGAGATAGCCATAATTTTTTTAAGCTTTTTCCGGTTACGAATATGTTCATTTTATGGCGATCACATAAATATTGGAAAAGTTACACAAAAGTTACTCGAAAATATATTTCTGAAACACAGTAACAGCAAAATGTGAGGTGGCCATCTTATAGTAAATTTTTGTCCGGTCACGAATATACTAATGTAAACGCAATCTGATTCGTATTTGAGGCAGAAATTACATTTTAAATGATGTCAATAACTGTTAGTAACGGTGGCGGACCGTGTTGGAAACATGACGACGAAAATTCTTAGCAACGCACATTGCACTGCATCCAACAATGTCGGGAAGTATAATATCTATGGAAATTAGGACAAACTTTGCAATGCGCATTCTTAAATTGTTGTGAATTGTTGTTTTTATTAGCTTTTAGAACTTTTCGCCACAAAGTTCGTAGATATGGACGCGCTCGCTTATCAACGCGTCAAACAGAGCGTTTTTCTAGTAACTAATAAAACATAGTTTATAATCTCAATGAGAGCTGGAGTCTCAGGCAAGACCTTGCGAGAACACCTTCGAGAACAAGAGTATAAAAAGTGGTGCGCTCTGTCACATAAAGGAAAAGGTGCGATACTTTTCCAGGAAGTGACATCTGCTAACAGGTGGATCCACAATAAGGCGGGACTCTCTTGCTCTGAATGGAGAGATGCCATCAAGATGACGTGTAACGTGGTTCCCGTAAGAACCGTCCCTGGCAGGAGCCAAGGTACTAACCGCTGTAGACATTGCAGCGAGTTTGAAACCCTTGCCCATGTACTTGGTTACTGTCAGCACGGCGAAAAGATGAGAGAATCCCGTCATCACGAGGTGCGGCATAAAATAGCCCAGGCTCTTCGCGTTAAGAAATATGAAGTCTATGAAGAAGTTCATGGTCTTTCTACGTCAGGGGGCACGAGGCGAATTGACATCATCGCAATTGATCGGGGGACGTCGGAGGGATACATTCTCGATCCCTCTATCCGCTTTGAGGATCACCTGGGACAAGCGGAGGAGGTTGATCGAGAAAAGCAGGGGATCTATAACCCGACTGGTGCCTATTATAAGACCTATTACAATCTGAAGAATATCAGAGTTATAGGTCTTATGATAGGTGCTAGGGGTACAATCCCCGGCTTTTTCGAGATTTTCCGGAAGACGTTCAAATTACCATCAAGTCTCACCGAAGAAATTGTTCTGGCCGTATTGCGATGGTCTATTTTCATCTTTAGGCACCATTTGTATTCCTAATTTTGTTTAGTTTATATATAAATTGTATTTTGTAATAAGTGTTGTGTATAAGTGTAATTTTCGTTTTGATATAAATTGTTTGTTATTCTGTGTCTTACGGCAACAGCTATGGCTGCAGAAACCAATAAAGGTTGTTATTATTATTATTTTATCTATATAAACAATACAGTCGATTCCGATATATGCAACGTTTTTAATGTGATGGAAACAAAACCTTGTACACTTGCGCGCCCACTAAAAGCATGCGCGCTTTCTCCATACGCCCGGCTCATTGCGAGAACTCGAATTCAAATAACACGTCGTAAGCATTTTGTTTGCAGCTACAGCCAAAATCTGTTTCCATTATATGAAAGATGACAGTTTGATGCAGAAATTTGTACCAAATCCAATCGTCTAATTACAATTATTTCAGTCGTTTGAAGCCTTGTGCGTGGTCTCGGTATCGCGCATGCTGTTAGCGGGCGGGCCAATAAAGGGTTTTGTTTCCATCATCATAAAAAGCTCGAATATATTAGAATCGACAAGAACAACCCCTAAAAAAAATCAAAATGATAAACAATTACGTTCATGTTACACATTTGAAAATTGGGCTACTAGTAAGGGAGTAACGAGACATGGAAGTGAGACGTTGTTTCTCGCGTTTAATTTTAATTGGGATTTCAAACACACGATCGAACCCGTATCGATCTACGTCACAAACAAAACGAAACCTGCGCTGTAGGCCAAACGAAGCTTCGTTGAGTGATGGGACATTATCATTCGATTTACGTAAAAGCGTCAGCGTCTATTGACTTGACATGTATGTTTGAGTATAGTTGGCCTATCAGGTTCGTTAACAAACTCGTAAGCCTTCCTGTCGCTTTGTTGCGCCCGGTCGTTCTCGTAAAATTCCTTTATCTTCGCTCTATTAGCAATTCGTTTTTGAACTTTTGAGAAATCCATTTTGTTATGGTTTTCTTAAGTTTTATGTTTTCTTTTAAGATACTCTTACTAATTAATTTTGTACGTACTCGTTCGTAAAAATGTGTTACAATTTTGGGTTATGTTCGGGCCAGTTTGTTTCTGCGCAACATGTGTTGCATGATCCCTTCACCCCCTC
>OX246739.1:68871275-69141389 GCA_945910005.1 Isoperla grammatica | reverse complement strand
GATCTAATCCACTACACTATGATAGTAACATAAGAATGCGTAGAGGAACTGTCATGGCGATTGATTGGAACTGGGAAGGTTGTTCAATCGTTATCTCAGACGGAACTGTTAGAATTTCGGTTTCCAAAAACTGTTTGCATTTTTGTTATTGAAGTCCGAATGGATACCATGGAATACAATTAGCAACCCCCTGCCAGTCACCCCTTTAAAAAGCGACTAAACAAGGAAAAGTCGTTTTTGCAACCGTTAAGCGGAGAAAGATTGAATGACAAGATAATGGCACAAGGACTTGTAAATCTATAAGTGAACATAAAGAAGACTTTAGGGGGTACACAAACAGTCGGCAAATTGGAAACCGTGCCATTTTTCGCGCTCGCAGCTCGCAGTGAAACCCGTAATATAGGTAAGGCGTACATGTATTACTCACTTTACCTCACACAATGCCCCGAGAAATGTATAATGCAATTGTGATTGATCATGAACGCCTTCGTCCAGAATATTAACAACAATAGTAAGTATGAAATAGCATTGAGCATACAGTTTTACTTCCAAACAGTAAACATATTATTATGCCGGCTTCCACGCTCGTCTCTTGGTCTATGACTTGCCATGTAGTACTAAAGAATAGAAAGTTTGTAATCTTTGGTAGGTAGTACGTATGATAATGGTGGAATGTTGAATCTTTCTTTCTATACGCTTTTAGGCTTATTTATTTATTTACTTTAGTCATACAGGTCAGGGTAGGGGCGGCACAATGCCCTTTTTATCCTGATGAGTGATGATTGGTGAGCATTCCTATAAGTTGCCACCGATACAGGTCGCTCAGCGGTAAGACGCGAGACTCTAATGCGGGAGGTCGCTGGTTCGAAACCGGCCACCGGCAGTCCTGACTGAAGGTTTTTCCAAGGTTTTTCTCAGTCGTAAAGGCGAATGCTGGAACTGAGTCATACTATTAGCCCTCGGACATTCCTTCCCCGCTATCCAAACATCCTAATAACCTAGTAAGTCACCTGAAGAGGGGCACATCAGATAAAGCTGGTGTGCACCCTATAACTGTATTCCTACGAAAATTAAATTAATTATAGGTAGGGATGAAATTTTTCTAGCTTGCAGAACTAGAATTTGTTATGCACTCGTGTTATATAAAAGTTAATTACAAGATTTTTATTGAACAATAACATTATTATTGCTTTCAATTAACTCGAAACAATGAGGCAACAAGTAATAACTCCGTACAATGGTACAAACTGGTAGCTGCGTCGTTGACATTCCAGGGTTTACATCCTGCGCACCGAGAGAAATGTCGAGTAAAAACAACACATAACTCATTAACAAGTGGATTGTTTTACACATTCAATTATTTCTATTAGTCACGTCATAAAAAACAAAATGTTAATTATACTGTTGTAATCCCAATGAAAAAATATATGCATATTATATTTATGTTTCTTAGTTTTTAGAAAACCTACTTTGGGGAAGCTGTCTCTTCATTAATTTATTAACATTTGGAACGTGGATGGTTTGTAAAGAATGTCCTTCAGCTGATAAAAGACCACAAACCCAGCATAACCATAACCCGAAGACTTCCCCTTTCCACTTAAATTGATTTTATTTAATTTCTCAATTTTTTTTCTTGTTTTTGATTTTTTTATACTACATTAGTTTGTTTTGTTTTTGTTGTTATTCTTATTTATGATTTCATTATTATTAATTGTTGGCATATCCTAGTTTGTTTTAAGGTCCTCCTTTGTAAATCAGTTTTTATAACTGAATATAGGATAGACATTAAATAAATAAATAATAAAAACTGTTGAAAAGTTTGAGACAAAACTTCAGACAGATTATATTATCCTAGGTGAACGTTGAACCTGTGACTTACTATTAGAGATGCTAGAATTGAGCAGTATGTCGATGATGTAACAACTCTGCCTGTTGTACGAGGCGGCAAAACATCAACTAAACGGGGCACGATTCCGCACGAGGCAAACGCTAGACCGCTCCAGACCACGTGAACGGGGTTCCTAGAGCGGCCAACCCTGTATTTCTTACCGGCTCCGGCAACGAGCATGGAAGGGTTCTATTACTAAGCGAGCTTCTCCGTTATACTTTATGGCACTTCGTTCTGTTTGCTTTTTGTTTTTATGTATGTCGATAGCGGTCAAACGTAAAAGTCCTATCAAGTTGGAATTTAGACCATCCACAAGCCTCGATGTGGATTGAAGGTGTATAGTTTTGTGGATAAATCGTCCCAAACGTTACAAAGTTACACAATAGTTACTGAAACATATTTTTCTGAAACAAAATGGCAAAATGTGGGATAGCCTTGTTTTTATTGAGATTTGTTCAAACACGAATATGTTCATGTTATGGCGATTTGATAAGTATTGGCAAAGATACACAAAAGTGACTAGAAAATATTTTTCGGAAACACAGTAACGGCAAAATGTCAGGTGGCTATATTATAATACATTTTTGCCCGGACACGAATATAATTATCTAAACACAATATGACACGTAAAAGACGCGGAAGTTACATTTCTATTGGTGCCAATAAGGTGTAAGCACCGGTGGCGGACCGTGTTGAAAACACTAGACGGAATGACATCGAACATTTTTAGCACCTCACAATGCACTGCATTCAACAATGTCGCTTGTTTGCAATGCGCATTCTTGTATTGTTGTTAATTGTTGTTGTTATTAGCTTTGAAAACTTTTCGCCAGATAGTTCGTAGATATGGACGCGCTCGCTTATCAACGCGTCATACAGAGCGATTTCTTAGTTTAAACACGACAGTTCCTCAAAAAGATTAATATCAAACCGATTAAATTAAATAGCTACTTATTTGTCATAATTTGGAAAAAAAACTCTGACTAACATTGTCTGGTTTAAATTTTCAGGATTGATCTATAAAGCCGTGATAAGCTCTATCTAAGGGTCCTAGATCAATTCTAAAAAAGGTATTTTATACATACATAGAAGAGGCTGCGAGACTTGGCAAACCTTGTAACACTGTGGTTGATTTTGAACGAAGCAGGCAATCATTGCAGAATGTATTGATCTGTAATACAAACCGTTAAAGTACAATTAAATATAATTAACTAACATGCCAAACAATACAATTTCAATCGTCCACGTGTATTTGTACGCGACGTGATGGCTGTGGTACCTTATCACGGGCCCGACAGTTGTATATAAAGACCCTTAATGTTTTAACAGTCTCGCAATCTTCGAGAGTTCTTTGAACCACAGAAACAAAGGTAAGGTAAGGCTTAGTTCGTGTCTTCTCTTTCCAAGGTCTCAGATAGAGGTCATGATACAATAATGTTCTTGTGTGGACTAGGCATGAGTCTTAGTTGGCGTTTTGGACGTTTTGAAATTTTGATGGCAATAAGGCTATGTTTCCTTTTGCTTAAAAAGTCTTGACCGGAGTATGATGGAGTACAGAAGTGATTGATAATATGTTGCTGAAGGCAGAACGTTAAGAAAAAGATTGAAAATGGCCCGAAGGCAGAATAACTTTTATTTGGTATTTTTAGTATGAAACTATAGTATAGGATGTTGGACTAACAACTGCTTAACTTTCCTCGAGACAAAGCTGAGAGCATCGCAGGGCATTTGTTTAACTGCATTTATAATAAGTTGTTTGTACAGCCCGAGTGCGACCGAAGATTCCTTGAATTTGTTGGGTCCGAACTGTCAAAAAGTAATCAAATGTAATCGTTTGTTTGTTGTGTGGACGCTTATTATTTAACTGGATGCTGGGTCCAAGAAATGTGCACATAGTTGAACTTCTGTTATGGCTTCTGGTAGTGAATTCGGGGATTTCGTCTCATGTTTGTGCTAGCCAGGTGTACATCATTTGTGAAATGCCAAGTTCGCTTGATTTTCTTCCAACGACCCACTGAAGTAAATGAATTTTTAAAACACAAATAAACACACGAACAATAACCACGGTCAAAAAACAAAACACTCACCAGTGCGTAAATTTTCGACAGCGTCCGCTGTCTTCCTCAGACGCGAGGGAACTAACTGAGGAACTACTACTGTCTGAGGAAGACAGCGGACGCTGTCGAAAATTTACGCACTGGTAAGTGTTTTATTTTTTGACCGTGGTTATTGTTCGTGTGTTTATTTGTGTTTTAATACTACTCCCGGTCTAATAGTCTTGGTTCTTATTCAAATGAATTTTTATTGTGTAGATGTCATTACACTGAATTTGGGAAGTTTCAGGAAGGGTCCTGGGAATGATTGATTTGAAGTTACATCTTTACCCATCTTTTCTTGACACAGAAGACGAATGTTGCGGTGACGTCTTCAAGCCTTCGGGTTTGGAGGCCTGAACTCGTACATTTTGTGTTTTAGGTGATTGATATAAGTCCAGCTCCATTGCTCTCTCAGCGTCAGACTCGATAATTGTGTCGTCGTCTGTCAAGCGTCAACGTTGTCATCTTCCGGAGCCAGGAAAATGACAACGTTGACGCTTGACAGTCGACGACACAATTATCGAGTCTGACGCTGAGAGAGCAATGGAGCTGGACCTGTATGAATCACCTAAATCACAAAAAGTACGAGATCAGGCCTCCAAACCCGAAGGCTTGAAGACGTCACCGCAACATTCGTCTTCTGTGTCAAGAAAAGATGGGTAGAGATGTAACTTCAAATCAATCATTCCCAGGACCCTTCCTGAAACTTCCCAAATTCAGTGTAATGACATCTACACAATAAAAATTCATTTGAATAAGAACCAAGACTATTTGACCGGGAGTAGTATTAAAACACAAATAAACACACGAACAATAACCACGGTCAAAAAATAAAACACTCACCAGTGCGTAAATTTTCGACAGCGTCCGCAGTCTTCCTCAGACAGTAGTAGTTCCTCAGTTAGTTCCCTCGCGTCTGAGGAAGACAGCAGACGCTGTCGAAAATTTACGCACTGGTGAGTGTTTTATTTTTTGACCGTGGTTATTGTTCGTGTGTTTATTTGTGTTTTAAAAATTCATTTACTTCAGTGGGTCGTTGGAAGAAAATCAAGCGAACTTGGCATTTCACAAATGATGTACACCTGGCTAGCACAAACATGAGACGAAATCCCCGAATTCACTACCAGAAGCCATAACAGAAGTTCAACTATGTGCACATTTCTTGGACCCAGCATCCAGTTAAATAATAGGCGTCCACACAACAAACAAACGATTACATTTGATTACTTTTTGACAGTTCGGACCCAACAAATTCAAGGAATCTGCGATAGCACTCCAAATGTACAAACAATTACTTATTATAAATGCAGTGAAACAAATGCCCTGCGATGTTCTCAGCATTGCCTCGGGGAAAGTTGAGCAGTTGTTAAGGCCCATTCACGCTAAAACTTAAAATAAAACTTATTAATTTAACTTAGAGCAGAAAACTTTGTGCTGTTCACGTTGCCAAATAGAAATCGAAGTTCAACCAATGACAAGACGATTAAGGATGGCCTTCTCTACGTCTCTACCCACCCTCGCACCCGCGGCAGCCCTCTGATTGGTTTCACTTAACAATCCTTAAGATAAAGTTTGGAATTTGCAAACTGTCTGAAGTTTGAGTTAACGGTTAAGTTAACTGTTACAGTTTAGTCGGAAGCATGAAACGTAACATACAATATCCATAGCCAAACCTTATAAGTTTAAGTTTAAGTTTAAGCGTGAATAAGCCTTTTAACTTAACCGTAAACTTACAACTTAAAGTAAGGTTTGGCTTATGGAAGATAACATGATTGTTGACCAAAACTTAAACTTAGTTTTGGGCTACGGTTAGGCCTAAGTTTGGAACGATCAAACATTAAAATAAAAATAAACTTAACAGTAAGAAAGAACCAATCAGCGCCAGCCGCAAGGCCTAGGCTAGCTAAATCGAAAATGGAGCCGAAACATGCTCATAATTTATTTGACGAAACGTTATTCAATGAGTTTATGAAGACCTAGCGTCAGCTTTAAAGTTAAAGTTTACTACTAACTTTTTATCGTGAATGAGCCTTAACGGTAAACTCGCGGTTCCTTCACCTTCAGAGGAATTTTTATCCGCACTGGAGGTGGCTTGGTTGCTGGGACCCCCGTAAGTGGAGGGCTGATTAGGGGTAGCAGAACGGTGTTCTCAAAGGAGGTACCTGGTTTAGTAGTTTGCTTGTTAGTAGCCCTCTTACTGGGCAGAAACTGGGGTAAACCAGCGGCGGGCGTGGTCTTCGAGTGGTATGGCGGAAATACCATAGTAGTTTAGTGTTGAGGTTTTAATTAAACCGAACAGAATTTGGCAGTTAGTTATGAAAGGGAAGGGATGATTTAACCCTTGACAACACCGCCACTAGCGCGGGGGACAGAACCTTTCCACGGTCGCGTTAGTGAGTGAGATAAGGTGGAAGGGGAGGGGAAGAGGAAGAGGAAGGGAGGAAAGGAGGGTTTAACACCGACACCGCCACTAGCGCGGGGGACAGAACCTTTCCACGGTCGCGTTAGTGAGTGAGATAAGGTGGAAGGGGAGGGGAAGAGGAAGGGAGGAAAGGAGGGTTTAACACCGACACCGCCACTAGCGCGGGGGACAGAACCTTTCCACGGCCGCGTTAGTGAGTGAGATAAGGTGGAAGGGGAGGGGGAAGAGGAAGGGAGGAAAAGAGGGTTACTCACCCGACATCGCCACCAGCGCGGGGGACAGAACCTTTCCACGGCCGCGTTAGTGAGTGAGATAAGGTGGAAGGGGAGGGGAAGAGATAGGGAGGAAAGGAGGGTTTAACACCGACACCGCCACTAGCGCGGGGGACAGAACCTTTCCACGGTCGCGTTAGTGAGTGAGATAAGGTGGAAAGGGAGGGGAAGAGGAAGGGAGGAAAGGAGGGTTTAACACTGACACCGCCACTAGCGCGGGGGACAGAACCTTTCCACGGTCGCGTTAGTGAGTGAGATAAGGTGGAAGGGGAGGGGAAGAGGAAGGGAGGAAAGGAAGGTTTAACACCGACACCGCCACTAGCGCAGGGGACAGAACCTTTCCACGGTCGCGTTAGTGAGTGAGATAAGGTGGAAGGGGAGGGGAAGAGGAAGGGAGGAAAGGAAGGTTTAACACCGACACCGCCACTTGCGCGGGGGATAGAACCCTTCCACGGTCATCTGATTTGTTAAAACTAATAAAACATAGTTTATAATCTAATCTTGTGTTTTAGCTATAAACAATACAGTCGATTCCGATATATATGCAACGTTTTAAATGTGATGGAATCAAAACCTTGTAATTGCGCGCCCACTAATAGCATGCGCGCTTTCTCCCTACGCCCGGCTCATTGAGAGAACCCGGTTTCAAATAACACGTCGTAAGAATTTTGTTTGCAGCTACAGCTAAAATCTGTTTCCGTTATAGGAAAGATGACAGTTTGATGCAGAATTCTCTACCAGATCCAATCGTCTTATTAGTATAGTTTCAGTCGTTTGAAGCCTTGTGCGTGGTCTCGGTATCGCGCATGCTGTTAGTGGGCGGGCCAATAAAGGGTTTTGTCTCCATCATCATAAAAACCTCGCATATATTAGAATCGACAAGAACAACCACTAAAAAAAATCAAAATTATAAACAGATTACGTCGATGTCACTCATTTGAAAATTGGGCTACAAGTAAGGGAGCTACGAGACGTTGAAGTGAGACGTTGTTTCTCGCGTTTAATTAAGCGAGCGAAGCGAGCGTCTCCACGATACTCTTATGGCTTTTCGTTCTGTTTTTTTTTTATGTCCGTCGATAGCAGTCGAACGGAAAGTCCGATCATTTTGAAATTTGGACCATCCACAAGCCTCTATATGGATTGAAGGTGTATAGTTTTGAGGCAAAATCGTTTGAAAAGTTACAAAGTTACACCATAGTTACTGCAAAATATTTTTATGAAACAAAATGGCGGCAAAATGTGAGATAATTATATTTTTTTAAAGCTTTTTCCGATCACGAATTTGTTCATGTTATGGCGATCTGATAAATATTGGCAAAGTTACACAAAAGTTACTCGAAAATATATTTCTGAAACACAGTAACAGCAAAATGTGAGGTGGCTGTCTTGTAGTAAATTTTTGTCCGGTTACGAATATACTAATTTAAACGCGATTTGATACGTATTTAAGGCAGAAATCACATTTCTATTGCAGTCAATAACTGTTAGTATTACGGTAGCGGACCGTGTAGAAAACATGACGACGAAAATTCTAAGCAACGCACATTGCACTGCATCCAAACAATGTCGGGAAGTATAATAGCTATGGAAATTTGGAAAAATTTTGCAATGCGCATTCTTGAATTGTTGTTAATTGTTGTTTGTATTAGCATTGAAAACATTTCGCCAGAAAGTTCGTAGATATTGACGCGCTCGCTTATCAACGCGTCAAACAGAGCGTTTTCTTAGTTTTTAATTGGGATTTCAGCCACACGATCGAACCTGTATCGATCTACGTCACAAACAAAATGAAACCTGCGCTGTAGACCAAACGAAGCTTCGTTGAGTGATGGGACATTATCATTCGATTTACGTTAAAGCGTCAGCGTCTATTGACTCGACATGTATGTTCGAGTTTAGTGGGCCTAAAAGGTTCGTTAACAAACTCGTAAGCCTTCCTGTCGCTTAGTTACGCCCGGACGTTCTCGTAAATATCCTTTATCTTCGCTCTATAAGCAATTCGTTTTAGAACTTTTGAGAAATCCATTTTGTTTTGTTTTTCTAAAGTTTGAGTTTTCTTTTAAGATACTCTTACTAATTAATTTTGTACGTACTCGTTTGTAAAAATGTGTTACAATTTTGGGTTATGTTCGGGCCAGTTTGTTTCTGCGCAACATGTGTTGCATGATCCCTTCACCCCTCTTACCCTCTTATGCTGTGTACGTGTATACGTCACTAGTAATCCAGCTAGGGATCGCAAACGTCACTTGTTGATCGCGCCACACAGAGGACAGTCAAGTTCGCGACTGTTCCCAAGTACGCGCGTATTACGCGCACCTTTAAGACGCCACTGGTCAGTGACAACGCAGTTACCCAGCTCCATAATCGCTCTCTCTCGCTCTCTCTCTCTCTCATTCTCTCTCTCTCTCTCTCTTTCTCTCTCTCTCTCTCTCTCTCTCTCTCTCTCTCTCTCTCTCTCTCTCTCTCTCTCTCTCTCTCTCTCTCTCTCTCTCTCTCTCTCTCTCTCTCTCTCTCTCTCTCTCTCTCTCTCTCTCTCTCTCTCTCTCTCTCTCTCTCTCTCATTCTCTCTCTCTCATTCTCTAACCCCTTTAAAATACAGTCAACTTCTCCATTTGCTCGACTAGCTGTTGTTTTCTCTCTGCCCTTTCTCAGCAGCCAGCCGCCTACAGTATGATTTAGATTTGAAATAGTCTATTTTAAAAAATGCAAGAAGCATGTATTATACTAAACCACTATTGTGCATCAATCTTTGTACGGTAAATAACAAAATTGCTACAATCTTATCAATACATTTTATTTCTCTTTGTTGGTTGATTTTATTCTGATGGTGAGTGTAATTTTACAAAATGTTATTTCTTCCAGCTACCATGGGCCTCGTATTTCGCTGTGTGGTGTGGTTGATCGTAGGGTCGGTGATAATGGCCCTGGCCTATGGACAAAAATACGTCGAACCAGGAAATAAGATTTTCATCGATTACGGAAATGGTACTACTAGTGCTGATAAGCCTAAGGGTTGATAGAATGGAATAGATAATTATTTTCACCTTCCTACAGTAAGTGAAATACAAATGTAAAACGAAGTGAAAATAGTGATGAAATATAATAAATACAGAATATTTTGAAGTATATACAATACATTTTTTTAAGGAAGAAAACCCACCTAAAATCATGATCCTGTGTGCGGGAATTTCTAACATTGTATTTACAGGAAAAGGTTTGCAAGATGGCAGCATGATGGTTTCAGTAATTGTGATAATGATGTCAAATAATGGAATTTATAATTAAGTATTGAAATGAAAACATTGAAATTGTAATATTAGACTATATTTATGTGTAAGTAAAATAAGGGTAGTGAATATTTTATCTAAAGTCATCATAATAGTAAGCCTAGCATGGCTATAGTTGGTCCTCCTCTCGCGACGCCCATGCACGAACTATAGCTACGTTCTTCTCGTGTGAATAGAATATGACGAAACCATCATGTGACGTCATAGTACTCATGAATCAATAAGTACGCTACATTAATTATGCTCTACCGTTAAAACCTATCTTGATCATGTCTGTCAACACAGTGGCCGCGTCACAAGTGCTCATAGATGAATAACCCAGCGCTTTGTGTTTTAATTAGTCGTATTGAGCTAACACACAACTTGTTCAAACTAGTTCAATATAATGAAATGTTAAAGATCTCATTACCTATTTTACAGAAAAGGTCTCTCACACCAAGAAGTAAGATAGTGTCAGGGGAGTCAGGACCGCCCACAATTAGTTTCCAAGTGCGAAATACTTATCGTTTTTCCCGATTATCTAGTACAATTTGGTTACGTTAAGTTTTTTGACGGAAACCTGCTTGCACGTTTTCTTGTATGTTACCGTCAAAAAACTATATCAGCTACGGTCTACCACATATTCTACCTAATGCGGATACAGTATCTTATAGCTGTGGTGTAGATGATACAATGCACGATACAATTTTATTTATTTATTTATTCAAGATTTAAATACAGCTATATAGTCATTTTACATTAAACCTTCAAATGTAACATTAACATTATACATTCTACGAACTACGCGCGCTAGGCCTACTACACACCTTCACGAAAAGTAAAACGTGTCGGCGAGATAAATATTCTAATCCCCGCTACGGAAAAATGGTTCAAAATTTTTTTCACTTCAAACGGAATTTATTAATTTTAAGAGGACACTACTTTTTGTGTAAGTTTTGGAATAATTTTCACTGTAAAACGAGAATTCAGATGGCAGTCTTGCGAGATTTCGTGGTTATTTCGCGTAAAACAGGATATTTTGCAATTTGCGAAATACCAATCTCACGGATTTCGCGTTTTAATTTTTATGTTTTTCGACTCTTATCGCTATTAAACGCAAAGATTTTATCAAATGAAGCAATATTCACAACACTTATAATATGATATCGCGATCGCGAATTCTACGGGGCCCTATAGTAATGGACCATTGTCGAATAACGCAGCATGGCCGACTTTCAATTGTATAAACATCAGATCCGATACAGTTACACATCGCAACTTCGGACTTGTCGTCCTCTCATTCCGTTATCATCACATTGACATGTCCCGCTTATCATCTCAGTAACTGTTCATTGAATACATATTAACAACACTTCAACACCGTTACGAGTGGCTCAGCGGTAGCACATGGGACTTACTCGGGAGTTCACAGATTCGATTCCTACCATGGCCAAACATGATCGAAGGTTTTTTTTTTTTAGGAAGTTTTCCTCAAATCAAAACGATAGAATTGTGTCTTGCTAACACCCCTAGGGTTATAACAATAATAACCTTATTCGGTCTCTGCGGCCGAAGCTGTTGCCGCATGACACAGAATAACATACAATAACATGCATATAAAAACGAAAATCGAAACTAATTACATTTATTAAAATTTATATATAACCTAAACAAAATTAAGAGTACAAAAAAAGGTGCCAAAACATAAAAATGGATCACCGTAATACGCATAGAACAATTTTATCAGTGAGACTTGATGGCAACTGCAAAGATTTCCGAAATTTCTCAAAAATTTTCTTATTTACCCACAAACTGGCTAAATAATCTTAACAAAAGATATGATTATTTATTTGTCTATTCTGATTCAGTTAACCTATAGAGAGATACAATGGGGCATATTTATCAGTACTAACTTTTGATACATGAGCTATAATTGAGATACCAATGTTGTTTTGGATAAAGCAACGGAAAATCGGTATTTTATACAACACATTATGTCAAAAAACGTTAATTAGTTAACTTTAACAACTAAGACATTTCTTTCATAACGTATTCTCTCCGTTTTGAATGTTGAATTTGCATTTCTAATTTCTGTTCGTGCTCACGTTATATTATCACTGTTTTTCGTTGAGATAATTAAAATGGATAATCATACAATGGAAATAATTAAAATTGTGCAATCTACACACCCTAGAACAAACTACTCACAACTATACTTACTACTTTACTTACTTTGTACTTTTGCAAGAAAACCTCCATAAAACTTAATAATATCTATTTTAGTATTTCGTAATAAAAATAACTCGGTAAAACAATAGGCTATAATGTATCCCGTTTTAATTAACATTGCTTTAGTTGAGTACAGCTATAGTGGGCACCCATATTTAGAATATAACACAACACATGGTATGGGTGATATAATATTCCCAACTTTGTTAACAAGCTTGCAAAACTAGTTGATTTGATAAGCATATTGTGTTTTTCAGTCTAGTAATGCGTATATATTGCTTGTATCGCATTGCATGTAAATTGATTACAGATTTCGACTAATTAATAATAATATACAATTAAACACTATTTAAAAATAGGAACGATTGGTTTACTGAAGGTTTCGGATAGATAAAAAAAAATTGTTTTTATATAGTCTACTTTACCCATTCGCTGAGACGAACTGATTTTCGGGGGGGGGGGGGGGGGGTCAAGCAATGTACATAATTTATTATGTGCTTCGTTACTAATAAGTGGATGTTTTACTACGCACATACATTTATCATTGAGTGTGAATATGGTACGTTACTCATAATAATATTATAACGTTATAATTTGTAACTGTAGTGAGACTATATTAAAATCAGATTTAAGTTAATTTTATCATTTACTCTGAATTCATAAATTTATTCATCTGTATAATATACACCCTATATACATCAAATCAAATGCTAAATATCTCGCATTATCTATACATAATCCATAGCACTCTTGAGCAATTTTATATTTTAGATCCTATTTTCCATTTGATATCATTATTTAATAAAACAAAATCATGTACAAAAATAATGCACGGGTTTTTATTTTACAAAACATAACGTAAATTTTAGACAATATAATAAACTTAAATATTACATTGAAATCTATCTACATGAATTAAATTATCATTAACTATTTATGTAGTTATGATGTTATCATACAAAAATAAACAAATTTGGGCTTAAAATTTATTTTAAACATTTTTTTTCATCCAGAAAAATAAATAAACGGACCCAACCCATGTCAAGCATGGGCCTTAGTTATGACAACTAATCAGTAACGTAGCTCATTATAAATGTCAAACACACCAAATCTCATTAATGTAACAAACGTAGAGTATGACAGTACATGGTATAGTTTCTTACCCGATCGCCACGAACCACTGTCAGTGCAAGTCGGCACACAGACAGACATCAGTAGATCACATGCAGGACCAGGATTATCTATCACCATCACACGTGACGGCTAAGTTATTACTGCTAAACATCGCATATGGTAGACTCTCTCTCTCTATGGCCATGCACATGTTTGCTAAGTACACATACTCAACTTATCTAATGAGATGAGATATATGAGGAAACAGGAAAGAAACCCTGAACTCTTGGAATATAAATAAAGATGGATTTTATTTAAACTCGATTGTTTCATAACTTATTCTATAATGATCAGTAGTTGTTCAATGCCGATGACGAGTGTGCTGTTAAAACGTAGTTCGGCTACGTACCAACTGGGCTACGACCAACTGGGCTACGATTCAACTGGGCTACGATTTACTAAAATCGTTCCCAACTGGGCTACGGTTCCAACTGAGCTACGATGCAACTAAGCTACGAGTATTCTTTGATAGTTCCCAACTGGGCTACGATTCCAACAGGGCTGCGATCCAACACAATGCCGCGCTTCGCGCGAAATAACCTTCCTTTCGTGGGATGTCAGGTAGCTGGGCACGGTCACTTTCGAGAGATTAGAATCCAACGGATCGTAGCCCAGTTGGGAACTGTCAAAGAATAATCGTAGCCGAGTTGCATCGTAGCTCAGTTGAAACCGTAGCCCAGTTGGGAACGATATTACTAAATCGTAGCCCAGTTGAATCGTAGCCCAGTTGGTCGTAGCCGAGTTGAAACGTTCCCGTTTAGAATACGTTAAAAACGAACTTTATAAAATTAAAACATTTTGAAGCAATGGGACACTTCACGTCTTCGTAATGCACGAACAAGTAAACTGAATCTGAACTTTTCCGTACGCCAGGTTAGCCAATAACAGCTGAGTCCCGTATACCGATATACCTCGGTTGTATAGCCTATAGCCTACTTTAATACTGTATTTTACTATACGTGATAAAATAATTACTGGAATGAGATTGCACGAATTCTTAAATAATTAAACCAGTTTATTGAAACGGAACGACACACATAACCTCATTTCTAGTTCTACCCAAGCGTGGTTTTGACAACTCAATGATTTTTCCGTAATTTTTAACGTATATTCTTAACGTTTTACTTCATACCGCACTCACACATTGCGCAGTGGAAATAGTCAAACATTTGAAAGGAGAAATATAGACTATTCATGGTACCAAAACCACGCGAAATTTGCGTTAAAAAAATCACATTGAAAAAGTTTAAAATAATAATAATAATGCCTTTATTTGCAAACAGGATATATACGCAAGCTCCTTTTTTGGGGGAAACTTACGCAACACTGCTAATCGACACGTGCCCTAGTCGACTTGTGATCTTTTTTTAATCGACTTGTGAAGAAATCACTTATGATCAGTGGCGGAAGGGGGGAGGGTTATGGGGCTCAACCCCCCCCCCCTCCCCCACCAATGCCAAAAAATGCACGGAGAAGGAAAGAAAGGAGGGGGAAGGAAACTATCTTTATTTTAGTAATTAATTGATCATATTATTATAACTATACGAAAATTATATTAACTATATTTAATTTTTTTGGAATCATTCTGAAACGTGTTTACAGGCGTTTAAAACGTCATATATGAAATAAAAATCACCTTCGGCGAATTGGCCTCCGGCGGCTGGGGCGAAACCCTGCTTGGGATGCTCGACCCCCCCATTGTGAATTCCTCATGGATACGCCACTACATATGACGTACACAGGAAAAGCTGTTATCAGTGGTCAAGGTGAATGTTTACATAGGTCAGGAATCACAGCTTATTACAATCCTTGACTTCATTAATTTAAAACTCAGTAGGCCTATAGAATCCGACTTCAAAGAATTGATTTTCATAATTAATGTTTACTATTACTTGGAATGACACACAATCATCCCTTCCCTCCAAAGCCAGCCTGCCCAGGGCTACCTTATCGTAGTGGGCAGGTTTGCGTGCTTTGCTGATCCCGAGAGCTAGACCGGCGGAAACATATGCTTCTGGTTGTGCCACCCTAAAGTGAGTCCGTGGCTTAGTTGAGAACAAGAAAATCAGTCGATCTTTCATCGATCTTGGCATTTCACCAACATAGGCGTGCGCACGGCCCAGGCCTATTCGGCCCAGGCCGGACCTAATGTGTCAACTTGGCGGTCGGGCCGCGCTGGGCTCCAATTCCTTTAGACCCGGCCTGGGTCGAGGGCAGTTTAACCCTTGAGTAAGTAATATAGGGTAGAGGGCCCACGCCATCGGCAGTTTGTCTACTGCCGTTTACTGCCCAAAATACTTTAGTCGGGTAGTAGAAGTTCGCCAAACGACACAATGACTGAGCCTGATTGGTCGGCTACTTCACCGAAGAAATACGAAGAAAGCCGAAAACTCCGTCATCGTGTCGCTTGGCAAACTTCTACTACCCGATAAAGTATGTTGGGCAGCATAAGGCGGTAGACAAACTGACGATTGCGTTGCGACTCTACCCTATATTACTCACTCAACGGTTTAAATTTAAACTAAACTTTCAATTAGTCTTTAAATTAAAATGCACTGTCAGTAGCGCGTTTTTACGCAAAGGCACACTTTAACCGGGGCTGTGCAAATAAGTTTTCATTTATCTTTTATTTAAATGAAACGAAACATAGCTCTATAGGGGCCATAAGATTCTATAGCACCGGAAAGCGTCGCGTCTTAAAATCGCGTTTTAGGCCATAAAAGTTATTGCATCAACCGAAAAATTTTTCGCCTACGGCGAAATTGCCTCCGGCGGCTGGGGCTTCGCCCCAGACCCCAGCGGTGCCACGCCACCTCGTGCCGGGTCTAATGTTAGACGCTGCGCACGCCTATGTTCACCAATGATGTAGGCCTACACCCCCACTACCTAAGCTATAGCACAAACATGAGACGAAATCGCCGAATTCATTACCGGTAGCTATAACAGAAGTTCAACCAGGTTCAACCATGTGCTGGTGCACATTTCTTGGAAACCCAACATCTAGTCAAATAATAGTCGTCCACACAACAAACAAACGATTACATTTGATTACTTTTTGACAGTTCGGACCCAACAATTTCAAGGAAACTGCGGTCGCACTCGGGCTGTACAAACAATTCTTATTATAAATGCAGTGAATAAATGCCCTGTGGCGTTTTCAGCTTTGCCTCGGACAAAGTTTAGCCAGACAGGTTGAGGTGAAGCCAGACGAAAAGCAGTCCACGTCTTGCCCGCCTTCTACTTGTACCTTTCCTCAAATCACCCCCCCCCCCCCCTCCACCCCGACGTCATATGACCTATAGTTGTCGAGAACGTCGTTAAACACCAAATAATCAATTCAAAGCCAGGATGCAGTAAATACAAATTTCCACTTTTAGGTTTATGGTTTCTATGAGTGATAATACCAATGATGTTCAACATCTAGTGTAGGCTAGATCGCCAGTCCCCCAACCTTCCACTCAGTAGCAAGCGTAGCGATTTGAAGCCATCTTGAAACTGGCAATTTACATGCTAATTTGGACCTTTTAGTACTGCTAGCGCTGCCAATGGCAGAAAGTCGCATTAGAAACTCCTATCCCCGCCTGTGTTATTTGCCCATTTCAAGATGGCATCACAGTGCTACGCCTGCTGCTGCTAGCCTGGCGATCTAGCCTACTATAGATGTTGAAAATCATTGGATAATACGTCTACTCTACGTGCCAACCTAAGATGCAACCTGACAATCACTATACACAAAGGGCGACTTAGCCGTCGCCTCCTTTGGTAACAGTTGTAAATGTCATGTTTTTATTTATTTTATTGTTATTTTGAGATTTTGATATACGGAGACTTGTACTGAAAAAAACCCGAAGAAACCGATAGCCGAAACCCAAAATATCGGTTGTTTCGGTTTACGGTTTGGCCACTTTTTCATAATGGTTTTCGGTTCGGTTTTCGGATCGGGAAAAATAACGGTTTTTCCGGTTTTCGGCTCGAACCGGTTCAATCGGACGCATCTCCGATGCCCCACTCTCCGATGCCCCACTCTCCGATGCCCCACCTACCTGCTCAAGAAGCCCATGCTACACCACGTAAAATCTGTATTATTAAAGGAGATATTACCCCCAAATATAATTCTACCCTAACCTTATAATACTACCCTAACCTAACCTAACCTAAATCCCCACCGCTTACCGTGCAGTGGACGTGCGATTAAATTGCGTGGTGTAACATGGGCTTTAGATAACAGGTAGAGCAGGTTGGTGTGGCATCGGAGAGCAATCTTCTTCAGGGAACGATACCCGTCATTCGACATTCTTCACGTTGAGAGACGATCCACATGTTAAATTAAGAGATTACACCATGGTCAACAATATTTATTTTGGCCTACAAACGCTTTTAGTGTCTCCTGAACATTTTAGTTTTTGGACATTGGTTCTTGCACTTCGCCCTTCAGTTTTATGTGGGGCCATTGTAAATAAAACCATTGAACTAGACAAGAGAGTTTATTTATGTTGAGAAGTATTTAATAACAAACCAATGTTGGAATTGAACTTCAAATAAACGAGATCTGAAACATTGCAACAATGAACTGGCCATTGAAAGAAAAGAAACATCCCGTTTTTGCTTAATATTTTTTCAATATGATACCCACCCCATAACTCCCCCCCCCCCCCCCCTTTCACCCCTAACATACCTATTCCTTTGTAGCCCTTGCATTTCATTCATCCTATTAACATGAGTTCATTATTAAAACAAACTAAAAACAATAGAGTAATGAAATTTTGTTGGCATACTTTCTTTTTATAATTGATACAAACATCGGTACTAATGTGCTAATACTGTTGTAAGGTTAAGCCAACAATGAAGTTTGTTTTATAAGAATCCTTCAGAGAAGACTGATAAAGGGGTGGAAACTAACGCTCGCTGGAAGCTATAGTGACACATTTGCTCGGGCATTATGGAGAATGTAATCACGCTGACACTGTTGGATAGAAGCATGTTTAAAAATCAAGACAATGTTTCTCAAAATGTATTTTATTTAAAATCTACATCATGATATAAATATTTTTGGCAATGTTGCTTATCAGTACAAAATAATTATTTATGATACATTTTATTTTTAATAATGACAATTTAGTTGTCACACAATATCAATATGTACCATATTATATCAGAAATACAATAGGCTACACATAAATGCATATTATTCATTACTCAACAATGTAAGCTACAAATTTCACTGTAAGTAGTATTGCTATAGGAAAGAAGTCAGGTAAGAATATGTTGTAGCTATTTTTGTATACAATTCATAATCTATACATTAAGTATAGGCGTAGACTGTTACGTTTTTTATTATTTTTACAATATTCTTGTTCTGTGTACCACAATTATTATTGATTGACAATTGTGTTTTGAAGGGTGTGTTGTGCTTTCATTGTAATGTTTTATGATAATTCAGTATCAATCAATTATCCGTATTAAAGACACATTACATGACAGTTACCGGGTACTGCCCATTAATTGAAAAGTGCTTCTACAAATATCGCTATTAAGTATTAATATTAGTCACTCAATTACTGACATTGGAGTAATGTATCAGTATCAGCCATTGACAGCGATTGTTAATTAAAAGCTATATTATTCTCAATACAGGGTGAGTATAACAATACACATACTGTATTAGAACGAAAAATAATCATGTTTGGAAATGTTAATAGGTTATACTACAGTATTATAGTTATTGAAATGGTAAAGGTTCCTGAAAACTACAATAAATTACAGAATTATGAATAAAAGAACATCAACACTTACACCTTCTCCAAAGGCTGCACTGGACCGCACTGAGTGCGCCTTCAACACTAGAACAACAATACATGGTGCACTAGTGCGCACTCAGTGCAGCCCACTGGAGAAGGCCATAAGCGTTACACTCACACCTTTTACCGTTTGCAGGGACTTTATCACTGGTTTGAATAATTCGTAAATTTGAATTACTAATGAGCAACTCCTGCATAATATAAATGATGTACCTATTTCACAAAATTCTTTTCAACATTACAGTCTTACAGTTCTAGTGTAATATTGTACTTGAAGGTTGGTCGAGACAAAGATCTATCAACTAGTACTCAATGTAGTGCCAGTGATGTGACGATGAGAGTTTGGTCCGGTTGGGATAAAATCCAAACAATTTACTATTATTTTAAAGAAACACTGTTATGTGGCCAACATCCCCAGACTTGTGTTCATCAATATAAACTCTTCAATAGTTTCCAAAAATGTCATATTATGCTATCTTATTAAAAAGGCAAAAATACATAATATTATTCCCAATTCAGAAAGCCAGACTATCTCTAAAATAAAAAATATCACTGATTAACACAATAAACTTCCATTAGGTACTACGGTAAGTTTTTAAGTAGAGCTAGACCACCATAACACTGAAATATACATAAATATAATTTTAGTGACAAAGCTACCAATGCATTTGATTTGAGAAGAGAGGGCATACAGGAACAAAGAGCTTATTTTGCATAGATGTACATGTGTAATGTGGCAAAATTACTACAGTAACAGTACAAATGTTTCTGAATCCCTCAAACCTGGGAAGGATACAGTAACCAACATCAACTTGAAATAGATGTCATCATAAACATAACTATCTATAATTTTTTGTTTTGTTATGTATACTCTATCGCAGCTTACCATCACTCTATTCAGGTAAGCTGTTGGTATCTCATTTCTTTCTCACAATTACATAATTAAAATATCATATATGCTTGTTTGTAGGCCATTTACGTGAATCTGTATGGCTACTACAACAACTACTTCAACACAACTTTGTATAACTCCTACAATTCACATAGCTATGGAATGTTAAAGCTACGAGGAAGCCATTATTATTTACGCTTCGTCTTACAAACAGATAATAGGTATACCCTCAGTGTAAGGTTAATATCTACTAAAGAACTGTACCAGCAGTTACAGTAAGTGCATAATAGTCTATTTTATTACCAAATGAAACCAAATTGTTTTTATATTTTAACTCTTAATTTTAACCTCACAATAACCAAGCTATTTATACCATAATCTCAACTAGGTAAACCAAAAACAATTTACTACCGGTATTCAGTATATTTGATTATGTACCGGTAACCTTTTCCCATTTTAGATTTGAATTAAAATACCAATAACGTCAAATGGGCTGAAATCTATTGAACAAATCTATTGAACAAAAACTAGCCTATATTCTATGTCAGCGACGGTCAAATAGCGGAGTGCGGTCCGTATCCAGACTTCAAAGATATATCGCGTGGACCCCCAATGAAGTTTGGTCAAACAATTTGGACCCCGGGTTTTCCCGGAAAAGCCTAATAAGCTGCTAAGAGTAGAATATCCCTATGGTGAAAACAATATAATTATGTACTACATATTTCTACAGAAATTGCGAGTTGCTACATTTCGCGTATTGTGTTGGGCAAGTTGAATATGAACTTAAGCTCGTTAGTAATCTGTAAAATTATATTTTCTTATTTGAGATCCCATTTTTTGGAAATTATCTCATTACAGGTGGTGCCATTTTTCCCATTGGGACACCTTGGACCTCACAAGAACTTCTAAACTTGGTAACTGGACCTCTTTTGATTCTAACTATGTGTTCTATGTGTTCTATGTGTATGAATAACTAACTCTATACTTTGTGATGTGTGAGGTTAAAATTATTTCAGCCTTTATCCTGATGAATAATGAGTATTGTGCACAAAGGCCTCTCACTCGAGACTACCCATACCTGCATAGTGAAGTAAACACACTATGTATGACTATGTTAACACATACACCTAATTTATTTGTACATCTGTTGCACTGAAACCACTGCTTACACCCCTTGTGTGAAGAAACGCACAACACGTGCGTTACTTTTGTCTACGTATTCGTTACCAAATTCTTGAATGCAGCAATGAAAATATGTGATGGTTATGAGTAGGCCATGGTATGTAGGAAACATTAGAGCTTGCAAACTGAAACACGATCTTGTTAATAAATACATGGTTGAGGTTTCACTATGTGTTCTTGCAAATATAGTGGGTAAGCCAGTAACGTCACATGTAGGCTACCAAAACATAAAACCTCATCTAAAGACAACAAATCATTTCTGATTTAAATTGCATGAAGATCTAATGTATTGCACTATACATGTTTCATGTTTGTATTAGGATTGCCGTTCAGTATGAAAATAGTGATAGACAATAATTGGGACACCGAATCATTATGATATCAAAATATATTGATATTATAGATTCTAATCAACTTTCATATCAAATGCTAAATTGGTCACATGAAGCACAAAAAATCATGAATTATTAATCGGCGAAACATTTTCAAACGAAGCAATTCCCACGATGAAGACATAGTTGCAACACACACAGTGATATTGTTGTTGCAGCGAGCACACTATACATTATACATATTACGAGTTCAGCGAGATACCCAATAGTGATGTACATGGCTGCGTGGCATTTTGAGACAAGGCAGATATTATTTATTATTTATTTATTAATCATTTCCATTTACTACAAAAGTGAATGGGGGTTGGCAGAAAAGAGCACAGCTCCAAACATCGATAACGATATTATATAATAACGCTTGAATCAATTATCGAATTATCGATCATTATTTCGATTATCAACGGCAACCCTAGTTTATACAGTATATGTTTACCCCACTCTCCAAAAGCTTGTGTATTAGTTGGAGTTGAAATGTTGTCTAACCTAGACTCCTACAAAAAATACGAAGCACAATTTAAATTTATTATATTTCGCTAGTAGGCCTATGTATGTAGGCCCACTATGTACATAGTGCTGAAATACCACGCTCACTTACACATACCTAAGGTACTATTTTTCACAGCCTTTTTCCAAATTAGAAAATATTTCAACTACCGTAATTTTGTTTGATAAACCAACCATGACATTTAAGATACACGAATATAAAATATCACAATGTCATCAACACAACAATTTATATAAAATAACACACAATATATACATAGCCTACATAGCATAAACCCTATTAATAGAGATACGTTCTTTAGCGTTTAAGGTTTTAGATGCAACCGGTATATCAGTGAAGATGTACTTTTGAAAACACTAGAAAATGCTAATTTTGCAAAAAATTCAAATCCTCTAAGTAGGCCTAGTGACAATTGAATTGATTTTAAATAAGTGCACATACATTTTGCATCAAAAGTACAAGGAACCCTCTCATATTCAAGGTTTTGACAAAAAGAGAAAGAAGATGCTACAAAATGCTAAATTTAAAATAATGTTTGCTAAATTTTTATAGAATATTAATGCCAAAAATGTATCTCTACCTATTAATGTAGGCTTACATTGTACGTACATTGTTATCACTTTTACCTAAAATAAGACAAACAAAATGATTCTAAGATGTACTATAGGCCTAATCAATCATGAATATAATGTGACAGTGACACAAAATTGACGCTGCTAATTTTCAGAACGTATTAAATTTACAATAAACTACTGTATGTAGATGCAATGTACTATCTATACACACATTGTTATGTAATAATGTAGCCAAAAGCAAGGGTGGGCTATGTGAATAAAAGAGTAGCCAGAAGCTGGCCATTCAACACACCACATGTGAGTTTTAAAGACTACGTACATATATTTATTTAGGAAGAGGGGTTTGCACTTTGCAGGCAACAACACAAAGACAAATCCGATGTTAAGAAAACAATCCTTGTTAGGTCACTCGCTGTTAACGAAAGGCAGATTGCAGCTAGTGCTCTTTGTTAACAATTCATGTGAAATTGAACTGCATAAATGGAAGCAAATACATAATTGAACTGATGGTCAAACACAGTAAATCAACATTGTGAATACAGGATCGATAACGTTGTGGCAATGTTAACTGGCCACCAGTTCAAACGGAAGTATATATATCTGGAATATATAGGAGGCCTAGGCCTACCTGCAAATTAATTAACATGTTATAACCACACAAGGTCAACTTAATCTCCGCCTAGCGGAGGCTCATCAAACTCCCAAGTTAGGTCGTCGCAAGGGAACCAAATCCACCATTTTGTCGCCCACTACAAAAACAGCATTTATTAATAAATATACGCAGTTCATGTAAACTAACACTTAAAACCTGTAAATGAGACATTTTGATCGAATGCACTGAATAACAGTCTTCAAATAGTGTGATGATATATCCTTTTAAGACAAAGTTATTTTGACAGATTACTTCATATATAGTCTTTAATGTTTCTCCCATTTGAATAACAAGTCATTTTTAACATTGTTGAACGGACTGCGACGACCTAACTTGCGAGTTCGACGAGCCTCCGCTAGTCGTAGATCAAGCGGACCTTATAACCACATGAATCTGTTATCCATGATCCAACAGATGATGATCCTAGATAAAAAGGTATAGAGCACTCAAAATAGACTAGATGCATTCTGGTTGCAAAAAAATAAACTTCTATTGGGAGTGGTTTAGCTGTCAATTTTGATTGTTGTTTTATTGTTATTATTCATCAATGGCGCTGAAAAGAGGTTGCTTAGCAGCGCTATCTATGTCAGCTTTGAGTCCTCTATTGTTGGATCATGTCTCTCATCCAGGAACCCAAGCCTTGGAACAAGCATATTTAATTAACAAACTAAACTGCCCATTCAACACATTAGCTCACAACACTGACGTAGCCTATGGGGAGTCTTGGGCCCCAGGGCCCTCACTCATTCCAGAACAGTTTTAGGCGGTTACTAAGTTGCAACCGGTTGCATCTTGCGTACTGGAATGAGGGCCCTGATGTGCATGGCTTGTATTCTTAATGTACAGTAGAGTAGTACTACCATTGAGTTTGTTAGTGTCGGGTAGAGACCCAGCGGCCATTGGCGGCTCTCTACCAATAAATTTCCCGTGGACTCTAGTAGTGCGAGCGCGTACCGCTAGAAAGCGCTACATGTACTCACTGATGTCAGCATTCCTGTGGAAAGAAAGGGATAATACGTAGTACGCGCTGATGCGAAGTCGGTAAGGTAGTAGTATCCAGATGGTGGTGGATATTGTTATTAAAGCATTATCATTTGTTCTGATAAACATGTCAAACGGGCACGAAGCTAACAATAAGTAAGCTAATACTTTATTACAACACATTATATAAGGTTTTATACATTATATAGACTAGGCTGTAGTACTACGTTACTAATGTAGGCCTATTAATGTAGGCCTAGGCTTATTGTAGCCTAGTAATGGCCTAGACTAAAAGAGTTGGGCCTAGACCTAGTGTTGCACGGGCTAGGTTAAGTTGGCTAACCTGGATGTCACTGTACCAATACTAGGTTAGGTTGGCACCCATGTAAATGAACAGAAAATAAAAGAATACAATTAAACATGGTGTCAGAAGTGAACAGCTAAGCCAGAAACCTTATTTAAAGCAGGTAATCGGTCAGCTAGTGAACAATAAAAGAGTAAATTACGTCCAAGAGATTTCGAGATTCGAGTGTAATCAACCATAGAAACCCCAGTGTGTGCAATAGTGAGAAAACTCTGGGAATATCCTAGGCCGACTATCTCACGACCCCAAAATGGCGGCTACTATTCCCCTACCAGCCTACATGGATGTCAGTGACCGCCAGAAGACGGCAGGCAATTGGCAAGTGTTTAGGCGCGAGTGGGAGGACTTTGAGGTGGCGAGTGAGTTGTGTAACAAGGACATGAAGGTTAGGGTGGCCACTCTACGAATTGCTATGAGGCGAGATTGTGTTGACATCCTAGACAATCTGGAGCTAACACCAGTACAAAAATCAAAGGTGGAGGCCATATTAAGCAAGCTGGAGGAGAATTTTGAACCACAGAAGAATATCATATATGAGCGCTTCGTCTTCTACCAGACTGCTCAGCAACCAGAGGAATCGATCAACCAGTATGTAAACAAACTGCGTAAATTGGCCTCTACGTGTGAATTCAGTCCGGCACGTGTTCTTGACGAAGCCCTGCGTGATCGACTAGTTTTGGGAATTGTCGACAAACATGTCGTAAAGCAGCTGATCAAAGACCCAAGGCTTACTTTTACGTCAGCTATAGAAGTATGCAAGGCAGCGGAACAATCAGATTTGCAAATGGCCAAGTTTTCACAGAACGAGGAGGCTGGTGGGGAACCAATTAACTTCTCAAAGAAAACTAACAAGAAAGACAGGCAAGGAAAAGCCAAGAGAGTCCTGAGCAAGTGTCGGTACTGTGGTATTGCCCATGAATGGGACAAGCTTAAGTGCCCGGCATATGGCAAAACTTGTAGCAAATGCCAGAGACAAAATCACACAGAGGCAGTTTGCAGACAAAAACAAGTGAATGCTATGGCAGGCATGTCCAGCAGTGACGAATCGGATTTGTGACTAGTAGGAAGTGTTAACTCCCCGAAAGACCGCAAGCAACTCTTAACGATGCTCGCATTGAAGCTGCACGAAAAAACGAAGAAAATCAAGTGTCAACTCGACAGCGGAGCTTCATGCAACGTAATGAGTTGGGGTGACTACCAACGACTTGGAGGTGAACGTTCAGCGCTGGAAAAGAAGAACAGGGTCATGCTGAAATTTTATAATGGTAATGTAACGAAATCCATGGGAGAGGCCACGATAAGATGCCTACACAGTGGTAAGAAGTACCAACTTGTCTTCCAGATAATAGAAGGATCAGAACGACCATTAATCAGCGCTGAATCGTGTCTACAAATGGGGCTACTCTCAGTACATGCAGAGTTAACGAACCAGGTGAGTCATTCACACCAACCAGCTAGGCCTACAATTGCATCACTAGACCAGCTGGTAGCACAGTTCCCAGATGTATTTCAAGGACTTGGGGCGATTCCTGGGACATATAAAATGAGCATTGACCCGAAGGTTACGCCAGTACAACATTTGCCTCGTAAAATACCAGTGATGCTGAAGGATGAGGTCATGCTAAAAATAGAAGATCTGGCGAGAAGAAAGATAATCGTAAAAGTCACGGAGCCAACACCGTGGGTAAGTAGCATGGTGGTGGTAAAATCCGAGAAGAAGCTACGGATATGCTTGGACCCCCGTGACTTAAATACAGCTTTGAAAAGATCACACTATCAATTGCCGACCATTGAAGAGATCCTGCCGACGCTTGCGAGAGCCAAAATATTCTCGGTCCTAGATGCGAAAGACGGATTCTGGCAACTGCGGCTGGATACAGAGAGCAGCAAGCTGACGACATTCTGGACGCCAAAAGGTCGATATAGATGGTTGCGGATGCCATTCGGCATTAGTACAGCCCCAGAGGAGTTCCAACGACGAATGCACGAGCTTCTCGACGAGCTAGAGGGAGTGGAAGTCATAGCAGATGACATTTTGGTCTACGGATGTGGAGACACAAAAGAAGACGCAGAGCGAGACCATGACAAGAAACTCCTAGCACTAATGGAACTAGCAAGAAGAAAAAACCTGAAACTGAACAAAAAGAAGATTCGTTTCAGGCTAACTCAAGTTCCATACATCGGGCACTTGTTAACGGATTGTGGTGTCTTACCAGATCCAGCAAAGATCAAGGCAGTTGAAGAAATGCAGACTCCCAAGACAATTCAAGAAGTCCAAAGGTTCATAGGGTTCACAAACTATCTAGCAAAATTCATGCCGGCTTTGTCGCAAGTAGGAGAACCCTTACGGAAGTTAACGGGCAAAGATGTGGAGTTCGCCTGGCAGTCGGAGCAAGAGAGAGCATTTAGAGAGATCAAGAAAATGGCAACGTCTGCCCCTATATTACGCTACTACGATGTCTCACTTCCGGTTGAAATTCAATGTGATGCTAGTGAGGCAGGCTTGGGAGCAGCACTCTTGCAAAGGGGACAACCAGTAGCGTTTGCATCTAGGGCCCTGACACAAACTGAAAAACAATACGCTCAGATAGAAAAAGAGTGCTTGGCGATTGTGTTTGGTTGTAAGCGGTTTGATTCATATATACGGGGCCGTGAACAAATCACCATAGAGTCGGATCACAAACCCCTTGAAACTATTTTCAAGAAAAGTCTTCTTCAGGCTCCAAAACGCTTGCAGAGAATGCTATTACGTCTGCAACGCTACAACATTACAGTCACATACAAGAAAGGCGTGGAAATGTATTTGGCTGACACGTTGTCAAGAGCATTTCCTCCGGAGGGGTTGGAAGAACAAACCTTGGATCAAGAAGTCTATGGAGTACAGGGGTCCAGAGAAACACAACTCAGCAAAGAATTAGCTGCAATTAATCAGGCAAGCAACATTGGGGTATCGGACAAAACGATTCAGATGATCCGAGACAACACTCTCACAGACGTAGCACTGCAAGACCTGTCCAGATTCATCCTAGCAGGCTGGCCGGACACAAAAGAAGAAGTCACGTATACAGTAAAAGATTACTGGCAGTTTAGAGACGAATTGGGAATACAAAACGGAGTCCTATACAAAGGAACAAAAGTTATCGTGCCACAGAAAATGAAACCAGATATGCTGACTAAAATCCACGCGGCACACTCGGGCATTGAAGCAAGCTTACGACGAGCGCGAGATGTGCTGTTCTGGGTGGGGATGAATCAAGATGTCAGAGAGAAAGTAGCAACGTGCGAAGCATGCAATGAAGATGCAACAGCCCAACAAAAAGAGCCAATGGTTACGCACGAAACACCAAGTAGACCGTGGGAACGAGTTGCACTAGACATATTTCACGTAAATAGCAAGCCATGGCTGATAACTGTGGACTACTATTCAGATTTCTGGGAAATTAACAGTCTGGAAGACATGACAGCCAAAACACTAATCAAGTATTCCAAACAGAATTTTAGTAGGTATGGAATACCTAACTTTTTGGACACAGACAAAGGCTCCCAGATGGATTGTGTTGAGTACAGAACATTTGCGCAAGAGTGGGGCTTCGAGATGTGCACATCCTCACCGTACTACCACCAGTCGAACGGCAAGGCAGAGTCGGCTGTTAAAATTGCTAAAAGAATTATCAAACGCACGAACAGAAATGGAGAAGATAGAGACATGGCCATTTTATCATGGCGCAACACACCGACACAGTTCATGGAGTCCAGCCCAGTTCAACGACTAATGTCCAGGCGCACAAGAACACTCCTGCCTACAGCAAGTCATCTCCTTCTACCCCAGATCCCAGTAGATGTGAAAGAAAAAATTAATCTAAGAAAACTGAAATATAAGGTGAACTATGATAGACAAGCAAAAGAACTGCCTGGGTTAGTCTTTGGACAAAATATCCGGGTACAACTCAATCCGGACAGAAAAGGAGCAGCTTGGCAGAGAGGGACGGTGGTACGTGAACTTGACCCAAGGACATACATTGTAGATGTGGAAGGCCGTGGTCAATTCCGTCGCAACCGAGTGCATATTCGGCCCGAGGAACAGCAACAACCGAGCCAAACTCCTAATCAAGGACCCGCTGATGGAGACGGAGCCAGAGCAGAGAACTCCCAGGGAGTAAGCGCACAACAAGAAGTGGCATCACCAAGTCAAGTAACAAGAACACGCCAGCAGAGCAGACGCTTAGAGGAACCTGGAACACGGGAGATGGCAGATGCAACACTACCATGGCAAGGTCAGCGCAGCAGATCCGGTAGAAGAATAAACGTTCCATCGACGTGGAAAGACTTTGTAAATACATGTAGATAAGAACGTCATAGAATGTAGAGTGCAATCGCAACAATAATTATAATTAGTGAATGTAACTAACTAATCTATCATTGTGTTTATTGGAGAGAAGATGTTGCACGGGCTAGGTTAAGTTGGCTAACCTGGATGTCACTGTACCAATACTAGGTTAGGTTGGCACCCATGTAAATGAACAGAAAATAAAAGAATACAATTAAACACCTAGGCTCGGACTACACCACGTGATCTTCTGACGTCGCATCTGCGCGTACTACGTAGTATCCCTTTCTTTCCACAGGAACGCTGACATGAGTGGGTACATGTACCGCTTTCTAGCGGTATGCGCTCGCACTACTAGAGTCCACGGGAAATTTATTGGTAGAGAGCCGCCAATGGCCGCTGGGTCTCTACCCTACACTAACAAACTCAATGGTACTACTCAACAGGGATCAATATTTAAAGCGGAGAAAAATTATCAGTCTGGTTTTCATAGAAAGGCACTTGATATATATACTATAGTATAATGTATAATGTTGAAAAATATTACAAAATTTTGTAAATTTCAAAACTAAACTCTGGGATATTTTGGGTTGGTCACTAATCAATGTTTATGACTACCGGTACCTATTAAAAGTTTGACAAAGACCATGGTTGGAGATTTTGTTTTAGAATAACTGTGTAACACATATATACTATTTGGTTTAATATATTACTCAATTTAAAACAGATTATCTAGGCTACTTTCTTTTCAGTTAGGTATCGCCAACTGATTTATTAGGTCGCTCTTCTTCCATCTGAACAACGCAAATAAAATCTTACTGATGTTAGGCCAGTTTTAAAACATAATAGGCCTAGTAGAGACCTACAACAAGATAAATGTTATAACTTAGAGATACGGAAAAATAGCATTCATTATTCGATGTGATCACATTAGGTCTACCCTACTATAGTTTTCAAAACAATTTTTAACGCAATACACGATGCAAAGGCACAGTTTTAGCTTATTACGTGAAATTTACGTAAAATGTGGAAGAATCTTACCGTAAGTCTGTAGCCAAAGTTGGCAATGTGTCATATAATTCATACAATGGAAACATATATTTTGTCAATTAGAATTTTATGTAAATAAGTGCAGATAATACAGGATTATTTGGCGTCTCACTTTTATTAAAGAAAATAACTTATTAATGGATAAAGACTTGTTTAGCGTTCACTTGCGGGAATAAAAGCACTACAGTTGTCTTACTTATGACATACGGAAAAATTAAATTTTTTTGTTTTTGAAATATTTCACTTATCTATAACGTTTGCAACATTTCTGTATCTCTAGTTATATGCTTATTATAGCTATTATAGCTGTGTATGTGTGTGTACAACTCGATGTTTTTGTTTTCCAACCTTACCTGTAGATATGTGTAGGAGAATGATCTATGTAAGTATGTTCGAGTTCATAAAACACGACTACAGTAACAAGATTTACTCGATTCTCGACAAAATGCTGGACACGTCTTCTAGCCTCATGACCTGTGGAGAGTTGGTATGACTGTTTTCCCGGTACGACGTCGGTCCATCGCCAGAGCTGCCCATCACTGAACCCGTGGACACCGCCCTTGACATGACGACCTTTTGACACTCCCTGATGCACGCCGGACACTTTTTCGTCGAGCTGGTGACAAATTTGAACAGTTCGTCCTTCTTCTTCTTTTCCGTTTCGAGGTTCGTCTTGAGTTTGCCTATTTCCGCGTCCTTCTCTCTGAGCTGGCCGCGGAGGTGGTAAATCGTCTCCTCCAAGGCCTCGAATATTGCACGGGATTCTTCTATGCTCTCGGAACACGAAGGGGGCTCGTCAAGGCAGAAGAAGTCTCTGTAAATTGGAAAATTGTGCTCAAGAAAGGAAACATACTACTCGAGCATTATGCTAAAATACATACTATGTATCTCTATACTATGTACCACAGTCCTAAGGCCTATATATCTTGCTCTTAATGTGGCTTTTCAAAGTAGGTCTACTTATTTTTATTTCCTTGCCTGCTTCAATAGTCTTGTGAGAAGTTATCGAAAGAACACTTTTTTATTTTGAAAGTAATTTTGAAGTAATTTCGCTAGGCATACTATTTTTCATAAAAAGTACCGGTAACATAACTTAATAACATTTTTGAAAACGTAACTGCATGGTTATTTTATTACGTACATTGTTGCTCCAGTAATAAGTAGGTAGGCCTAATGTAACTTAATTTGACTTTGACTTGGCCACTGAGAAGCGGAGTATTGAAAGTTGTCAATAGTACATTGTAAATATTTAGAATATACGATTAAACATAACATAGAGTAGGCCTACCTAATAAAAATAAACTTGATTGCTGATATAATTAGCCGAAAAATTAGTCTTAAATGAATGGTTGAGAGTTGATATAGGCCTACAATCCAAAAGGTTATCCCAACCCACAAATATTCTAGCTGATTGTCAAAAAGTCAAAAACATTTATTCATTATTTCTTCAATAGAGTAAATGAAAGTGTCCATCACATTATAAACCTGGCTTCAAATAAAATATTTGGTCACAAATAATGCTCAACATGAAATTAATACACATACCTATGATGCACTTTACCTGATCGCTTTGATGTTGCAGAGTTGCTGATTTTCTAAAATCATATTAACAAATTCTTGTAAGCCACGAATTCGTTCATTTAGGAAGTTTGGATCAAAGTTATCTCCAAACCAGCGCTTCCGTGGCAAAGATATTTTTAGATTCGGGAAGGTACTCTTGAGTTTGGAGAACAATCGAACAAAGTCAGTGTAACGACGAAACACAAACCAATAGTCCCCAACAGATTTATTCTGAATGCGAAGTTTATACACCTGTAACAAGTGAAAACATATTTAGTAAATACTAAATATTAAATAATAAGTACAGTGTACCAGAACAAAGCTACAAAACTACCACCCCCAAAAATTGTGTTTGAAAAAAAGTAATTTTGCAAAGCAATTGGTCCTACTAGGTCAGGATTGATTTTTAAGGGATTAAAATAATTTGTTTTCCCGATCTCGAGAGTCAATGCGCCAAATGTTATAGATTACCGCAGATGCATTTGCACCGCATTTTATTTTCGAATATTTGGGACCCCCTAAAAAAGAAAACTGACAAGAAACAGGGAGTCAGTCTTTTATATTTTATATAATTTATAGGAAATAAATAGTTTTAAGTTTGCTGATGAAGCTTCAAACAAGCAGGGGTTGATTCGAGCACTATATTTCACTATTTATCAGTGAACACAATATTATGTAGTCCTACCTAGTCTGTATGAAACTACTGATCCGGAAAAGTAGTATCTCATAGATTAATCTGTTACAATAGCCTGACCATATAGCTAGGCTATTGATGCGATGTGGAATTAACCCTAGATACCAAATTATCCGAGACTAATAAGCCTTTTTGTGGAATAACGTGCACAGATTGACACATGTGATGAGACTCTATAGACCTACTTAATAACTTACCGTAAATCTGGCTCTTTCTTCGATAACCTCATAGCCGACAATTGGAATTTCAAACTTGTGACATACGCTGCGGTTTAGAGTATTTGCACGACCTCCGTCTAAAGAATTCATTATTCTAAACCTGAGAGAACTGCTAGTGCTTAGATCGGAAGAAACACTGACTGAACTAGGAGATGAAAGCAGTTGATGACTGGAACTCAATCCATTTGAGAAGGAATTATTGTTTGGATTCATTTTTAACCGACTGATTGCAGAAGTTACTTCACTGATGCACGAACTCTCAGTTGTAGACATACTAGGCTAAAGCCTAGATTTAGGACCATACGAATATGTTACGTAGCCGGTACCATTCAACTGGTATCAGCTCTTCAAGGACGTAAGTATTTTAAAAGATGGTTCAATCTGAAAATAAATTAAATTATGTAATTAAAACATGTATGTTTTGAACATGGACATACAAGAATTCTGCAGTGTATGCAATATGTACAACAATATATTATACCTAGGCCTAGTAGAATCTTGGCCAACTAATGTAGAATTTGGTATTTAATTAAATTTATTTCCTATTTGGCTGACTCTATTCCTCAGTACTCCATATTTCCTATTTGTTGCTGACTTAGCGGTAGCGGTAGGGTGGTTTTGTGGTAGATGTTTTGACTACAATGTCTTGACTCATGTTACTAGCATCTCATTGGCATGTTATGCGACGTTTCAACAACCGATTGTTAGGCCTATGTCATGAGGTTTATGGTTTTGCAATAAGATAGTTGAACATATTTCAACTCGCATGTGATTATTGCAATTATGCGGGTGTATGAACGCTAGGCCTAGCCTACCTATCGCTATCCCCCAAATTAATCTCGTGACTTCACGAGTGTCCAACAGTAAGGCCAAGAGATGTGATAGGACCTAGGCCTAGCATAGTAGCAGGCCTAGGGGTTAGACTGTTAGAAAAGTCTAGGCCTAGGCATAGGCCTAAGCCCTAGGCCTAGGCCTAGGGCCTAGGAGACCTAGCCTAGTCTAACCTAATGTCAGGTTGACAGACCACGGCTAACTTAAGGCATCGTAAGCCTAGGTCTAGTCAACTCACTAAACAGTAAGCTACGTACTACACTAGACCTACTAAGCCTATCAGACCGAACATTGTGTATCTATGCCTAGGCTAGGGCCTAGGCGCAGCTTTTGTATAGGCCTAGAAAGAAGTTAGCTAAGCCTACGCCAGATTAAAAACAAGAATGCTTTCGCTTTCTCTAAAATCCTCTGTCTCAATAAGTTGTCCCATCTGATCGAATTGGATAACCTACCAAAAATACACCAATAATCACCAATAAATAAATTCGTTAACACAAATAGGCCTACGATAACACAATAGCGGCCATTTGTTATTGTCAGTAATCACCGCCTTGTCTAAACCACTTCCAAATACGTTCTGTCAATGAATATTATTTTTTGTTGGCTGTGGATTCTTTTTGGCGGTTCGTCTTGAATCCACCCCTTGCGACAATCCGTTATCTGTGATTCAAATGTAATGCGCATACAGAGGATTTTAGGGGCCCCGGAACTTGGCGAAGTGGAAAGGGGTCTGGGGAAAAGCCCCAGCCGCCGGAGACGAAAATTTTGCAGCCTATTATTTTCTGTAGAACGCATATAAACACGTTTAAAAATCGATAAATGATGTGGAACAACGTGTTGAACTGTGAACACCACTTTAAAAAACGAAATTGAAGAAAAAACTTTCCCAACACTGGCAGTTTTATATTGTATATTTCAAACTATATTGTTTCTCAACCCTCTGCAGTCTACAAATATCGAGTACTAGTTGTCCACTCGCATCGTGCAATTTGTACTCGCAACGAGGGAGCGGGATGTAGGTGGGGTCTGGGGCGAAGCCCCTGCCGCCGGAGGCAATTTCGCCGAAGGCGAAACAATTTTCGGTCCTGCATGATGATTAGTGGCCTAAAACGCGTTTTGAGGCGATATCCTATCATGAAAAACAATGAAACTAAAGTCAATATTGCATTAATAATTCCTTTTTTTAAATGGAATTTCGATCCTGTCATTTGAGAGAGGCTTATGGCTAGCGCTGCGTGGGATAAGATTTCAGTAGGCGCCGATAGATATATTTTTGCCAAAATGTTCGCTTTTGAAAATTTTGAATACATTTTTAATTAACACGCGATCAGCCCAATTTGTCATTTTTCTGATATAACAAAGTTTACTCGCAAACTATCAAAAGTCACTCTCAAGTTGCGAGCTAGCATGCAGTAATTTGGAGGATTGTTGTTTCCTATTTATTTGCTTAGAACGCATAAACATATTGTGTAAAAATTGATAAATGATGTAAGATATGTGGAACAACATGTTGAACTGTGAACCAATTTCGAAAATTAAATTACATAAATAACTTTCCCAACAATGGCATCTTATATATTTTAAAATAAACTTGACGAAGAAAGCGGAAATCTGTGTTGCACTTGTAGATGGTCTATTTACGTTATGTCCCTTTCTACACTGACATGAGATGACATATTATGCTCTCCTTACTATTTAGTTGCATAATCTATATAGCGTAAGATATTTATTTTCAGGGGGTTGAGTGGTGGCCCCCAAGGGGGCCCCCACCCGGGGGGGGGCCCCGTACGGGTTTCCGTAGTTCCGTACCTGCCAGTCCGCCCCTGTGCGCATATTAGAAATAATAATACAAACATTTGAATAGTCTGTGCAGAGTTGCTAAAGGAGTTTTGGGGGAGAACTTCTCTATCGACTCTTCTCTATCTTTATCTTAAATAATCTGTCTACTAATGTATGTTTGATTAACAGTTATCTATTAAAACTTATTTATGTACGAAACGTGAATGACCTTCGCGTATATAAACCGTTATAACATAGCAACCATTATAAAATTGAAGATTGCTATGGTATTGTACTAGGAGTTGTCTTGGGTTTAAACGTTACGTTGCCACTTATCTGAAGTCGATCCGAGCAATACATACAGAGATATAGTAAGTTTAAAGGAGACGCAACACATGTGCGTGGGGTATTTTCAGTGGCTTGTTCCCCGCGCGGGCTAGGTTGAATGCTTCGTAAGTCGTAACCAAGGAGGTTTTACATAGTGTAACACTATATAAAACCTCCTTGGTCGTAACCGCTTTCTCGCAGCTCGTTTCGTCCCGTAATTCGCGGACCAAGGTCCAGCGGGCTAGTAACTTATTAACACCATTTCAACCGTGTCATAGCCATAGTGAAAACAAAATATTAGATGCCTACTAGATATTTATTAGTGGTTCATTAGTGGTTCAATAATTTGCGGGAATAATTTGCAGTGCAGGAGTAACTTGAGGGAGTAACTGACTGGAGTAACTTGCAGAAGTTACTAGCGGGAGTAACTTGCGGAAGTAACTTGCGGGAGTAACTTGTGGGGAAAACTGTCGGGAATAACTTGCGGGAGTAACTTGTAAAAGTAACTTGCGGGAGGTACTTGCGGGAGTAACTTGCGGGAGTAGCTTGCGGGAAAAAACTGGCGGGAATAACTTGCGGGAGTAACTAGCGGGAATAACTTGCGGAAGTAACTTGCAGGAGTAACATGCGGGAGTAACTTGCGGGAATAATTTGCGGGAGTAACTTGAGGGAGTAACTTGCGGGTGTAACTTGCTCGGATACTGCGGCTGGACTTGTGGTTAGGGTAGGTTAGTTGGGTTAGGTAAGGGTAGGTTTTTTCGATTATCTCGTGAACTGAAAACAAGTCACTAAGTTTATACAAAATATTTATCCGATTTTCGTATGACGGGGCCTTGGTCCGCGAATTAAGGGGCGAATCGAGCTGCGAGAAAGCGGTTACAAAGCATTCAGCCTAAAATGCGCGCGGGGAACAAGCCACTGAAAATACCCCACTCGTAGTGTTGCGTCTCCTTCAAACTTTCTATACCTCTGTAAAAATGGCAACGTATAAAAAATAAGGCTACGCACCCTTCATGACGTGGCTTTATGGTTTCGAGTTCATATTACCATACAAATCTTCAATTTTATAACGGTTGCTATGTTATGACGATTTATATACGCGAAGGTCATTCAAGTTTCCTACATAAATAAGTTTAAATAGATACCGTTAAACATATGAAGCTGAAACATTTTAATACTAATCAAACATACATTAATACACAGATTCTTTCAGATACATATGGTTCTAAAATTAATATTGTAGCCCAAAACAATTATTTTCCGAACGTCTGCAAAGTGAAACTTAAACTTGAACTTAAGTTAAGTGAGATACTTAAGCTCGTGGCATAGATCAGAAATGATCCTTAGTAACTTCCTTTGAAGAAAGTTTGGTGCTTATATCACAAAGTGCATGATCCGACAGATATTCCCGTAAATAAATTCAATTCAATTCAATTCAATTCAATTCAATTCAATTCAATTCAATTCAATTCAATTCAATTCAATTCAATTCAATTCAATTCAATTCAATTCAATTCAATTCAATTCAATTCAATTCAATTAATTTAACTTAGCATTTCCATCTATTATCACATGTTAACATAGGACATCAACACGTAACACTTGTGAAAGTCCTTTGTTGAGGATACATTGCATCATAAAACAACGTGTATATTTTAGTTGTGCACGTACATGCCATGTTGCGCACTACTTGTACCTTGCTAATTGCTACTTACTCTACTCCAAACTTGGCTGGAAACCATGCTGTAAACTCTCACCCAGCCAGACTTGGCCCCATTTCTTTTTTACTTTTTTACTTTTTCTACTTACTTGCTTAGACCACAGACAACTGATTGTAGACATTACTAGAGTACAATAATCCTACTCCAAACTTTGCCTGGAAACCGCGCTGGAAATGCTCTTGAACCCTTTTGACATTATTTCAATTCCTTAGTCAAGTCAAGACAAACGTTAGTCACAGCCAATAAGAGCGCAGTATTCTCACTTAGAGCCAATGAAAGAAGCTTGTGGGATTAGTCAATAATCACTAGTCATTTGTGTAAACCCCGCTTTAGAGCAAAGCTTACCAAACACTACCAGAATGAACATTGTATTATCCTAGGCTACATGTCTGACATAAAAATATGTAGATAAGAGGTTGCAGCGTGCTCTCTTGTAGGTTTACGTCACACACATAAACAGTACCCTGTATTTGTGTATATGACACGTGTGCCGTAAAAGCAGTGATAGCATTGTTAATTAGTGTACGGTAGTTGAAATAAACAATTGTGTTTTTTGGATCACTAGCCTATGGATGCTATAAAGTAAGTAGGTAATATAAATGTCACTTTCACCATTCACAAACGAAGAATTAAATAGTAAATAAATAATAAATTAAATAATCCCGATTCATTCATGACTAGGCCTATAGCAAGGTCCACTAGATCACTAATGGCGCGCCTTAGCCACACTTGGGCGCAAATAACCAATATGTTGATTGTTGACGCGCCGTTAAACCCCTAACAATCAATCAATCAAGCCACTCTGCTGCACTCATCTTTTTTAATATTACATGATTTTATTTATTTATTTAATGTCCATCCTATTCAGTTACAAAAACTGATTTACAAAGGAGGACCTTAAATAAAACTTTGCTATGCAAACAATTAATAATAATTTGAAATCATAAATAACAATAACAAGAAAAACAAAACAAACTACTTAACTTTATAAAATAAAAATCAAGAACAAGAAAAATAATTGAGAAATGAAATAAAATCAAATGAAGCGGAAATTATAAATAATAAAAATAAAAGGGTGCTAATAAACTCAACTCGGGATCTCTGACGTCCTATTTTGTACACGATTTTTGACGCACTTCTATCGTAGATACCGATTTTCTTCAAATTTGTATTCGAGTCCATTTTCGATGACAATACATTTTGTATTAGAATTTTACTTAAAATGCGTTTTGGGAGGGGGTTTTCGGGTGGGGCCACATCACATTTTGAAATGGATTTTTGACCCATTTCTTAGGTACTGATTTTCTTCAAATTTGCATACGAGTCTATTTCAGTTGAAAATAAGCTTAAAATATTTTTAAATGAGTTACCCTAGAAAAGCCGTTTTTTTGGGGTGGGATGGGGGGGGGGTTGTAATTTCGGTGTTGAAACATTGATTGGAAAAACTTGCAAAGGCTAAAAACAATATATTATTTCTTAGTTAGAATTTCGTGAAAAATACGGTTTTTGTGTAGGGGGTGGGGGGGGGGGGGGAGGGAGTGGTAATTTTGACGTTGAAAATTTTAGGGCAAAAATTTGTTTAGACTAAAAAGTATAAAATAGAAAAAATAAAGAAAAGATTTTAAGTAACATGATTTTATTTATACACAATACATACCGGTAGTAGGTTTCTTGAAAGAACAGAATACCTACCTCAAAACCACTGGGTTCATATGGTTCGTTATGAGGGGCGCCCCATGCATGATTGTATTGTTAGTCCCATAACGAAGCATGTCGTGGAAAAGTGGAACAATTATTTTCTGCTTTTTAGTGGATTGTTAAATAGAATAAAATCATGTAATTCTATATTAAGCATATTTTTTAAATTTATTTTTTGCTCAATCTAATTCATGAATCATTCATCATTGTTTTGGTCAAATCAAATTCAATAGGCTTGCTCCCTTATTGTCTCCACTTTTGGGTAAAATTTATTTATTTAATGTCTATATCCTATTCAGTTATAAAAACTGATTTACAAAGGAGGACCTTAGGCTATGCAAACAATTAATAATAATCAAATCATAGATAGCAATAACAACAAAACAAAACAAACTACTGTACTATAAAAAAAATCAAGAAAAAAAAATAAATTGAAAAATAAAATAAAATCAAGTAAAAATGCATTATACAAATAAAGTATATAAATATGAATTGTGACTCTGGCTTCTATAATATAAAGATAAACCTAATATAATTAATTATATAAACCCAAAGTTATAAAACATACCTGTAATATAAAAATAAAATACTTTCTTTATATGACTGAGGAATAAACCAGCCAAATTTATAGATATAAAAAAAAAACAGCAATGTTTGTCAGATTTTCAGTGGTGTCCTACTTTCCCCCAATCTGTTGGAACCACCTAGAATAGGTTCAGGGTAGCCCTGCCTGTCGACTGTCATACAAGAGAAGTTTGGACATTTTAGGATAGACAATAAAATATATATATAATTATTAATTATATATCAAACACCTTTATCTAACATTCGTCGGGTCGGGGGGTGACAAGTCACCAGTTTCTCGGGCTATCTTCTAGGGCTAGTAGTTTGTTTTGTTTTGTTGTTATTGCTAGTATTTATGATTTGATTACTATTAAATAAATACATAAATAAATAAAATAAGGGCCGACATCTTATTAGTATGACCAAAGATTACTGAGTGGGGAAGATGTTTCATCGCCGTGTTAAAATATCTGCGCAAGTTTTGTCAAAAATTTCCAAGTCTCACCACTAGTTCGAATTCTCACCGCAAGGAGCGCTAGCTCAGCACGTTTGAACTTCGTTGCCGTCTGGCGGGATATATTTGAACTCGGTTCTGGACCCTTTTAAAAATGAAATGATCCAGGTATCTGTTTTTGTTCCTCGCACCGCCCCCTAAATGGTTACAAAAAACAACGTAGAAGACGACAACGAGGCTCCCGCTCAGTTTTAAGCTTTTGGAAGACCGAGTTCTTGTGGTGAGAATTCGAACTACTCGTCAGACTTCGAAAATTTCGCTCAGACACGCGCAGACGAAATCCCATATGGATGAACTATCTTCCCTAGTTTGTAATCTTTGGTATGACCTTACTGTTGAGTGCATCATCAAAAATAATAAATAAGAATACAAACAAACTTAGTGACAGGAATACTTTATTTCAATTTGTTACATTTTCTTCATCAATTACAATTTATAAGTACCGGTACACAGAGTTATTTTATCAACCAATCAGAAATCACTCATCGACGGGTCTAAGCTTTCTTCTCAAATCATCTAAAGAACCTTCCTTCACAGCTTTCCTTATGTCCTTGAAGAATTCCAAATATTGATGGAGGTTATGGCTGAAACAGATACATACAACATACAATATGGGATACAACATTCAATACCGTCGGTGAAATGGCAATACCGTGTAAGTCACCTTTATGACAAAACTTAGCTGTTTATTATATTGAAATCATGAATCCCAATGGAGCAGCTTGGATTCCCGCTAGTACTAAATTAACCAATAGAAATGCTGTAAGCTTACGAAATTACACTGCATATGAGCAAAAACCCAAGGAATGCTATGGCAAAACTGTGTATTTTTTCAGTAACTTGTAAGTACTCAGAATATGAATGATAAAACCACGTATGTATGTTATTTAAATAACTGGTATTTTTAATTTATAAATGATATAACTATGTTAATCGAAATCACAACTTCTGTGGATGTAACAAGCATTAAATAATATTCAAATAATATTATTAGGGTCATTCCCAAACCTTAAACTTCGTCTTAGTAATGTTACTTGAAAGCGCCTTTTCGTGTTTTGTCCCTCCTGAACAATTGGAAAACGTTCCTGAAACGGTATTGCCACTTCACCGACAATATGAGCTCTCAAAGTAGTAACTATTAGGTACCTAATTATATAATATAGAGTAGGTTTGCAGCCAGATGTGAATTTTAAGATTGATTGAAGACATTTCAGTTGATATACTGTACCACACAAAATTAACAATTTTAGTTTCACCCACATAACAGGAACACTACACAGTATTTTAAAATTATAATATACTGTATGTTCAATGCTCATCAGTCATCACACTTTTTTTTTCCTCTTATGCAATGATGACCTTTCAGCCATTCATTTTTCATTCCATTTTGCATGGTTTGACTGCCTATATAGGTGGTAATTGCCAATTGGTAATATTTGCTCTTAAAAAAGTAGTTTGAGGATCACAGTGTAGTGAATCACACTTGTCTGTACTGGATTTTTTAAAATAGTACCAGGTATTTTTAAATGAAACAAGTTTATAATGATAGCACAATACACGATTATAAATTGTTGTGAATGTTTCAAAATTACAATACGTCCTATTATGGAACATTTTTGTGAAATCTCAAAAATCATTCCATTTTGCATGGTTTGACTGCCTATATAGGTGGTAATTGCCAATTGGTAATATTTGCTCTTAAAAAAGTAGTTTGAGGATCACAGTGTAGTGAATCATGTAGTCCTTCAGTTTGCCTTTAGTTACCAGTAGGGAGGACCTTGTAAGGTAGGCCTAAGGGTACTTACTATTAAGTTATAGCCGACAAACTAAAATAAAGAAGAATTTGAGTAACAATTGATCACAGCTAGACTCACATCATAAGCAACACTGGTGCCAACAACTCCTTGACATTTATTAAGTGGTGAATGTAGGCCCGAGTGTGTTGTCGGCATGTCAAACATTGACATGTGCTGGATACGGGAGCGAGCGCCTCAAAGTGTCTGCAACATATAAGACACAGTTTCACAGTTGTCGCAACATATTCACAAGCAACTATGTATTGGGATGGCCATCAATATCAAACAATTTTAAAGCTTTTTTAGTTCCTTATCAAGTATGACATTGACAACTTATATCCACCTTAACCCACCATCCATCCATTGATGGATTTCATCAGCTTTATTCTACCGCAACAACGCAAAATCATTTTTGTGTAATCCACGGGATCAACACTATAGTTGCCCCAAACGAAAGTATTCTGATGCTTACGACACAGCCGAGTCCAGGGTGACAACTTAATTTTGTACTTTGCTAATTCCTACCATCTTATCTTAACAGGTCCATTGAGGATAATTTAAGACTTTCCGTTGGTTACCTAGAACGGTGAGTGTGGCCAAACCGCCTGTGCACTCCACTAAGCCGAACCATGCATTTACGAATGTGTAAAAGAACGTCAGGTATCTGTTAATTTTCTTTCAATTGGCGCAGTTGAAAGGGGCCGTAGACAATGACCTGAGATCAGTATGCGAATACTTTTGTTGGGACTAGTATACTGCCAGTGGAATATATTGAGTATTAACCAACCTGAAAACATTTATTTAAAAAATAATTACATAAAGTTTATCTATGAAAATTGTGTTAAACAGATTCGGCAATGTTCCGGTGGATTGAAGTAGAAAAGATTCCGCGATGTTCCGGTGGATTGAAGGAGAAAAGATTCCGCGATGTTCCGGTGGATTGAAGGAGAAAAGATTCCGCGATGTTCCGGTGGATTGAAGGAGAAAAGATTCCGCGATGTTCCGGTGGATTGAAGGAGAAAAGATTCCGCGATGTTCCGGTGGATTGAAGTAGAAAAGATTTGGCGTTGTTCTCGTGGAATATTTGCGAATAGTTGTCGTTCTTGTTCCAGGATATAAGGTAAACGTTTTTGGGTTAGGATTATTTTTACACGTACTACACACGATTGATTCAACGTTGTTACATTCGACTCTAAGCAGCATCCCTATCCCAGAATGTGCCAACTCTTCTTCATAAGAAAGCTAAGTCTATAAAATTAGCTAGGTCTAGGTACATTGAATAGTAAGTACTGGTAAGTAAGTAATTTTTTATTCATTGGACCGATATTTAGTATAGGTGTAACCATAACACATCAGTTAGCTAGAGAGCTGAGAGAGAGAGAGAGAGAGAGAGCAATGAATCCTAAAACTCAATCTAATTTTATTTTAACTAATATTAACGTGATACAATTTGTACAGACGATAGTCGAAACAGTACATACATGTACATAGTGGTTAGTTTACATTTAGGCTACATTTACTTTTACATAATAATAATCTTTATTTGTCAGAATGAGCTGACGCTCTTATCATTGACAAAATACACAAGACTAAATTAAACTAATCTAAACTAAACTAAAAAAAAAAAAAATCAAGCTTAGGCCTACATTTTTACTTAATGGTAGGTTATGATAATTGATTTTGAAGGTCTATAGTCGTAAAGATAATGTTATAATAATATTAATAAAACTGAGTGACACAGATAATTATAGCTCTCAAATTTAGGCCTAATTGTACAATTGAAGTATTTTGATGTAAAGTATGAATTTTACTATTATCTACTACTACCTCCATTTAGAGGTGAATAACTGAATACAGCAAAAATAGAACATATTAGGCTGTTATATATAATATTAATAATATTAGATAGGATTATTATTATTAGATAGATAGTATGAATAGTGAATACTAACACTGGGTCCTTGAGAGATATCTCATTGGTCGGATGTCCAAACATGATCGCACCCCAACGCTCGGTAACGAGGAACGGGTAACTCGCATCAAACATGTCGATTCCGAGCTCAACCAGATCAAGAACCGTCTCTGGTGCCCAACATCCGTGAACGATACGCAGCTTTTCGGCAGGAAGATGTTTCTGAAATAACAAATGCCATCGTTTGAAATTATGCATAAAACTTTCTAAATTCATTTCATGTTTACTTTCTATAAATATGATTTTGGTATATGACTCGATTTTAGTTCCCTCCCTTTGTTTTGGAAAACAAACAGTAAAATGTGTGTGAATATTGAATATCGAATGATAATATCAATTGTGTGCATACTGCATCCCTAGTATAAATCCAGAGTTTAAACAAGTTATACAGAATTTGATTTTAGTGAGGTAAACCGTCTTACTATTGTTTCTTCGATGATGGGTCTCACAACATCAAAGGAAAGTTTCTTCACTTCCGGCCCATTGTTGTGCAGTCCGTCGATAACAAAGCCGACAACTTCGTTAACACAAGCGCTCTTAGCCGACGATTTTCGGGCGTCTGAAAAATATCAAGCCACAGTATTTAATCCACAAAGCAGTGTGCATCAAACCAGGTCAAACAAATACAAACAAGATTCAGATTTTCTAGAACTGAAAAAATACTCAAAGCGAGACTATATGTCAGTTCTTTTTCAAGACCACGATCTTTCAATCTGGATATCGCTCAGAATAACAAAAAAAAACAACAGATGTGACAGATAAATGTTATTACATACCAATACTATGTCCACCTTCTATGACAGCCAAGAGTCCACTCGACTTCAATGCCTCGGACTTCAAATGTCTCTCCAGACATGTCTTGAAGTACGCTGACGTCCGGTCGACTGACTTATATATTCGCTTATTGGGGGTGTTGACACTTGTATCGCCATCGCATAATGCATGGTACATGTCGGGCCGACATGCTTCCATTATGTCCATGTACCTGAAGAATAACAACGGGCATTATTTCTTGTTTTGAGCAATCACAATGAGCTTATTCCGTGCAAGCATATCTTCTACATAAGTTGTTTGATGTTACAACACTGTGTAAACCAATTTCTTTGAACTCAATAAATGGTCAAGTGAATGAGTAAAATAAATAAATAAAAATAAATAAATAAATAAATAAATAAATAAATAAATAAATAAATAAATAAATAAATAAATAAATAAATAAATAAATAAATAAACAAATAAATAAATAAATAAATAAATAAGTAAGTAAATAAATAGATTAATAAATAAATAAATATATAAATGAATAAATAAATAAATAAATAAATAAATAAATAAATAAATAAATAAATAAATAAATAAATAAATAAATAAATAAATAAATAAATAAATAAATAAATAAATAAATAAACCAACAAACAAACAAACAAACAAACAAACAAACAAATAAATAAATAAATAAATAAATAAATAAATAAATAAATAAGTAAATAAATAAATAAACCTTAAAATGCTGAGATAATCAACCACTACCTGTTAGCAAGATACAGATAGATGCGTGAGCATTATTATTGAAACAATAAAGAAAAAAATGCAAGAAAGAAAGCAGAGATCTTTATAAACTATTCCTTACTTTTCTGCATCAACATGAGTTTTTCCTTTTTTCGACCAGACAGCGACATTATCTTTAGTGTTGAAGCCCTGCGGTGTAGTCGCAGCTGGATCTTGAACTGAGCAGTATGTAAAATATTCCTGAAAGAATGAGGATAAACAATAGTCAAACTAAATGGAATGTTAATGACATTAAGTTCTGGTTAGATCATTTTGCCAGTTTGTTTCAAACACTCTTATGGGGATTTTAAAATGTCTTATTTAACTTTCAAGCATCAGGATTTGATTAAAATCTGAAGGAAGGTCGCTAGTGTTTTTGGGAGGGAATTTACCTCGATTTTATTTACAACCAAATTCAATATGGATTCAATCTTACAATTTAGTTAATGAAGAGTTGTCAAAAAAAGTTTGTATTAATGCAGCGTTTGTATAATCTAGAGTCAAAAACCATTCTTAGGTAATATACAATGTCGACAACTTTTGTAGCCTCAACGACATACATAGGCCTAAGTAATAAGATAAAAAAGAAAAAGCTGATGTATATTCCTTGTTAGTTTTCATGCAAATTTATTTAACTGTGATTCCTTTAGATGTATCAATAATCGTATATCGATTTGTGGCAAATGTGTCACAATTCCAAATACTGTTCGCTGTTTGTGGCCATGAATCACTCATCTACGAGTGACGAATGCATCGGTAAGGTTTCTTTGGTAGACTTTTAGTTTTTTTTCATTGTGCATTTCTCATCAGTCATCATAATAGAGAGTTTAATAGGCTAGGACTTAGGTAATTGATTGTTGTCTTCATGACCATTGAATAAAAATAATTAGTAAAAAAGTGCAAGTTTAAAGAAATGAGAATGTATGAACTGTTAATTGACACTAATGACTTTGTTTCTAAATGACCATTATGTTTTCTTACTTCCATTATGACATTACTTTTCTCTCACGTACGGCCAATTATAGAAAGAGGTTTCACTGAAAAGTATGTGTAGGTACCTTAAGGCCCACAAACTCGCTAATGCCCTTCTTGAACGCTGCCACAGCTTCGTGGCAATGAGACGTCGCAGACAGCGGGACTTGGATTCCTTGAGGCTCAGCTGTCACCATCTGCAGCACCTCGTGTGTTAAGTGAGGCACACTACCACCCTGAAACAAAGCATTGAATATCCTGCTAGTGTACGACTGTAGCGAAGCTAATCACTCTCAAATAGCGAAAGCAAATCTCTATAAATCTTACAAAGTACTTTAATTAATTTAGGCCTACCACTAGCATTTCAATTCCAATGTCTCCCATCATATATAATATATAGTACACAGCCACCCCGGCCACAATATTCACTCAAGAGAAGAGATGACATCTAACAGTCTACATGTATAACAAAACCACTGACAAACTGAGACATGGGAACAAACCCAGGGATCCACAAATACAGTCGCTAAGTCGCCACTGGTCACCACTAATTTACTCTGGGTGACTACGGGTTTTGGTTTGAAATCCATAAATTTAACAGAAAAATGATTTTACATAGTTATAATTTGTATTAATATATCGATAAAGCTTTTTTTCCAGCTATTAGAGTCACATACTCTTAGTAATACAAATGTATGGGTATCTATAATCTCAAGCCTCTAGGCTATACGACCAGAATACAAGTTACACCAGCAATTTTAGCTTCAGCTTGCTACTACGGAACATCTTTGGCTACTAGGAGTTAACATTTGTGGACTGCTGAGCAAACCTGTAGACATGATAAAGAAATAAATATGTCTTATTTCCTCTTACTATTTCAGCACACGTTAGGTTTCAGAATTTCAGAAGTGTACTTGCATTTTTCATTTTTATAAAAGTTTTGGAAAAATAAATATTATCATAAACTCTTAACTGTTCTTCATTCCCTTAAAAGAAAAGTTATGGGAAATTGGAAAATAAACAATACCATACTCGCAATGAAGGTAAACTTTTTTATCCAATTACATGCAATGGGTAGAAAAGTTTTGGGAAAATGAACATTAAGCACCCAATTTATGTAGGCCCATGCGTACGTTTTTTCGGTTCATCCAATCACAGCCAGCATCTCCCAATCGAAGTCGAACGAGTATGGGCTGTGATTGGATGAACCGAAAAAACGGCCGCATCGCATGGATCAGACACATAGACCTACATGGGTTGGGTGCTTTATTGTAAACTCCCAATATCAAGGTTAACTGTTAATTTATAATCCAGTTAAACGCAATGGGTAGCTCGTAACATTCAAAATATTAAAACACACAACATTAGCGGTATTTAATTGATATCTTGAGCATGCTTCAAAATATTGTAAAAGTGAGAAATTTGATTTTGTATCATCAAAACAAATGAATTTAAAAACTTTCAAATATTGTCATTGTTTTGATTTCTGTAATTAAATATTATTGAAGTGACAACCGTAACAATGATACATTTGAAAGTTTTTAAATTCATTGTTTAGCTGACACAAAACAAATTCTGGGTAGGAATCACTTTTTCAATATTTGCTTTCTCAAGATATCAAAGAAAAATCGTTAACTTAGGCCTAATTAGCTAGATCCCCTTTACCCTTAATTGTTTGGCAGCTACTGAACCTGCAGGGCGATTTTGAATGGACGACGATATCGGTAAGTTCATCGCCGGTTTCGGTCGTTACTGAAGGCGAATGCAAGGCAGTTATTGGGTCATCGCCTTCTTGAAACCAGCGGTAAACTTATTGTCCCTCATTCATAATTGCCCTGCTGTTCTACAAATTCAAAGTGAAAATGAGTATAGCAACTTACCTTATGAAAAGGGAGGGAAATATCAACTGTGGAGTGGAACGAGGACCTTCAAGCGGCCCATTTTGTTGTTCCCATTGAGAAGCATTTTAATGTTACCAAATTGGATCCGCCACTGGTAGAACAAATGTTGATTTCTGTTGCACAGGCTGGAGGTAGCCGTATGATACTACAGAAGCATGAAGCTCGATGCGTGACTGCAAACGCCTGGGATATTTAGATACTTGCTTGGGTAGTACTGGTATACGAAGATACTGTATTACCTTTCACAGCGTATTAAAGCCTGCTACGTATTAGTAATGTATGTGTGAAACTTTTTACTACTCAAGAGTAAGTTTGCAATATTTCACGCAACATCTTAGAGGACACAAAGGTGAATTGTATTATGAGAGCTTACAGTTGCCATATGATACTGGCACAAGAACTGACAATCTTGTCAATTAATACGGAATTTTGTACCATCTATATATATACCTATATTTCATAATTCAAACTATTATGTTCCAGAAGAAAATAGTAAATTTAATTACTCGAAGTAAGAAACATTTACGTTTATGATCAATACAATATGTGATGATTAAAGATTTTGTTGTTGGTCTCAGTATCAATAGTGAATTCCCGATTTGTACGGATTCCATATTTTAAATATAATTTTTTTGAAAGTCTGCTCAATTCCCCCATTGGATGATTCCCTACAGATTTTACAGATCTCGATTTTAAGGATTTTTTAAGAGTCAATTTGAATCTGTAAAATCGGGATTTCACTGTAGGCTATTATAAAATATTCCGCTTTACCACAAGCAACCAATATTTTTCTGTACATTTTTCTAAGCTATTCTTTTGCTACAAAAACATGATACTGTAGCCCTAGTACTCATCTCATATATTTTATGCTTTGAAGTACGTATGATAAGAGGTTTGGAACATGGGAGTAGGTTCTTAATTATATAAAGTCTTACAAGCTACTCTTTGCCTGCACACCTGCTTTAAAGTGTGTTTTATATCCCCGTTAGTCGTCTTCGATCGTTGGGGTGTCACAGCAACTTATAAATCATCATCTATTGCCACGTCCAACTCTGCGTTGGGTCGGCATTGAAGATAAGCCCCTCCATCTCCTCCTATCATGCCACCACTCTTCCCTTTCCACCACGTCCAACGTCCAACTCTGCGTTGGGTCGGCATTGAAGATAAGCCCCTCCATCTCCTACTGTCTTGCCACCACTCTTCCCTTTCCACCACATTCCAATAAAAAATAAAATTGTATCGATTGTCCATCCACTCTGTTACAGCAGACATTGTGTCATTTAGGTATTACTTGATTCGTTGCTATGATGGCTCCACAGTCGCCGGCAAAGTATACCAGCGTTATACTATAGCAATAATGTAAATTTACTAAGTTAAAAACCCCACCCGAACCGAACCAGGAATCAAACCGATCGATCCTAATCAAGTCTACTACATATGTTTTCAATACACTGATTCGTATTGCTAGCCTTACCAGCACGTTTTAAAATACGAAAATAGCATAACAAAGCAGCCATCATCGCCGTATCACCACAAGAAGCACTAGTGTTGCGTGTCACCGCCTTCTCGTATGTTAAATATGGACAGCGTTCAGTATTATTCTACTACTACGGTATTTGATTAAAGTTATGACTTTTGAAATATAGGCCTACATTGTGAAACCACATCAACAGGGCCATATCATCAATATTTTTATGGGGGACACTGGACAGATATTACAACCATTAGCCCAATTATAGATTAGCTGGTCCGCAAGTTCCTTATTTATGACATGTACATTCCTAGTTTACGCTACCAACGAGATAGTTGGGTAGACCTAGGCCCATTCCACAGTTCATTCAGATATATTCTTGATAAAGCCCTCTTGATGTTAGTTGCTTTACAAGGAGTTGTATAAATTACAAGGCAGTGAATAGGTTGCCGTTAAAATGAGAAGACACCTACATTTATTCACCGTACATTTTCTACATTGCGTGTATATATTATAGTATAGATTATATATAACACAGTTATTTACAAAGTAGCTAGAAACAGTTACCATACATTTTTCTTTTTAAATAGAGTTTATCACAACTTTTGTTTTCCGCATGGCATTGATCTGTTTACGTTTTAAGCCACATAGTTGTACTGGTTGGGATTTTCTTTATCGCGTTCCATGTAATCTCGATCAATCAAGGACTCGATTCGTTTCTTCAGATCTGCCGGCTTCACAGGAAATTTGAGCTGCACATATAGTTCACTAATGAGTAAGTTATGACCCATCGACTTACGGGTCTTCATGACACGGACAATAGCTGCGTCGATCTGATACTGGCGATCCTGGAATACTCGTTCCTCGGTACTTTTCTGTTCTTCATTGGTTTCCTTCATTTGTATTTGATTAATTTTGATACGGAATAGTTTATGCGAGAAGTGATTACTAAATACAAAACGGTCGTTGTTGGCAACATCACGACTCTTGGGAACCTTGGTCAGAACACGTTCCCTACCACAAGCTAGAGACTGCATTGTCCGTTTAAGTTCTTCAATCTCAATTCCAGTGGCAGCCTTAATCTCTTCAAGGGAAAGGTCATCTTGTTCGTTAAACAACAAAAGAACGAGTGCTTGAAATAAGGATACAAGCAGCTCCTTCTTCTCGTTTTTGAAAGTGGCCTTCAGAACACATTGGCCCAAAGTTGGCTGCCACTGAAGCTTGCGGCCACTGTGTTTGGAGACGTAGAACTTATTGAAAACATCCTGATACAAGACCATCTCTACTGGCATAATCACTTCTACTACTGGGTAAGTAGGCCAATAACCCATAGTAAGAATAGATACACTCAAGTCTATATTGCTTAGGGTAGCATATTTCAAGTTTACCATGTGCTGTTTGAACGCTACGTTGATATCACGACTGAGTTCCATGTCCTTGAACATCCCTTCTAGTTTAGACGTAAAGCCCCCTCCACATTCTTGCTTTAGCTTTGAGAGCATACTTTTCTCAGCATCAACACTAGCAGACTTGCCCACCAACAACCGTTTCGCCAGATCTTTCTTATAGAAGGCCTCAAATACATCCTTACCATGAATGAAACGGAACAACACCATGATTTTATCTAGAAGTTTCTCGAGTTCTTCTTCCGTTGATTCTTTATTTCCAGCACGAAGTTTTGAGTCGACAAACTTCGCAACTAGCTCGGCAGGCTTGTTGGCTCGTTGATTGATAAAGTGCTCAAAAGCTTCTTTCAGGCTATTTGTAAACTTTTCATTCTTATCAAAGCAGTTTTTCACAATGTTGTCCATCTTATCCTTGAATTCAAGCAACTCTTGCACCATAGTTTTATCCTTTATGGGATCAATTACCATCCTACGCCCTTTCTTTATATATGCATTGAAATGTAGGCATAGCTCAACCAGGCCATTTTTCACACGCTGGAAGAGATTATATAATAGTTTGAGGTAAGAAACGCGATTTTCATCCATTAGGGAATCAAGTCCTTTTTGCAAAATAGCAGTGACATGCTCTCCAAGTAATTGACTTTCTATTGTGTGAATAAGAGGCCACTTGGTAGATGGGTCAAGGTAATGAAACCACCTTTCTTTCTCTTCCGTTAACCGTTTATCTACATGTGTGAGATAGTTGGGTACATCCAATTGTTCCATCATACGTTGGCCTTCGGCTCCATACAAGCGTTCGGTTGCAAGAAGAAACTTGTTTTCAAATGCATTTGAGTATATATGTAAATCAGACAACATTCTAAGCAAGCTTTTCAATAACGTTCGGTCAACTGCATCCCCTGCTCGTTCCTTCTCGATTAACATCAGAATCCCATCAACAGTACGAGTCTGAACAGAAACATTCAAAACCATGTAGTGACGGAATGTATTCAGTCCCATATCCCAAATTGAATTTATTGAGGGATTTTGAAGAACGTAAGTACGGTCTAGATACAAGAAGATACCACGAATCATGATCATCTGCTCACAATGAGTTAGCCAACACTGGTTCATATTCTTGAGGAAAAGCTGTCGATCCATTGAATCATTGATAAACTGCTCAATTCGTGCTTTTACATGACTCTCAATTAAGTCAGTCAAATTTGTATATAGTACACTAGCCATTTTATGATTACACATGTTCTCCACTGCTTGGTAAAGTTCTTCCAGGCTATACTGGATCGAAGTTGATTTTTGAATCGCAATAACAGCTTCTTTGAGCTTATCACAGGTTTGTTCTTGGTAGTTCTCAGGAAGTTTTGGACGTTTCTTGAAGTTTTTAATAATCAATTCTTTTGAAGATTTGGGCTTGGTGTTAGGAGGACCGCTAGTGCTGAGCAAATTTGTCACTCCATTTGGTGCACTCAAACCCAGTCCTTTCGCCCTCTTCTGAGATGTTTCCATTGCAATGTTTTCTTTCAATGAGCACAGACCTAGGCCTACACAACTACCGGTAGTATTACAATCGTGCCAAGGATCACCCTTGCGCTTTATACCCTGTGCTGTTACTTCGGGAACGGGAGCTTGGCCAATGTCTCCGTATGTTCCGTGTGGGTATTCAACTTCTTCCCTGTCTTCCAAGGAGTCTGTCCTTCCACTAGATCTAGGCCTACTGGTTGACATGAAAATGTAGGCCTACGAAACTAGTGTAGGGCCTAGGCTTACAACACAACGATCTATTAGGCCTATGAAGTCTAGGCTAATTCAAGGGTTGTCTAGGCTAGGCCTACGAGAATGTACTTAACGGTATACAGGCCTACCAAAAAGTAATTTTTGGTGAGGCTAGAGATAGGCTTGGCTATTTCACCTAGGCCTAATTCAATGACGCCTGAACTGAAGAAACAACTTATAGTTTTACCTTGGTATACAACAGTAATGACGGAGTTTCTAAGACAAGGTCCGGCAGTCGGCTAATGTTGCTGATTCTTCCGAGACGTCCATGGCAATTCCCAACAGATTGGAGTGCAAACTTCATAAGGATTTCGTTGTTTTACATGGAATTCTAGTGCTGCAAAACGCTGATGAAAACTGAGGGGTGACCAACGCAAACAACAAATGGCAATGTGGTGTGAAAAGAGGTTACAAAGTTCACAACCACTTTACAACCAACACGTTGAAGAGCGGGGTTTTTGTATTTAGAGTTTCGTTTGCATGCACTAATGTAAGATAGTGTCAGTAATGTCAGTTATTTTGTTATTGTAAGTCAGCGTAAATCATGATCTAAATATTTTTTTGGTGTTCGCCTGTAATTAAAACTTACACTTAGTGTATCTAGCGCTGGAAATGTTTTCACTGGGGCTGGCGAGGTTGACAGCGGGTTGAAGTGCAAATCAGTCGTTGTGAATTTAAGCACTCCCAACAAGTATTTCCACAGCTACACATTTTAAAGGCGGTGAGATTTTGTCAACAGGTATCGTTGACAACTTATAAAAATGGTTTATTTACATTTTCCAACCGGTCTCACGGAAGAGGAATTAATGTTGCAAGCAAAATATGCTAAGCTGAAAAAAAAGGTATTCATTCATATTAGGCCAATCTACAGTAATAATGCCAGTGTGTTCTCAAGACGTGCTAAGCAACCTAGGGTATCATAAGTGAGGTTAGGTGTACCTTCATATGGTGAAGCCTAGGCCTAGGCGTAGGCCTACCTCGTAACCGAATCGCCACAACTTCGGATTGCACACGGTCCGTGAATTCCCTGATGAGGGCTCGTTCAACCTCCAAGTTTTAGGTTGACTGAACCTCCGACAGGTGATTGGCCTTGAATTTGCAAGTCTTGTGTAGGCTAGGCCTAGGCCTATTGCTATTTTAAAGGACATCGAAACCCTAGCTCTATTTAATATCCATAGCATCTATTGATTTATTTTAAAAATTATAGCAAAAACTAGAACCCTCATACCCACTCCAGGAATTAGCTATTAATTATTTTCGAGTTGATAATATTCCCTTGAGCGCGGCCGTTTTTTATGGTCGTGACGTAGCTTTTACTAGTCCCGTGCCGCTAGCATCGGCGGGAGACGCGATATGTCGTACGCGCGTCTATTTATCCTGTCATAGCAAACGAACTATTAGCGGTAGCTCACTGAACTCAATTACACGTTAATCTGCAATGTTTTCTCATCCTACTCAATGCTTAAACGAGAAGAATATCTAACTTACGTAATGGGAAAAATTGATTTTAAATAAGCCAAGTTTTCCGTATTAACTCGCGTATTTCAAAGTCTGGTTAGTATATTTTGCAACGACATTTTTGCCATTTTAGAAGGCTTGACATAATACGACATGCATGAAGAATGATTAAAAAATTACGATATGTCGATATTAAACATAACCCGCAAGCAGTGATTTAATGAATAAGTGTTGGTATTTGACATTTACCTGAGCAACTAGCCTTGCTGGAGAAGGTTGTCAGCGGCGGCTAGGAGGTGGTCGGTCCGCAAAGCATTTCCAAAAACATCAGGTCTAGTTTTCTTGGTAGCAGCAGCTAGTTCGATTTATTTATTTCACTTTTAATCACTCACAGCAAATGCAACAATAATGATATAACTCTCAATAAAACTTAAGAATAAGATTACATTCGTTTCAATGTTGTTTTACTGCTGCAGATCATAACTATAATGTTCAGCTTATAGAGAGTTCTGATATTTTGTATTTACTATATAATTTGTTTTTACTAATAGAAAAGTCTGTATGTAACCTGCCCAGGGCCAACATTCTTCACGTGACTATTGAGTTATTTTGGTATTAGGATAAGTGGCTGACAGGGGGGGGAGGGGGGATGTCTGAAGGCTTGTAGTAGGACTAAATTGCAGCAACAACATCATGACAAAAAAACTCGAAATAACTATTCATTTAGGGATGCCGACTGCCAATAGCGGGTATCGAACCGACAACCTGGCGAATGAGAGGCTTGTGTGCTAGTACATTTGAGTAGTGTATATACTCAAAGCTAAACTATCAGCTATTGTACATTGTACTTTGTACATTATCCCTATTGTACAATATATTGGGTACAATTTACTCAAAGCTAAAACATTGTACTTTGAACTTTATCCCTTGTCACGCTACCCTAGCCCAACTATCGGGTGGACATTAATATTAATAAATCTTAGCTCAGTTGATTCGTGAGTACTTACTCCTTGCTGATCTGCGCCTCCAAACTAAACGAAAACCGGCGTTGGTCGACGAAAGTACTTTCGTCGAATGGCCAGCTTTCGTTCTGGTCACCGGCGAAACGGACCTCCTCCCTTCACACACTTTATTAAGACAACTGATGTTTTAATATTTGTTTTCTTCAAAACCTTAGTAACTCAAACCAACAATTCCATTAGAACAAAAACTGATTTCTACTGTCTCAACAACATAACATTGCCTTCTCAACTTCCATCTTTATAAGCCTCCTCTATACGCATGACCCTGTTTTCCATCGATGTCACAATTACCCCCCTATTTCCCATATTCTTCCAATCATTGATGAATATGGAAAATACCCTCAATGATAACGCTTGAATTCTTCTGAACCTCCATCCTTAAAGCCTATTGACAATCAACCAAGACCTTCAACAATCCCCAACAATACCGTTACATAATTCCACCTCTAAATCAACAATACCAATCTGTCATCTCCAACAATACAACATTCCTTTAACCCAAAAAAATCCACCATGTGAATAAAAAAATTCTTTTTTTTTTCCATCTGTATAACACAGATAATGTACCATAGATAATGTGACCCACCACATTTCTTTAAGCAAAAAAAATCCACTATACATCACCTACTCGACAACAATGACCATACTATGCAACAATGCAACCATGACAACACTATTCAACACTATTACCCCCCTATGTTTTTTTTTTTTTTTTTATATATTATGGTATTTACCATTGCATGATGCCATTCACAAGCAATTTTGTTATGCAAAAAACTAAAAAAAAACATAACCTATATCAACAATAAGTATCTAACCCACGACCCAAAAGAAACTCGATTTAAGTACCTGAACCGACATACAAACCCCAAACGGTGCAACCACCAACTGAAAAATCACCCATTCATTCTACCAAAGTCTTGTACGGTTTTAGATTAACCACATTAAATACACCTTTCGACCCCCCATGATCATGAACTAACTCATATGCATTACTTCCTGCACTCGCAGCAATCAAGTACGGACCCTCAAAAATATCAAAAAATTTCCGACATTCTTTGGCTGACAAATTGGACACATGAAGTGACTTTAATAACACCTGGTCACCAACCTGGAAAACCGTTTTGCGTGGGAATTTTTTTTCATGATATGATTTCCGACATTCAGCTTGCCTCACCAAACGATCCCTAGCTAAAATCACTTTGACTTCTCTCGAAATATCTTGATTAACTTCCAGTTTTAAATATTCTGCAACACTAGGAGTAAATTTCGTATTGAAATGGAGTTCCGTTGGCAAAAATCCCGTGCCCTCATGGTACGTTGAATTCAACCAATCTTCCACTTGAGGTAGCCACTTTACCCAACTTGCATGGTTGTGCGAACAATACACCCGAAAGATCCTACCAATTTCTCGCATTACCCTCTCAACTGGGTTCGACGCTGGATGACGTATAGAGCTCATGTACACTTTAACCCCCCGTTCTTCCAAAGCTTCGTTCCACTCTCGTGACGTGAATTGGGTCCCATGATCCGATAAGATGCTAATAGGTTTTTGAACCGATGATACATACAGTTTAACCTTGCTGGTAACCGCACCTGCTGTTTGCCGAACAAGTGGATATAACGTAACCAATTTCGAAAACACATCCAACAATACGAACACATACCTCATTCCACACTGTCCCCTTGGCAACGGACCAAAGATATCCACTGACACCAATTGACCAATATCCGTTGGTAGGATGGGCGTATGTACCATGCTCAATTCGATTAGGATGTTTTGTACGCTGACACACATCGCATGCTCCAATAATCTTCCGCACCATCCTCTCCAAATGTTTGCAATGAAAAAACTGACGGAATGCAACAATACACTTCTTCGCGCCAAAATGTCCCAATTCCACATGCACACTAACCACAACTTCCGTTACCAATGTTCTTGGTAAACACAGTTTCCATGTTCCAGTGTTATTTGTTTTGTGATACAATTTACCATCGGTAATTTTAAACTTTTCCTCCACATTAACATTTCCACTCTCCAACCGCGTGTAGATAGCACCAAAATCTTCATCTTCCTTTTGATAATCAACAATGTTTTTCAATTTCGTCTTCAAAGCCGGGCTAACACTTTGTATAATAGGTGCAAGAACTACCTGACGATCGTTATTATGGACGTCTACCATTTCTCCCGTTGATTTCTTTGGAAATCTACTAAGAATATCCGCCACTTTATTATCCCGTCCCGGACAATGAATAATTGTAAATTCAAATTGTTGTATTAGGAGAATCCATCTTGTTAGTCTGCTCGATAGAAGTCTACTGTGCATTAAGAAAGTTAATGCCTTGTGATCGGTTATAATCGTCAAATTTACCCCACGTATAAAGATCCGAAACTTCATTAACGACCATACAATAGCCAATAGTTCTTTTTCAGACACCGTGAAATGGACTTCACTACCCTGCAATAATCGTGACGCCATACAAATGACCATTTCATACCCGTCATCATTTAATTGAAACAAGTGCGCCCCTAGTCCAATATCACTTGCATCACATTGTAGATAAAACGGTTTACTGTAGTCCGGAAACTTCAATTGTACATTTGCAATAAATAAGGATTTCACTTGTTTGAACGCCAGTTCATGTTCTTCATTCCATATCCAACGTACACCTTTCTTAATAAGGCCTTGCAACGGTACTGTCACTCTCGCATATACATCCGAGTAAATACGATAAAAACTGCATAATCCAAGGAAACCTTTCAATTGCCGCACATTCTTGGGACTCGGCCACTCATATATCACTTCTAACTTCCGCGGGTCGGGACTCAAACCTCCACTACTCAATATATGTCCTAAAAAAGGCACAGTGTTCTGAAAGAATTTCGACTTCGACAAGTTAATGGTGACTCCCGCTGCCGCCAATTTAGATAGTATAATCTTGATATGATTCAAGTGTTCCTCAAACGTGCGAGAATATATAAGTAAATCATCGACATACGCTTTACAGAAATGCTCAATATCACGTCCCAATACATGATACATTGCCCGTATGAAAACTGCAACCGACACATTTAATCCAAATGGCAGAACCGTAAAACAATACACATCTTGATTGTGTTTAAAAGCCGTCAGTGGTCTACTCCTTTTGGCTAATGGAACCTGCCAGTACGATGCCACCATGTCTAAGTTGGTCAACCATTTAAATTCCCCAAAACTTTGTAACAACTCTTGAGGAGGACAAGGACTCTCATATTCAGGAATTAATCTTTTATTTAAATGTCTCGCATCCAAACATAATCTCACTGCACCACCCTTCTTCATTACCACAACCATAGGATTAATATATGGACTAACAGTTCGTTCGATTATTCCTCCTTCAAGCATACTGGCAATTTGTTTATCCACAGCCTCCTTGTGCGCATACGGTACTGGATAATTTCTTTCAAAATAACTCCCATCATTGGTTACGTTAAGTTCACACTCAAAACCCTTAATTTTCCCGGGGGTATCTTTAAACAAACCCTGGTAAGTAAACAACACTTCATACAATTGACATTTCTGATTGGCATCTATAGGTAACTTGTCAATAATATCTTGTAATCTACCACTTTCCTCCTGGCTGTTACCATCATCTAATTCACAACCCTCTGACGTCACATGACAAATGGTACTCAACTTCCTATCTTCAATATCACCGTTTCGATACATGGTTACCAACTTTGGATCCACCCTTGACTGTCATTCACAATTACCTTATTATTTTTAAAATCGACTTTTACCGAATTCTCAGACAACCAATCAACACCCAAGATTACATTTCTTACCAGGTCAGCCACTACAAGACATATCGCTTTTGTTTCAATTTGACCAATGTTTACATCCACAAACACCTGTTTGGTTACGCGTTTACTTCGTTTACTTGTTGCTCCAAGCACAGTTATTCCAACAACAGGTAGAGACACGATCCGCTTCCCCTTGCCTATTAATTCTTCATAAAATTCTTCAGACATACAAGACACCTCTCCTCCTGAATCTAATAAAACATCCACAGGTACTCCCTCTAAATCAACATGTAAAATGGGACATAGGGGTACTCCTTTCTGGTCGTTCACTCCTTCCTCCTCATGTAGTAAAAATTCACTTGGCTTCTGAAAAATTGTATAAACTTGTTTCGCGGACTCCGGATACTGAGGCTGACGACTACCGCTCACTTCCCCAGCCATTAATGGTTTAAATTCCCCATATTATTACGTCGAGGGTTATTTTCTTCAATACGATTAACACTAGTCGACTGATTTCTCCAATTCCCTTGTGACGGTTGTTGGCGGTTACCCTGGGAATTGCCCATGAATGAAATATTTTCTCCCTCCAAATTTGATAAGGTACTCAAAACTTGACTAGCCGTTCCATGGGTTTGAAGTAGTACGACCTTCACTTCTTCTCGGAAATGACTAATGAGTTGTCTTACTAGCATGGGTTCCGGTATAGGGCATGCTAAATATTTAGCCTGTCTCATTAACCTCTTAAAATATCCAGACATTGTTGAAAATCCCGCCGGAAAATATTTACCATTGTATATTTGCTTCATCAGTCTACTCTGTTCAAACTGATTCCAATACTTATCCAGAAATGTACGCCGAAATTCTTCATACGTTCGCAAGTCATTTTCCCTTAACCATTCTTTCACAGACCCTCCGCAACTTTGTATAGCCAAACTAAGTTTTGATTCTTGCGATATTTCATACATGTCAAAACGACTCTCCAAAATCGCCACGAACTCCACTGGATGTAATCCACTCATAGAATTATTGAACGTAATCTGCTCACTGGCTAGCTTGTCACTCACATATCGTTCACGTTCCCAAGTTGCTCTACTACCCATTGTTGTTTCTCTTGTCTTTCCAAACTTCTCTTCTATTTTACCATCTATTTGATTTTCAATTCTACCTTCCACTTCGATTAATTGATCTCGTAATCCACTAAGCCTGTTGTTAAATTTAACCTCATTCTCATTTTGTGCCAATACCTCATGGTCCAATCTAACCACTACTTCCGCTATCTGTTCCACCTTATCCACCAATACATTGCCTTTCATTGTTGTTGCTTCCATATCATTTTCTACCTGACGTACCCTCTCCTCATACCTTCCCGTGTATTTCTGTACATTTTCATCAATTCGACTGATTACTCCTTTAATTTGTTTGTCCATACGCCCTTCTAGCTCCTTCTTAACTTCTTTAACTTGACTATCCACTTGTTTCCCCAAGCTATACTTGATCATGTTCATTTCCGCGGTCATTTCTTTCCTCATCTTCTCCAAGTCCATCTGTTTAACCATATCCCTCTTTAATTCAGCCGAATCCTTCTTTAATTCCTCCAAAGCCCTGGTTTGTTCTTCCTGCCCTTTCTTCATCTCTTTCATTAAGCTCTTAAACATACTCTTGATATCAATATCCTGATTTGGACCCTCCATGATCAACTCCTCAGATTCAATTCCTCCAATATTCTCCAATTCCATCTCCATGCTTATACCCTAGACCCCTAGACTTTCTACTGCCTTACGACCCTACACAACCCTATTCCAATCATACACTCACTCACACAATCCTACACTTCAGACAACCTCGAATATAACCTCACTGATTCAACGAAAATTTTGTTATACTTTCCCTAAACAACTCTCTGTTATAATAACCTATGGACAAAGCTCCTAACCCTCTCGGTCGTGGTCAAAGATCGAGCCCGCACGTTGGTCGCCAAATTGTCACGCTACCCTAGCCCAACTATCGGGTGGACATTAATATTAATAAATCTTAGCTCAGTTGATTCGTGAGTACTTACTCCTTGCTGATCTGCGCCTCCAAACTAAACGAAAACCGGCGTTGGTCGACGAAAGTACTTTCGTCGAATGGCCAGCTTTCGTTCTGGTCACCGGCGAAACGGACCTCCTCCCTTCACACACTTTATTTGACAACTGATGTTTTAATATTTGTTTTCTTCAAAACCTTAGTAACTCAAACCAACAATTCCATTAGAACAAAAACTGATTTCTACTGTCTCAACAACATAACATTGCCTTCTCAACTTCCATCTTTATAAGCCTCCTCTATACGCATGACCCTGTTTTCCATCGATGTCACACCCTATTGTACACTAACATACTGGGTACAATTTGTGTGATATTCATTATTCTTCATGTTCTGCTGGTTAATGTTTTTGGAATGTGTACTAAACGATAGCACGTCAAGAGTAGCTTGACAACACCAACGCTGGAAGCGCAGTGCGGGCGTAAAAACAGTGATACAACGTGAATAGGCCTACATATCACATAACTGTACGAACATCCTAACACAAATTACAATACCGTATTTTTTTAATAATTCTTCATGCATGTCGTACTATGTCAAGCCTTCCAAAATGGCAAAAATGTCGTCGCAAAATATACTAACCAGACTTTGAAATATGCGAGTTAATACGGAAAACTTGGCTTATTTAAAATCAATTTTTCCCATTCTGTAAGTTAGATATTCTTCTTGTTTAAGCATTGAGTAGGACAAGAAAACATTGCAGATTAACGTGTAATTGAGCTCAGTGAGCTACCGCTAATAGTTCGTTTGCTATGACAGGGTAAATAGACGCGCGTACGACATATCGCGTCTCCCGCCGATGCTAGCGGCACGGGACTAGTAAATGCTACGTCACGACCATAAAAAACGGCCGCGCTCAAGGGAATATTATCAACTCGAAAATAATTTATAGCTTATTCCTGGAGTGGGTATGAGGGTTCTAGTTTTCGCTATAATTTTTAAAATAAATCAATAGATGTTATGGATATTAAATAGAGCTAGAGTTTCGATGTCCTTTAAAGTTCCCATCATGTTTGATATTTGGACATATTTAGAATTAGAAAACTAATCATAGACATGGATCCAGAGGTTCAAGAGTTATGTTCTACCAGTCCCAAGCTACCACCGCATGAAACGTTGCCGTTTAGGAGTAGGTGGGTTTTGCAGTCGACAAACGGGTGGTTGCTTGCTCTGGACCAAGGTCCACTAGATCGCTAGTAGCGTGCGCGCAGCATGTTCGACGACACCCCGCCAGGGGATTTAGTAGACCTTGGCTCTGGACTAGGCCTATTATGTTATTTAATTCATAGCTACGGTATGAACGAAACCATGCTAGGCCTAGTTTGAGCTGCATGAAAGAAGTTTTGCCACTACCTAACGAGGAATGAATGACTAAATTAACTTTGCAGATAATGAATGAATGAAAATGAATAAATGTGCGTACAGAATTTACTTGCAATGCAATGTTGCTCCACTTCATGACTCTCTCTTCTGCGGCTGGGCCACATAGCCCGGTGGCAGAGACAACCCTCCCCCCAAGATTTATCTTTGCTTAAATGTAATAGGCTAATGTTGTTAGGGTGTAGCTAGCAGATTTTTAATGTTCTACCTTTGCCTGAACAGTCCCAAAAGAATGTGCTAGGCCCAAGCTAGGGATGTCAACGGGTAGGCCTACCTGGGTACCCGTTGTACACACGGGTACGGTTCCAACTTTTCAATACCCGTTAACCCGGCACTACCCGTTCCCTTCTTCTATTCAAAACGAAATTAATTCAACATTGCGATATTTCTCTACTGGCGTCTTTGTGCGAGCGTACGAGCCGCTCTTTTCAATTTGCCGGCATTTAACTGGACACCCAACCCCCCCCCCCTCGTCTTGATTAACCATTGTTGCAAAAAAATAAGACGTAAAGCCCATTTAGTACCATCTTCTGTAGGCCTATGGAAGAATGCTGCTGAACAGTAGCGAGTCCAAGGGAGCGCACCCGCCCGTCGTAGCTTTACCGCAATCATGTTCTCGTGTTCGAGCTCGGACTATGATGTCATCGCTTTGACGCGGCCGACCACCGAATTCATAGCTTTGTTGAATAGGCTACTTCCGCAATCGTTTTGCATCGAAGACAATGCAACCTGATACCGTTTAACAATATAATGTCTCTTTCCACAACGTTACGAATCATTTGACACCCATGACGATAAAACGCGTATTTAGTATTGTTTACTATCCGGGTAGTCTGGGTACGGCGCATGGGTACAACTATTTCCGGGTATTGACATCCCTAGCCCTAGCTTAGGTACTTTAAATTAGGCAGTCATCATCAACGATTGAAAAAAATTATTCTGTTGTGTAATCTTTTCTGGTTTTTCCCATCCTGTAATCAGTTCACCCATTATGTAAGTAGTACAATTCACTTTATTTTTCTTAGAAAAAGGCTGTCCAGTCATTCAAGTCTCCTCGCACCGAGCCAGAACGAACGCCTCAAACACCGAAACGTCCCGCGGAAGCTCGCGATGCACGTGAAGTGGCCAAGAAGCTTCTTAAGTCGGGAGCAATCACAGCAATATCAAAGACACCTAAACGTCCAGAGCAAGCGGGTTTCAAACGACCTCGCGGGCTCGAGCGTAAGCTGTCTGGCACAGAACGAACTGTCAGCGGTTATCAGCCGTTTTGTGCAGCGCAGCCTGATGACGTTGTGCCAGACAATCGGCCAAAGGTCAAGAATCTCTACGAGAGTTTTGTTTCAGCTCGTGACCGAGAGGAGAGAGGTTAGTACTTGACAGGCCTATCTATGTTCTAGAGAAAGATTAAGGTAGTATTTTTTTTTCCTTTCCTTAAAAGGTACTGGACAGGGCTGAACATGTCATCTGCTCAAACAACTGGTAAGACCATGCATGGCTGCGTAGGCCTAAACAAGGTACAACAATTTCGGTAGGCCTAATGCTTTCGTCATCAATCAATTACCTGTTTACGGTTTCGGCCAACCCGAGCAGGTACAGTATTTGAATTAGCCACGGCCGCTGGTTGGCTGCCGCTCACCCACCCGTGACGGAATCGTTACCGAAGTTGTTGTACGAGGACTTTACCGTACGTATTTACTATTTAGTCAAGATACTCAATCTATATTATTTTTTTTAGCTATTTACCATTTTATTTCATTCTAATCAATGTAAATGTGATTTCTAATTTCTTCCTTCTTGTGCCACGATGGCTTTTTCAGCCATTCTTTTGTCTAACTATCTAATATAAAACAGCTTCCTTAACATACTTTGTAGGCCTATAGTTCCGTGTTGACAATGCTTTATTTTTTAAGTTAAATATTTTTTAAATCTTGTTCATCGAGACACGTTCAAAGCTCTGAAATCAGTGTCGCCGCTAATCTGAGTAATCTCCATGTTAATTGTTCAGCCAGTCACCAGTATTGTTACTGTAGGTTGATATTATTCTGGAATACTTTTTAGGTCTTCTCCCAAATAACTAATAATTATAGTGTAGAGCCCAAAGGCTGTGAGTCTAGGGGATTTGAAAAAAGACAGGAGCCGACAGCTTACCTTAAGAAGTTCGGTAGGCCATTTGAAGATCGAAGATACGACGTAACAAGAATATATATAGGTCTAGGCCTATACAAGAACACAAACACAAAAGTTTCTGTATATATATATATTCTTGTTACGTCGTATCTTCGACCTTCAGATGGCCTACCGAACTTCTTAAGGTAAGCTGTCGGCTCCTGTCTCTTTTCAAATCCCCCAAATAACTAATAGGCCCCTAAGTACCTAATGAAGTATATTAAAAGAACATGTCACCTGTGTTTGTGGCGTCAACTAACCAAAAAGCTTAAGGTAGCACTCAAGCATATCACTGCAGAGATACCATACCTGTTTGTAGCCCTAATGATATCAACATTGTTAAGTTATCTGTAATCTCTGTGTGTTCTAGGTATAAACCTGACTGAGAAGCGCGACGGTCGACCGGACAAGCCTCGGTCCGGAAACACGATCTTTGTGTCGGGCTATAAGATCACCGAGGACTTTTTGAAGAAAGCATTCAGCACGTGTGGGACAATTGTAAACGTTACGATGGAGATTGAGAAGAATCGAGGCTTTGTGACCTTTGACAAGACTGACGCCGCAGAGAGAGCCATCTCTGAGGTAGACTCCACCATTTACATTGTTTTATTTAGTCATTTGTATCAATAAAATAAAAAAATAAATTCACATTTAGTCTGATTGACTGATTTTCAGTGGGGGGCTTTAATTTAAAGCGACTAAACCAACCCTGTAGGCACCAAACACTATCGACGAGTGAGCGATAACCAATCAAAGATCAATATGTCAAATATGAAACTTATGAATCAGTGATTGGACAGTGCAAACACCTGCAGACAGATGCCAGAATCAACAAGGCCGATTCAGAACAACTTTGAATTTATTGAGTGCATTGTTGTACATTTGGGACAGATATTACAGAATAGGCCTACATTTGGGATTATAAAAATAAAGTAAACTATTTGACTGTTAAGTATAAAATTTTTAAAATGTTTGAACCACCCTTTGAAATTCCAGTATTAAATATAGGCCTATTCTTCCAAATCACATTTTGACGATTATGTTTCTTGACAGATTGACGGCAGCATGGTATCAGGGGTCCAGTTGAAAGTATCCCTGGCTCGACGCCAACCCGTTATTCAACCGATCAATGACGCATCTTCGTCATCTACCTGGTCTACTATAGGTACGTAAATACAATTGTCTATACCAGATAGCCTACATTAAATAACTGTGATATAGAAGAATTTAAACTTGACATTTACCATGCATGATGTAGATCTTCTTTACAATACAATACAATACAATACAAACAAATACAAAATTGAGTTTTATTCCAGTACTGTGCAAGTAGATACTGTACAAAGTTTTGTTATAGCCTAGGTCTTTATATAAAATAACATAGCATTATTATCTAGCTATAAAATGTAAATGAGATAAGTAATGCATGTGGTTTTATTTATTTATTAATACAATACAAATACAATTTACAGTTTTATTTTACTTTACTAGAAGCCCAATAAGGTTTAATTAAGGTATTAGGACCCCGCCAATGTGCGTGCATGTGTCCATTCTAGTGAGAGAGGATCTTCATATGTTTATCTAGAAATCCCATTATGTATATTATGTTATAGGCCTATGTAAGTGAATAGGTTTATCCAAGATTGTGGAAAGAGAGAACAAATAGGCCTACTAAGAAATTTTTAATTTGGAATACTATGTAGTAGGGATGACATCGGGTAATAAAATTCGGAACCCATTCCAGCTCTCACCCGGGTACCCGGATCCTGAAAACGTATTTTTCGATGTGTAGGCTTGATTTAAAGGTCGTCGCTAGGCCTTGTGAAGTGCGTGGGGAGCAAAGACGAGGAACGAATGATATGCACGCCGCCCGCTCAGTTACCCTCTCGGAATACGCCTGCAGTAATCACGTCGAGTATAAAAAACCATTTCGCAATACAACTGAAGCACGTACATAAAACATGATATTTCTATTAAAATAAATAGTAGAGATGTCATAGGGTAGGAAAATTCGGGTCCGGGGGGTGAGTCTCGACGCTTTTTTCACGTGGAATGACTGCTTTCCACGCTTACTTTCGACAATCGGTAGTCTCGACGTACTTTCGATTCCTATTCCGCGTTGAGAAAATGATTTCGATTCCTTCTACTATTTTGCTGTCGGAAGTACATTCGACAGACGAAAGTGACGTCAGAGCATCATGTGTTCCATGGAAAATGGACGCTTCGAAGAATGGCAGGGCTTAAATATCGTATTACCTAGGTATATTCAGGTCAAAAGTGATTAATTAAATTAAGTTACGGATGAGTGAAGTACAATAAACTATTAAAAGCAATAATTCTAATTTTTAATAGGCCTGGGGCCCCAGGCCTACAAACGGCCAAATGAGTTTACAATTAAGATTGTAAATTTTCATCCGCAGCCGTGGCTCGGCGAGTGCGTCCGCGCCTTGCACCAAAAAATCTCGGGTTCGATTCCCGTCATATCCGTTCTTTTTTCGCTCTTATAATCTAAAGTGTTGGCACTAATAATGTACGAGAATTAAATATTTTTTCCTGAAAATGAAATTTCGGGTTTTTAATTGTGTTTTTGTCTACCATGTTTTGTATGCCTACTAGTATCTTGGGCCTTTTTACGAAAGAATAATTCTCTAATTATTAAACTACTTTGTTTAATAAATAACATGTAATGCTAGTGTATTGTGTTGCCATTTTGACATGTATAATACGTGTATCAGCAATAACGGCCATAATAATAATCTTTATTTGTCAGAATGAGCTTACGCTCTTTACATCGACAGATTACCATTACACTAGACTAAACTAAACTAATCTAAACTAAACTAAACTAAAAAAAAAACAACAATAGGAAATAAGTAATGTGAACAATGCAAAGTCAGGCTTACATTTTGTCTATATTTTAGGTTATGATTATTGATTTTGACTGACTAAAGTCTTATTAATTATAGCTCTCAAAACTAGGCCTAATTGTACAATTGAAGAATGTTGATATAATGTATGAATTTTACCATTATCTACTACTACCTCCATTTAGAGGTGAATAACTGAATACAACAAAAATAGTACATATTATAATATTAATAATATTAAAATATATGATAGCCTACATAATATATTAATATGGAAAACAAAGTATAGAAATAATTAATGATAATTAACGTAATAATAAGGCATCGAAGACGAAGTAATTACCTTGCCATTTTGACAATGATACATTTGTTCCATTTCAAATGACTGGCTCGAAACCACGCCCCTCTTTATAACGAAGCTTCTAATTGGCTAAAAAGTTGAGACATTCTGGTCCTAGCCGCTAGTGACGGAATCCTACGTGAGTTTCAATGAACGCTTCCGATAGTCGGAAACAAAACTCGAGACTACGACAATTCGGAATTGCCATTCCATGCATGGAATCAAAACGTCGAAAGTTGTGTTTCCACGTGGAATTCGAGACTCACCCCCAGGTTCCAGACCTTCCAAGAACCGGGTTACCCGAATCCTAAAAGCTTAGATTATGTCATCTTATCTAAGTTACACATACACATTTTGTGGTTTAAACTTTAAATACACATGTTTGTCTTTCCCAACTTGTAACTCTTACACTTAATCAAAACATAGGACACAAACAATATCAAGAGTTAATGTAATGATGGCTGTTTCTTTTCTGTGTAGCCAAGATGTAGACATAATGTAACCTATTCTCCAATTTAAGTTTAGTAGCTTTCTATAATTTAATTATTATCTTCCATAGAAAGAGCTATACATATTAATTGTATTCATTTATCAGATACAAAAACTGTGAAGCAATCACGAGCTTCTGGTTTCAAACACTCCAGCCATAACGGTAACAGATCAAGTTGTTCTTCATTTTTGTTATCTCACTATAATCTGCACAAATTAATTGTTCGTGTTCACTTCCACTCTGATCATCTTATATATATATATGTACGTATATCTTTAGTACTATAACTGCTACACACTTCTCAATTGTACCTATATAGGTAACTAAAATTTGATTTATCAAAGTGATAATGTGACGTGGCATATCAATAAACAAAAAATGCATTAGTTCACTTTGCACAATAAAGTACCAATTTAATTTCACCACACCCCCGCATATCACAGATCAGTGGCGGCTGGTGGGGGTAGTGAATAGAGGCCGAGCCTTCTCAAACATTTCCGTTGAAATGGTTCTATGTATGTGTGATTTTACTTACATAATATACATATAAAATATTATTTATCATAAGTTTGTCAAACGCAACCACAAGTTCAACGTTTCAAAATTGTGCGCCTCTTCAGAAAGTGGCTGCTAGCTGCGTTGCGCCAGTAGAAAGCGCGAGGAACTTTGTGAGTCCGTGCCTCCTATCGTTCAGTCCCGTGGTACCTTAGCAGTGTGCGGGGCAATGCAGTAGGCATACTGCCGCCCTCCCCGCCTAAGTCGCTGCACGTGTAATAAGATGCCAGAGGAGTTTTTTTCACGAAAATAACCGAGTCAGCCGCTTTCCAGTTGTCGCTCAGTAGTTTGTAGCCTACTTTGTAGTGGATTGTCAGTTGTTTTCCTGATTTTGTTGTTCCTGTGCTGTTCGTTGATTCAATGAAGTCAAATATTGTGGACGAGTTATTAGTGCGACCATTAACGAGACATACTTTCGAGGAAACAGTAAAGAAGGATATATAACAAGACGGAAGACCAAAATCAGCTATGTATGCCGTTGCTGCAGAAGAATGGAGAGAAACAGCGCCGGTTTTGTTCGTCATGGTATGGGAGATTTATGGCTGACGGCAAGTGTCGGCAACTTAAATCTACATCCACACTTAAATTATTATAACACCTAAAACAATGTATAAAAATGCATTTTTTTTTTTTAATTGATCTAAGGGGCAAACCCCTCTTGTACTGTCAGATTTCAATTGCTTACATATTATTCGGTCTTTCTTGAATTGTCCTGGCCTCCCTATTATTTATACCACGAGCCGCCACTGCCACATATCACTTCTTCATTCTTGCCACCACTTGCTCGAGGCATGTAGCCTAATGTGTCTGGGAGATACTCTTGACTTTAATGAGATCATAATAAGATGCCAACAGCCAACATCATCATAAAGGATGATAGTAGAGTAGCAATTAATTATTAAAGGTACCAACTTAGTAAACTCGATCTTCTTCTTCTTCTTCTTCTTCTTCTTCTTCTTCTTTTCATATGCCCACAATTGACAATTTGTCCATTTTTCATGTCATCAAGATGATACTATTGTTTATGTATTTAGGCCTACCGATGGACCCTAATGCTTTTTCTTAGGTTGTCTGTAAACATATTTTCAGTTTGTTTTTTTAGACATTTAAATGTAATTGAAGAAATTATTTTCGAAAATCGTTATCTCCACAGCTTCATTTAAATCTCACTTCACAGCTTACCTGGATTACGGCTCTCGTTAATACATGTGCACACACCAGTTAGTTATTAGTTACTAACTTTTTGTCTCATTAAAATCCATATTAGATCATATTGATCAGCTTATCTTGTTTCTCCTTCAGCTGCAAGCCATTCACAGAAGGGCAGCCACAAAGACAAGCGAGAGATGGTCACATACGAAGAGGATTTCTTTGAGGCTTGAATAACCTCACTGCACCCAACGAAATGGAATTGTGAGTAAGAATTCATTTTACTCGCCGTGGCGCACGTTGCTGTGCATCACAGCTGGTGTTCCACGCTGAAGGGTCCGTCAGTCCCGTAGTACGCATCGTATCATGGGTTACAGCCAGGGGTCCACAAATGTCTGTAACGCCTAGACTAGAGGTCTGCACGGGCCTAAATATAGAATCCCGGCCCGGGCCCGTTATTTCAGGCCCCGGCCCGTATCGGCTCATACTTAGTAAGCTAATCAAAGCCCGGGCCCAGCCCAGGCCCACCTGAAGTGTAAATTGGCCCGTAAAAGCCCGTTAGCAAATTGATTTCTATTGTATTTGGCAAGGAATACGAACGACAGGGTGGGAACAAAAAGGAGATTAGATGAAACGAAATTAGTAACTATTGCCAGTGAAAGTATGTAACGCAAAGAACTACAACACACCGGAAGTTTATACTATTTCGGGTTTATTTTAAGTTTCGGAAATGTTGGTAAAATAACATTACCATACTTTCAAGCAATTAAAAAAAAATTAAAAATGCCCGAAAAATCCCTCCTCGTTCAGTGATATGTAGGCCCGGGCCCGTCTTAATAAACATATCAAGGTCCGTACCCGGGCTCGCGGGCCAAGCCCGTACCCGTGCAGACCTCTAGCCTAGACCTAGTAGACAAAGATTTTTCCTAGTAGCCAGCAAGGACTGACAGTGTAGGACAAAACATATGATGGTTGAAGCTATGTGGTTGGTTTAATTGCTTACAACTGTATTTGTGGGTGTATACTAAATATTGTATTCTTTTCTGGTCGTCCAGAGGCTTGAGATTATACACACACATTTTTATTATTACGAGTGTGCTACACAAATCATTTGAAAAGCTATTTGCCCACATAGTCTACAATAGTAGCCTACTAATAAAAATTAAAAATTAAATTTTTAATTATTTTTTTTATATTATTTTATTTATTATTTTATGTTTTTAAATTTTGTATTTATTTTTTATTTCTGTAATTTAAAAAAAATTGGTCACCCTGACTAAAATTTATGGATCCCTGGTTACGGCTCAACACTGTCCAGTGTTACATAATATATAAGGTCATAATATGTTGTCATGACACCAGGGTGCGAATTGACGGCTTGGCACGGGGGGGATGCGCAAGTATAGTATCTGCGCGAGCAGTAAAGGGTCTGGGGGGCAAAGCCCCAGCCGCCGGAGGCAAAATTGTTTTTGGGGTATTATTGCCCTCAAGGTGCAAGATACCTCATTCTCGTAATTCAACCTTTCACCAAAATGTTTTGTAGTTTTAACCATTATGCAAATTGAAGTCACTTGTTCTGATATGAGTTGAGATGGATATCCAGAAGTGGGGATTTAGCCATCCCTGGCGAGGATACCTTTAAGTAAAACAGAGCCAAGGATGAAATTACCAGAGGGGGGGAAATCCCCCCCCCCCCCATCAATTTGCACCCTGCATGACACACAGCTCTCAAGCTATCAGAAGCTGAATATGTAGCTTTGACTTTGAAGAGTTATGCTGCCGTTTCTTTAGTAGTGTTGGTAGTATTTTCATGTGGTCGGCTGATAAACGTGGTTTAAATTTGAATCATGGTGGTTTTCTGTCCACAATGGCATAGCCTATGTTTACCTTACAGTAAGCAGTAGTCTCTTAGTTTCTTAAGTATTTTTTTTTTTTTAAGTTGCTCTAGAATCTAGACTTTCATTCAGTATGACACTTAAAAATCCCATTTCAATTCTGATTAAGTGTCTAGTAGTTCATTTATAAGCTAGGAAAGATAGGCAAAACTAGTGATTTAGGCCTATGCCTATTTGATAGTATGTATCAACATTCAATTTTGGGAAATATAATATTACAATTGTTTTATAATCAGTGTATAATTATTTTTATACAGATGTTTGGCCCAAAGTTCTCTGAGATTAGGCCAATTACAGTTTATTTTGTAATATATTTAATATTTATTTTTATATACATATCTTACTTGTTTAACAGGGAAGGATACACCTACGTCAAAAACCGCAACAAATTTTCATTTTTAATTTATATCACAAGAATGGGCTTCGAAATCAAAAATCTAAATCAACAGCGCACTGTGGTTTAGTAAGCCCTACACATTGAATGCACTAAGTCGTGACTTATATTATAATCAGTATGTTTTTTTATAAATAATTAATTTTATTATACTAATTATCGAATTATAATCAAAATACTACGCTAATGGTTATAATATTTTATTCAATCTGTAGGGCTTACCAAAGCAAAGTTCGCTGCTGATTTAGATTTTCGCTTTCTTGTTGCAATCTTGAGATATTATTTAATAATGAACATTTTCTGCGGTTTTTAACGTAGAGACTACCCTTTGCCCTTAATTATATTATTTTATATTTCGTTTGTGTTGAAATGCTTTATTTATTTTTTTAAATTGATCACTTTAGCTCACAGAAATCAAAGTCTTTGGTCTTTGCAGACTTGTTTAACATTTACTTTACAGTAGTTTGTTTTTGGTTACAAGTTCCAACCATGAGATATTTTGCTTCAGTTATTTGTTGTCATTGATATTTCTTGGAGCAGCTTTATTTGCTAGTTTTTCAAGCATTGTATGAGCTGAGACCATCTTAAATATGAATATAAAGTTGGTTTGTACACTTACAACAGTTTGAAGCTGTCAGTAGCCTACCGAGGGGATGTTTTTCTTTGTCCTCAAACAGCTAATGATGAGAGCAATATCAGGATGCAGCACTGATTCTAGGCAAAGCAAATGAAAAACAACATTTTCTCTAGACCCTCTGTTATGTGAACTCTGTTTCTTGCAGCTAACTTTTTCAAACACAATTAGATAATAGATATGTATTATGAAATAAATAGTTGCAAAAATAACATCGGGACAGAATACAAGAAATTAAACACTGCTGCGTCTGGTTACGTTGCTGTTGCCACGAGCCAGATTGGGTTTGTCAGTATACTTTTATAAAACGTATACAAAATATGTATATCTACTATGTCTTTGCCCCTGCTCCAATATTGGGTTGGGGCAAGCAAGCACCATGCTACTCCATTTACTTAGCCTATGGCTATTGTGTGCATTGTATATAAAATACAATATTATATTATTAGGCTACCTTAAATTTAATAGAATTAGAACTTGCCTCACATCTGCTGAAGCAATAGCTTGTACAGTAAAACATCTTTGTAGTGGAATTGTGTTATCAACTATTTTTTTTTTCCCCAAAGAAATACCAATCATGATTATTTTTTTATAATAATATACTTTTTTACAGAGTAAAATTGATTTAAATCAAATTATTTAAATCATTGATTTTGTTTTTGTCACAAAGAAATATCAATCATCATTATTTTTTTATAATAATATACTTTTTAGTTTTTTATAACTTTATCAAGGAAATTTTATTTCCAAATGATTATTTTTTCTTCCTTGTACCCTACATAGGCTACAAGAAGAAATGGTTAAGCTTACATTATCAATTGTTATGACTTTACAGTATGGCTATGGTTTCTGAATGGTTTGTTTCCTTGCGATGCGAGCGATGCTCCAATTTGGTTCAGTCATAAGTCATAACTGTCATGACAATGTTGTGAATGTGTTAGAGTGCCTAACGGCTTTGGATATTTAGCAATGGGGGTGGATAGTAAGGAAACCAACAGCTTACCTTGTTGCTGACGACCTTCGGAGTTGAGACCTTCGTCGGGTGAACAAGGCCACGTCAGGCCGAAACAGTTTCGACGTTATTGTCTAGTCTTTCTATGTTTTTTATTTTTATGTCTACCAACTCCGAAGGTCGTCAGCAACAAGGTAAGCCGTTGGTTTCCTTCCTATCTCCCCCCCTCCCCTGCTAAATGTCATGACAATGTCTTTTGCATAATTTGCTATGCATATCGTTTGTTTATAATACCACTATATTCACAGTATAGTGTTACAGTGTATCTGTATAGTGTGTTGTATATATCATCATATGTATCAAATCAAGTTACTGTTATAGTAACTTAGGTATATCATGATTGTACTAGTACAATGTAAATTGTTATATTATTGTAAATAAACCAACTCAACAAAACAACAAATGTGATTTTATTTACAGTAAACGTTCTACTTTACATGGTTGTGCACTTTATTACAAGAAAAATGAAACTCATTTGCCCGTTTTAATTTTTAACAATAAGAAGATAACAATTGTGTGGTAAATGACTTGCATTTTATTTTAAAGTCAACCCTAAAATAATATAACTTGTTCTTATTCATACAACAGTAATCAATTATGAAATTGAAAAAAAGAAACACCAATATAATCATCTAGTGTCTAAAACGAAAATAATTTCAAAATCAATTATTGCGGCGGGCTCAAGTAATCCCAATGGTGATGATGGAAAGTTTTTCCCGTTCCGAAACCCATCAATATCAATCCGGCTACCAGAATCAGAAGAATGCACAAGACCGTCTGTAGTTCCCGTCTCTTGTCTTCGCCCTCGAGTTGCGTCGTGGTGTATTGAATCAGCGACCTGACTGCCCTCATGGAGGTGGTCGTGACCGCCTGGGCCAACTGTCGGCCCAGCTCGCTGACACTTGCGTCGCCCCTCTGGGGGTGTCTGCGGGGTTGAAACGAGACCGATTCCTCTTCCTCGTCGGTACTGTACCGAGGGGCGGGCTTGGGAACGTGATGTCTTCTCCGGCGATGAGACGAGGGGACGAAGCTGATGAGTTCCTCCTCGGAGTCCATGTCCTGGATCTGGGAGCGTCTCACCCTCATGGCGGAGGGGATGTAGGAGTAGGCGGGGTCCATGGGGATGTGGAGGGGGAGCGGAGGAACGGAGGGAGGAACGGACTCGGTCAAGGGTGTCGGGGGTGGAGCCGATATCGTGGGAGGTTCGCATTGCACGGGGGGCGGCTGCGAGGGGAGGGGTTGGCTCTGCGCTACCGGAGCCTGAGAGACGGGTTCACTCTGCGCTACTGGAGTATGGGATACGGGCTCACTCTGCGATACGCTCGGTTCGGGGGGCGGAGAAACGGGCGAAGGCCGCGGAAACGAATCGTAAAGTTCTTGCAAGAATCCGGCCGGCAGCTCGATTCCGTTGATCACTAGTCTGCCGGACTTGCTGCTCAGTTCCGCGACTTGCATCGATACGCCGTCGATGTCGGATACGAATATCTTCTGCGCTTGTAGTTCGCCGACGTTTAACCTCTCGACGTCCAGGTCGGAAACCTGCAGTCTTTCGGCTCTCAGTTCTATCACTGTGTCTTTATCTGGCAATATGTAAACTGGCACTTCTCGTTCGATTATCGTGGGGGGTGGCGGTGGTGGTGGGGTGGCCGGTCGTACGGGTGCCGCTTGCTGTACTACTTGCACTTGTTGCACAGTCACGGGTTCTTCGCTTACGATTGTTTTCGTGTCGGATTCCACCATCGCGGCAGGTATCGGCTCCGCTTCCGGCTCCGTTGTTTCCGTGCACGCGTCGGCATGTTCCGGCGGATCCTCGTCTTCCACCTCCATGCAGAAGTCGTCCGGGAGAGGATCCGTCTGCGTTGCCACGGTCACCTCCTCGAAAGGTTCAGACTCCACCGCGAGATTATCCGGCACAAGAAATGCCTCCCTATCCTCGATCACAGACGTTTCGGCGACTCGACTCGACGAGATTTCCTCCGGCTGCGAAGCGGGCGGCACTTCCGTCGTCGTTTCTTCCCGTTTCGAAACCGTCGCTTCTGGTTTTGTACTTTGGGTAACTGTGGAGATTTCTTTTGCTGTAGGCACGATAATTTCTTTCGTAGAATAAAACACTGCATCATTCAGTGCTCCTAGAGCGTGATCACTGGTGTCCGGGTGTGGAATCGTTGGTTCTACAACTTCCGTCGCTTCTGCTTCCGCTTCGCCGTCATCGTCCTGAGCCTCCCTAGTCTTCCTCGGTGGGCGTGGGGGGGGCGGGGAGGGGCCTCCCCTTCATCCTCTCGACCACTTCTCCTGACTTGAGATCCTCCCGATGTGACTCTTCATTGGCGGAGGGAGAGAGATCGCTCTCTATCTCGACGTAGGACTCACTCTTGCGCGCTCTGTCGCGGCGAGAAGGCCTCGACGGACCCAGGGTGCTGTAGTTACGCAACGGCCTCGTGGGGGGTGCGTGGTTGTTCTTCCTCGGTAGCGAGAAGAAGTGATTGAAACGTTTTCTCCGTGTTGGAGCCGGAGGACGTGGTGGTTTGGGGCGGTTCGGACGCGGCGGCTTCACGGGGTATATCTTCTCCACTATGGCGTAACCACCGATCTCTCCGAGGTCGATATCCCGTTGCCTTCGCCGCGCCTCGGCGCGTTCTTCTTCCACCTGTTGCTGCTCCTGTTCTATTCTGTTGGACTCGTCGGCGACACTTTCAAACTGTTGCATCATTTGTTGTTCCTCGCGGTCGTCTTTGGCGGCCGTGTTTTGTTCCTCCTGGTCTTCTTCCTGTCGGATGGATCGGATGGATCCGGCTCCGCGCGAGGTAGACCTACCCTCGGCGAGGGAGTGCGTTGACGCCCCCCTGGAGGTTGTGCGGCGACGCTCGCGCTTCGGAGCTACCGGCGAGGGTTGCGACTCAACGGGGGCGATGTATTCGTGGTCCATGCAGAGAGCGACCACCTGCAAGGCGTAACGGAACAATGTTATGGAGAATGTAAACGTAAGTGGGTAAGTTTGATTCGGTTACGACTCAAGAAATGCAACGCTATTATGTTGTGTACGTGGTTTACAGTTTTTGGCTTGGACCCATTCATAGAAGTAATGACCTGCAATGTTCAATGTAAATTCAGTTCACAGCAACCTGTGGATGTTGACCTCATAGATAGTGGCGGTTTTTGAACTCAATATCAGGTGTGCAATTCCAAAAAACGAGGTGGCGCGGAATCGCTGGGGTCTGGGGCAAAGCCCCAGCCGCCGTAGGCAAAGATTTTTTTGGAGACTGTTAATTTTATTGGCTTAAAACGAGTTCTAAGGCGAATTTGTATTCTAAATAACTGTGAAATATGCAGCTTAAACAGCTTAATTTTGTGAATGCACAGGTGAGTTCTCACTTTACTTTGACTGCATGTGGTTTCGGGGCAAGTTTTTAGAGCAAATTAAAAGTGATTATTTTTTTTTATTTAGCCTATGTAATAACTAGATACATATTACAGACAAAGACTCCAATCACCCTCTACCATTATTATTTTTTTTTCTGGTTGATCAGATGTGCATTATTGTCACACCTTGCGCACCGTAAAAACCGCCACTGGTCATAGATGAGTGAGGCCTAGCCAATCAAATGTCAGTATTTGAAAAAGCCACCCGCTGATTGGCCCCGACTCACTCATCTATGACGTCAGCATTCACAGGGTTGCTGTGGAACCACTTTTATATCATTCAAGTCGTGTCTAAAAATAAAGGACACGTCAGACATATTTTGTTGGTGGGTAAAGCCTACCATACATACAGCTTGTCATGGCTATTTTCTCTGCATTAGCATGAATTTTATGTTTTTCATAGACAATGAATTTGTAAACATTTAATTCATTGATTGTAAATGATAGATTGTCACCAGAGCCAAAACTATCATCTGCCTCGTATCGTTTTTTTAAGTGATAAAACACAATTTATTGATATATTAGCAATACAAAAACTACACATTCTGTACAAAATTACCTTAGTTGAAAACTCTCAACATTTTAACATAAAAATAATACAAAAGCACAATGATTGGACATTATATCGACTGTCCAATCATTATGCTTTTATATTATTTTTATGAATAATTAATAATAATAATAAATATTAATATTAATATATTATATTAATATTAAATGTTAATAATTAATTAATATTAATTATAATAAAATAATTTTGTACGGAATGTATGCATAATATGTAGTGAAGCAAATGGGAAATGTGAATGTTATCAGTAGTAAGGCAACTTATATTGTTCTTGAACTCACTTTATAAATACGACTCAGAAATTAAACCAACCCCGACTGGAAATCGAACCCAGGTTGTACTCATTCAGAAACCTTTGCGGGCGTGCGCACAATAACTCACCCAAGTTTTATTGCAATGGGATGAATAATAATAGAACGCATTATTGCATGTTGGTGGCTCAGTGGGGGTGAGGGGTTTTTGGGGGGGGGGGGGGGGGTTGTAATCATTCAGATGCATTAGCGGGCGTGCATACACTAACTCACCAAAATTGTATCGCAGTCGGGTGAATGGTTTAGGAAAGCATTATTGCATGTTGGTGTCTCAGTGGGGGTGGGGGGTTGGGAGGGGGTTGTTATCATCCAGAAACCATCGCGGGCGTGCGCACAACAACTCACCATAGTTTAATCGCAATCGGATGAATGGTGTAGTAATGTATAAAGGACATACATACACACATACATTCGTTTTTATAGAGGATGCAACTTTTACCTCCTGCGTCATGATGTTAGGCGTAACGTTCTCCTTCCAGTCGTCTTGTGTGTAGTGTCCGTTGCGTTGACCTTCAGGCACGTACTCCCTGGAGGTCGACTTGTGCACCTGTTGCGTGCTGCGACGGACGCGCTTCGGCGCCATCGGCGGCGTCACCTCGAACTTGGGCTTCGTCTCCTCGTCCTGCCAATCGTCGTCCATCCTCCGCCGCTGTGGCACGTCTTCGTCCTCCTGCTCCTCGTAGGACATGTCTTGCGACTCTGTGGGGATGTACGGCGGGGACGTTTCCTCCTGGAAGTACAGCACAGCGGTGGTTGTAGTACAGTTTTACCCTACACGTAATGTAATGTGACGATAGGTGGAGGGGGTGAGTGGTGCCAAAGCGGGAGACTTCAAGAGGTAGTGGAGCCTGAACGTATTGCCAACTACGGCGCAAGGCTAGTGTTTCTTCAGTAGCACAATGTGACGTATGTTTCACCCTACACTTACACTTTATGTGACGGTAGGTGGAGGGGGTGAGTGATGCCGAAGCGGGAGACTGCAAGAGGTAGTGAATCCTCTTCCAGGGGGACGTATTGCCAGCTACGGCGGCAAGGCTAGTGTTTCTCCAGTTGCACATATTGTGAAGTAATAATAATAATTTTTCGTAGGAATACCCGTTATAGGGTGCACACCAGCTTTACCTGATGTGCCCCTCTTCAGGTGACTAAAGGTTATTAGGGTGTTTGGATAGCTGGGAAGGAATGTCCGAGGGCTGTTAGTAGGACTCAATCCCAGCATTCGCCTTTACGACTGAGAAAAGTCTCGGAAAAAACCTTCAGTCAGGACTGCCGGTGGCCGGAATCGAACCGGCGACCTCCCGAATTAGAGTCTCGCGTCTTACCACTGAGCCACCTCTATCGGTATTGTGACGTATGTTTCACCCTACACATACACTTCATGTGACGGTAGGTGGAGGGGGTGAGTGGTGCCGAAGCGGGAGACTTCCATAGCAACAAATCCTATAGTTAACATGACAGTTGACTCTGCATGCATCTGACTCTAAAGGTGTAAATTGTAAGACGTATTGTTTATTGCAATGTGTAAATGCAACTGGTCATCACAACGCGTCGTACTCGTAAGGCGTAAGACGTAAGAAGTTCAATACTTTGACATTTCTTATGCCTTTCTCCGTAAACCGTATGACTTACACCCTACGCCTTACAACTGACTGTGAATAACATTACTTGTTCAGCAAGTGAGTGGGTCAGAACTCAGAAGCAGAACTTTACATCTCCATGATGACTGATGTTTGGGAAATCAAGAAAATGTGTTACTTGTAGGAGTTTTCAGAGCTGGCTGAAATTTCTAATATTTGTAGAAGCTCTAGAAATGCTTGGTTACTCCTCCACAACCTTTATTTAATATGTACTTTTAATATTAATATTAATTTTTAATAGATGCTTTCTGATTGTTTCGTGGAGATGGCGTGGTTTAGAAACCAAGTAGGGCATGGAGATAATAGGTTTTGAATCTAATGCATGAATTCTCCCTGATAACATTGGAGATGGTATATTTTCCACCGTAATGGATTGTCCTGGCAGAAGCCTGCAATAAGAGGCAATAACCAACTTATCTACCAGATAACTTATCTAATTCATTTTTTGTGAAAATTAGATGTGTTAGGTTTTGCTTCTGACCCACTCACGTAGTTGTTGAAGGTTACCTCAAGTTCGTCTTCAAGGGCCTGTTCGTCCTTCAAACGTTGGGCCTCCTCCTCTTCCTCCTGTTGTCGCCGGTTCCTCTTGGGCCGGGCCGGCGGGAAGGTGTTGAAGTTACTCGAGCCGTCCTCAACCTCTTCTTCTTCAACCGGCGGAGGAGCCCTGTTCCCTCTCTTCCTCAGCGACCTGGTCCTTGCCGGAGGTACTGGCTCCCGTTCAGGAGTCCCTCTGTACTGATTGCCCAAGTTATCCGCGTCCTCTTCCCGTTCCTCTTCGTCGTAAAAATATTTCTCGTCCATTTGGGACAAGGTATTCGTTGGAGGTCTGAACGCCTCCCGTATCTCCGATGTGAGATACCTGCCCACTTCCACGTCCTCTTGACTGATGCCCTTCTGACGTAGGAAGAACTCGTCCGAGTCGATTTCTTCGAGAACCCCAGCGCGGTGACGATCCGAGGAACTTCCCGACGACCGTTCTTCCTGATTGGATTCGGGAATGCTCACGTTCCTCTGCGCGTTCGTCTCGGCCAAGGTCAACCCCACGGCGTAATCGTAGTCCTTATCCCGGAAGGCGGTCGTCGACTCCGTGTGGACCGACTCTCTCTCTTGTCTCTGTCTGTCTAGTTCCTCGACGGCGTCTCTCACTTCGTTCTCGTATCTGACCTTGTCCCGACGCATCTCCTCCTCATCTTCGTCCTTATCCTCTCCGGTGCTGTCCCGTAGTTTGATGATCCTGAAGTCGGGAGAGTCTCGCTCCCTCCTGTATCTCCCCTCGTCGTCGGGGTCGTCTTGTCTGTGATCCTCGTCGTCAACGTACTTGATGTCGGTGAAGCGATGGACCCACCTCGAGCCGACGGGTCCCTTCTTGCGCGAGGTTATCGTCGGCTTGGTCGACTCCATGCTGGGCGGGGGGGTCTGCGACCGCGGGGTCGACTTGGGCGACGAGGTCGCGTAGTCGCCCTTGCGTCGACTCCGGTCGAAGATGCGCGGGTACGTCTTGAAGTCAAAGTCGAAGAAGTTCTTGCGACCGCCCGAGGAGGCGTTGGACTCTGTGGAGGGATTGGCGCGGTCCCTCAGAGGGCGACGGGTGCTGCTTGTCTTCTTGGCCGGTCGCTCCTTGGAGGACGTGGAGAAGCTGGGCATACTCGGCATCGAGATCTTGGGCCGCTGGGGCATGTTGAACTTTGGTCTCTCGGGGAATTTAAACTTAGGTCGCTCTGGTAAGTTAAACTTTGGGCGTTCTGGTAAATTAAATTTCGGGCGTTCTGGTAAATTAAACTTGGGTCGTTCTGGCATGTTAAACTTTGGCCTATCGGGTAAGTTAAACTTGGGACGTTCCGGCATCTTCATGCTCCTCAACTTAGCCCGGAGTCTGCCCGCCTGTGAGCGTATCCTCTGCTGCAACCCCCGCGCCTCTGACTCTCTATCCTCCGTCTTCTTCTTCCTGGACCCGCGCTGCAGCGGGAGATCCTCCAGCCCGGACGAGTCCAGCTGACTAGTGTTGACGTCACAGTCTGTCCTCGACGCCGTCGTCTCGGGGGTCGCGGCAAAGAACCGCTCCTCCATGCGCTCCTGCAGCTCCTGCGCGCTCGCGTCCTTGGAGGTGTCGAGATCGGCGTCCCTGTGCAGGGGGATGTGGACGAAGTTCGGGTCTCCGCTACCAAGGCTGCTCGTCTCGGAGTCCAGCCTCTTACCGGGGGCGACATCGTCTACCCCTGTCTTCTTCTCGTCCGAGGGGGGGTCCACGTCAACGCGTGGCGGGGGAGGGTTGATCACTTCGTATTCATGGTCACTGGAAGGAGGGAACAAACGCAATTACGACTCCGTCTATTATTGGGTCTTCACGTGATTCAACATTACATTGTGCAATATTTCGTTAGTAAACTTAGCCTCTACTTTTAGCTCAAGACAAAGCAGACTTGTTTTATTCACTGCAGATATTTTATTTCAGTAACATTAAACAAGCGTGTTTTACGTAGATCCTACTTCTTGAATTTGACAGCTAAAGAGAAAGTAGCTTAGCTCAAATTAATCAACTTAATTAATCTCCGGATTAAAAGTGAGATAAATTTAGCAATGACTTCAGCTATTTGCGAGGTGCATTTTAGTGACTTCTGGCAAGCGGAGAAGGAAATGTTGTGATTACCAAGTTTTGTAAAAAAAACAATATATGTTTGTGTCAACCTGAATTCTTAGCTACAAGTCTACTACTCGTTCCACCTCAAGCTATATTACTGATGTAAGTTTTAGATCAATGCTAATTACAAGATATTGCTTAGCGAACGGTTAATCATCTTTCATCTAATAAAGCTCACTTGTTGTGCAACTACGATTAAAGCGATACTACCGAATTATTTTGATTATAATTACCCATCAGCACATAGTTTGGTTTGTAATAAGGTTATTTAGTCCGATTCAGGTTAAATTAAATTAACGAATTAAACTTTTTTTTCATATTTTCAAACCAAATAATATTGTGTTATTACATTATATACCTAATCAATCATTAGTAAATCTACTCTAGTCATTTAAATTTGTAGCCTAAACAAGTTGAATGATTTGACAGTCCGACATATTTGTGCAATACACATTTATCATTTCACTGCTAAGTAATAATTATACCTTATTTAACTTTTGTTGTGTTGGTGCGATACACCTTTTACAAAATATAATTATGTAATTTGAAAAAACGGAAATATTTATTGGAACAAACTAACACCAACTAACACTAACACATAAGAAAGAGCACTAAATAATCTCTATAGGCGATACATATTTAATTGACAGAATTTCAATCGACAGAAATCGGGGGGGGGGGGGTGGCGTAGGGTTAGGTCGACATACAGCATTTAAAGTGGTGAGTTTTCATAGCCCATTCACGCGCCTCCGTCACTTTATGAGCCACATCAAGTAGCTAGACAGACGTGCATCATTGTGTGACTCCGAATCACAAGTAATTATCTTATTAGCGTTCAAATTCGACGCGTTTGTGAGGCGAAGCTTCAATCTTCATCGTTGCCAAGGCTCGAGCTGGAATATAAATAGACGACCGATCGTCAAATGCCAAGATACAAATATAAGCACGCACGTCGGTCGGCTTCTGCATGGACCGAGTCAATGCCAAACTAGTACTTATGATATCTCTTCACTCTCTATTTGATAACCGTACCTTGAGACGGTTTTAAATTAAGTCACTCAAGAAAGTGAATTGAAAGTTATGTACATGGATCACAATCATAGCATAACTCAATATGTATTCATAGGTTGCACGTATAGTCGTGTCAAATTAACTTGCAAGGTGTTGTCGTCAAGGATCATGTAATAGGGTAGTGACGCGTGTAACTACCAACCTAAATCTAGTTCCATACCGGTCTCCTGCCTCAGGTATTGTAGTGATAATATCGCCCGTCTGTTGTCAGACGTGGTGGGGTCACATTCCATTCACGGTCGGTGCAGTCAATGCAGTGGACAATAACAATGCAGGTATTGGAAAATCCGGTGGTAAATACCGTTGACATAGACCGTGTGGAGCGATCGTCTCTTCTCAGAATTTTAGGGGACACCTCGCTTCTTACGGCGTAGCTATGTACCTCACATCTTTGCGCGTAGCGGCCACATTTGTGATCAAACTTTGACGTTGCCATGGAGAAACAATTGAAGGCTGTTGTGGTAGAACACAAAAACTAGTTCTTAACAATTCAGCCTGTTTTTTAAATAATATTGGTATGTGTGGTAATTTTTTTTTTTATTCCTTATGTTTACTTTTTAAATTCTAAATTAGACTTATTTTTAAATTTGAATAGTATTTGTCAATGATCTAGGATTGGTTCTCATCAATTGTGTCGCAATCATGGCCGCTGTGACGTCACGTGGGAACTATCTTTGACCTAGTTCTACACAAATCGGCACGATGTTAACAATCTAACATCATTGTTAGATTGTTGTATGTATCCGAGTTTTTCAAAAATTATTTTATTGGCTCGTTAAACTCTTTACAAGTGTCCCGCATTTTATTCCGGCAATACCACCATATATCGGTTAAACAATGCTTAAATACTCCTTTTGCAGAAAATACGAATGTCTAGTTTTTGGGCATTCTTCTACTGAATCTACGTAGGTTTTAATTAATTTGTTACTAAACACGCAACAACCTATCTATCTAAAGTATTTGTAAAATATGCACAATATCTGCAGGCCTCATTAAGAAAAATATAATAGTTCGTGATAAAATAGAAAAAAAAAGAAAAAACAGATAATTTAAACTGATTTTTTGTCTGTCTTGAACAATGTGAGTTTTGGTGGATATACTAGCCCCAACGAAAGTATTCGCATACCGATCTCTGGTCATTGTCAACTGCCCCTTTCCACCGCGCCAAATGAAAGAAAATCAACAGATACCTGGCGTCCATTCACACATTCGTAAATGCATGGTTATTGGTTCGGCTTAGTGGAGTGCACAGGCGGTTTGGCCACACCCACCGTTACAGGTAACCAGCGGAAGGTTTTATATTATCCCCAAAGGACCTGTTTAGATTATATGGTAGGAATTAACGAAGTAGAAAAGTAAGTTGTCACCTTATGGGCCGTTTACATAAATGACTAGTGATTATTGACTAACCCCCGTGTCTAAGCCACAGACTTCTTTCATTGGCTGGGAGGGAGAATACTGCGCTCTGATTGGCTGTGACTAAGGTTTGTCTTGACTTGACTAAGGAATTGAAATATGTTCAATTTTTTAGTCAAGTCAAGACAAACCTTAGTCACAGCCAATCAGAGCGCAGTATTCTCACTCATAGCCAATGAAAGAAGCTAGTGGCTTAGTCAAGTGGGCTAGTCACTAATCACTAGTCATTTATGTAAACGGCCCATTAGGACTCGGCTGTATCGTAAGCATCAGAATACTTTCGTTGGGACAACTTTACGTGCAGTGTTAGAACTAGGCCAACTATTTGAGTTTGTGCTTGCGACTGTTTACCAGACATCTCGCGTTCAAAGTCGCAGTCTAAACAACCGCGAGGGTTTTGGCGCCACGCGATATTCAAACAAGCCGGATGTTGAATAACAACAACCTTACGCGTCGTTGCGTCTCATCCATTTTGTTGTGTGTTCGGTGATGCATGTGTACATGTTTACTTGCAAAGAAGTTCTGTTTTAAATATCGGATATAATCATACAACTTTGCAGCCATTATGGAGTTCTTAACTTGCAAAATATCACTAGGGTCCAGTCTTACAATGTTTTAATAACTACTTATTCGTGTAATAGCTTGTTTTCTCCATGACAACCACCAATCGAAACCCTTGAAATCCTCCAAATAGCTTAATTGCTACGAATAACTTTCTTATTAGGAGATTGTAAGACCGGCCCTAACTGTTTTTTTAATACCATGACTATTTTTAAATTTCAATTCTTACGTCCAAAGTTGTAGTTCATGATTTTAACCTCGCTTTCTCATTTGTAGATGAAATAGTGTTAGATTTTTACCGCTTTTAATACTATATAATATAAATTACATAATCTTACTCTGCTGAAATAATTATTTTCCAAAATACAAATACAACTATACGTGAAATAAGGTTTTACTAACATCATATTGGGCACGATAGTGGAACAATTTAGGAATAAATTCTAACTACGTGTACGAATGGTCGAGATTTATTTGAACCCCAATAACAAAGGCAACCCGTATTCTTATTACAACATTCAAGTTTTATGACTTCACAGTTCTTGCATAGCGACCAAGGTCAATAACTCATATAATTTTTCGTAGGAATCCCAGTTATAGGGTGCACACCATCTTTACCTGATGTGCCCGTCTTCAGGTGACTAACTAGGTTATTAGGGTGTTTGGATAGTTAGGAAGGAATGTCCGAGGGCTGTTAGCAGGACTCAATCCCATGGCATTCGCCTTTACGACTGAGGAAAACCTCGGAAAAACCTTCGCAGTCAGAACTGCCGGTGGCCGGAATCGAACCGGCGACCTCCCGAATTAGAGTCTCGCGTCTTATCGCTGAGCCACCTCTAGATCTACTGACCAGACCAGTACACAGAATTGCCAATACATGGTTTGAGAATGTGAAAAGTTACTCAAAGATAATACCTCGTTTTTACTTGAGTCAATGGTAGGTAAAGCCGTTCCACAGTAACCTCGTGCATGCTGACGTAACAGATGAGTGAGGTATTGGCCAATCAAATGTCAGTTTTTTGTAAAGCTACCCACTGATTGGTTCAGACTCACTCATCAATGACCTCAGCATTCAAAAGGTTGCTGTGGAACCGTATTAGAACTGTTAACGTAGATCAGTATGCACACAACATTCGTCCGACCACCCACAACTTGATAAATGAAATCGCACGTATAATTTATATAATACTTTAATATATATGTAAATATGTATATAATTTAATAATAACGTATAATTCAATATTATAATTTTCATTTTTATAAAACTTATTCCGCCTTATTTTATTACAACGCTTATATTAGCTTCATGTGTTTGTTTGTTTGTCTGGACGTAATCTTAGAATCGATATTTCACCCACTTCTAAATGTCCAATCGATCTGAAAATTTTCGCACAGACGTATTCTTAATGATTATACATGTATCAATTGTCAAAAAAATTACTCTTTTCGTGTAATATTTTTAAACTAGAGTTATCTCGTTTGTGCTCATCAACTTAACTGTGAAGTAATGTTTTCCAAAGCTCTTATATCTTTTTCGCAATACTTAAAAGATGACCTTACATAACACTGGTTACGAGTTGGGAGTATAAATTATTTAATTGATCAAGTTAAAAGTCTATTACCGAGATGGTTTCATACATTTCTAGAATGAGAGGTTCAGTAATTGAACGTAGGAAGCCGAGAGTGACTAATGGAAGATAAATGGGTGTGACATCACTGACGTGTAGGGCCATGTATCAACCAATCAACTGAATCAATCATCAATCAACTGAATGTAAAGAAGATAAAAATGTTTGTTATGTAGAGGAGGATTATTCGCTAAATCACTCCAGCCCCTAAACTGATTAAAATCGTTATAAGAATCTTTTTGTTTGTTTGTTTGTTTGTTTGTTTGTTTGTTTATTTATTCGTATGTTTGTTTGTTTGTTTGTTTGTTTGTTTGTTTGTTTGTTTGTTTGTTTGTTTGTTTGTTTATTTTTGTGTTTATTTATTTATTTATTTATTTATTTAATGTCTATCCTATTGTCCTATTGTTTGTCTGTTTGTTTATTTAGCGTAATATAGACCCGTTACATCATGATGGTCGGTGTGTATTACATATCAATAGTTTATAAATACATATTATTTCACTCAATCTACATTCTACGGACGGTAATGCATACACAATTACATAAGTATAACACAGTATTACCAAAATATAAACACACACACGAGAAAACCGTATGAATTCTTTACTTCTGTGCCCCTCATTCCATTTAGTGGCTTCGTGACGTATTTGCGTTACTGGTTTAGCTCATTTTAACGTTTACATAACGCCACAATTTTTGACTGAATGTAAACTGACAACTATTTGCGTTTCCTTCACGAAGAGTTTCGTCAAAAGCAGCCGAACATACACATCACATCAAAGCGGACGTTATTATGTCAAAGTTAGACAACCTAATCACGTGATACGTGACATGTGATACGTGGCACGTGACTATATACACCGGCGGGTTCACTTCGTTATCCGTGACTACGTCAGTTTTATGTGCTACGAGGCGTAAACTGTAGCACACACACCTATGAATGAAACAGATGCGGTCTTGATTTGATCGCGTATGACAGTTTTATTGTAGAGAGCAAAAACCAGAGAGAATAGATTGATATCATGATAGGTTAATGACTTCCTGTTTAAAACAAACTCATTTTTAAGAGCGTTCGGCGATAGGAGTTTTACAGCTGTTTTGGTCCGAGGGGTTGACAACTCGACTGTTTTATGTACACTTTTTCGCGTGGTTATGTAAAGTACACGAGTTGAAACTTGTCTATGAAGAGCTCGGAATTTCAGTTGTTGCTAAAATGTCACATAAAGTTTATGAAATTGTGCAGATTTTTTCATTTTAATACTACACAGTTCCCGTTAAATGTTATATTCATAGTTAATAACTATAGAAACAAATAATAATGAAGATATATGTAGTTATATGTGAGACAAATGATTAAGAAAATTAAGATAAACTAGTGAACAATAAATAACACATTTCCTTAACATAATAAATAACAAATGAATTTAATGAATAAAAACACATTTTCTTATTTAGCGAGTAGGAATATTAATTATTTATGAACGAAACAATTTCTAATAATGCTTATAAACACAACGGAATTACGGACAAAGATGGTTTCGATGTTAATATTTATCAAATTTGTTGTTTATTATTATTATAATAAGTATATATTAGCTTGTATAATCTTTAACTAGTCTAAAACTTGAATTAAAATTGAGCTCTTATGAAAAACTATAATTTCGAAATTTGTGTTGACAGATGTCAGCCAAATACTGTAACATACAACCTATACGGTATTTGTGTCAGCTGCACAACTGTTTTTGTTCTCTACGCTTAAAATTGTGTATGTAGCTCGTTTGCGTTGAACGTGTCGAAAAAACGTGTTCATTTTTTATCAAACTATTTATATTTAAACCATTTTTAAAGAGAAGATATTCGTCTGTCAAGCAACAATTTCTAAGGTCACGGTGATGATCGTACTAACAAAACAACACAACTATTGGGCACCAGAGCATGCTTGTGCAACTTTTGATATTTTGACTTTTGAGTATACACATGTAATGGCACAGATAACTAATTAACTTGCGTAGTTAATTAGTTATCTGTGGTAATGGTTTTCAACAACAATTCCACCCACGAAATAAATAAGGTTATAAATTTGAATTCACGGCATAGAGTTAAATAAGTAATGTGTCTTGAGGTATAGTTGGGTATATTCATGTATCAGAAGGGCGATTCTGATAGGGCAACGATAAGTTGATCACCAGTTTCGTTTGTTAGAAGAAGGCGATGAGCATTCGCCTTCAGGAATGGCCAAAACCGCTTGAGTAACGACCGAAACCGCTAAAACCGCTGATAAACTTATTGTTGCCCATGCAGAATCGCCCTGCTGGTTATGCAATCAGGAACGACCAAAACCGCTAAAACTACTGATAAACTTATCGTCGCCCATACAGAATCGCCCTGCTGGTTATGCAATACCACAGAAACCGCTGGATATATTGTTGAGTTGGTAACAACCCTCATATTATCCATAAGCTTATAAGCATAATCATAATACAATAAGTATAAGCTAGTGATATAAAATAAGAACACAAGTTTCCGCCAACTCAAAATAAAATCGATTCTTCCGAAAACGAATCTATCAGTTGGACCTACATCAAGATTCCGAATATTAATCCATAGTTACAACATTAAAATTAAATACATCTTACTTGAAAAGAGTGTATTCTGTTATAAATAATGGGCTTTGAAGGGAAATCAAGAAAGGCAATTGGCGCTTTGCCAATGTTGCATGGAAACAATGGTGTCAACTACAGAAATACAAGGAATACATTCTAGTAGGTCCGTTAACTTGGCTTCCCCACAAACGTATTTGTAGGTCTTATTAATTAGCCTTTAATTAATTAAAAATTAGCCTAAAACGAGCTATTAATTACTTCCACAGTTCGTAGACATTTTTTCCCCAATCGAAACAACAACGTTACTCCAACTTAATTCTAGATCTAAGAATTTCGTAAGCCAAACCATGACATAAGTAATATTTATAAACAGAAAACGAAAACAGCCTCTAAATATTTAGGTGGCGCATGTTAAGCACACTGACTCATCAACCAAAGCAACGTAGATAGTTCTTTGAAAACTACATATCTCAACTCAATACTTTGAAAGAACTGATGACAAACATTAACTGTTCAGATTTAAATATGTTTGCTCTGAAATTGTTGAATTTGTCGTTTAAGGTGTAGTATAGTAGTATAGACGTACGTCAAATTCGATTACTTATTTTCCCCTGTCCGTGAAGGTTTTTGTTACTTCAGCAATTTGGCACTTCGCCAGTCGTTGGCTATAGTATGAATAACCTATCGGTTTACCTTTCAGAGGGGTGCGCAATCTATCAAATATTATCTAAACTACTTTATTGTCAATCATAGCATGCATGCATCAATCATTTAGTTATAATTGGAGTTAGTTATGCTTTGATCTGGGGACAACGTTGATGATGGGGTATAGTGTGCGTTTCCTGTACAGGCACCGGTTAGTTGGACACAAAGTGCAATATACTCAAGCAGGTGACTTTCGAGAGTGAAATAAATCGTTCTATGCCACGCTAAGGGAAGGTCCGAATTTACCAAACATTTTATCGGCCGATTTACTAATCTCGGATTGGTTATACCATGGTTTCAACAAACATTACATACAAAATGTATGGTGGTTTCTACCGGGCGCCATTTTTGATCTCCGATTAGCAAAAAATCGCCGGCTTAAAGTTTGATGAAACTGGCTCTTAGCAATTATTCACTATAATAATAGTTAATTTTAGTTTAAATAAAATAAAAAACTGAAATATGTTTTATAGACATGTTGATACAAAACAAGTATGTCCTGATATAAATTTAAGTCAATCGTGTAACAGATTTTCACCTATTAATCAATAAATCAATGCATACATGTTGAGATTGAGAATCTTATTTACTAAAGCTGAGCCATATGATTATGTAATACATCTGACTAACCTCGAAACGTACAGCTGGAGATTGATTACGGTATAGTGACACTTTTTATTTCGTTTAGTGTTTTTAGTCTGTTAATTTAAAAAAAAATTATTCAAACCTATAACCCGTTAGGTCTTACAATAAGAAGTGAGTGGTTGTAGTGACTAATGTCATATGTTTCCAAAGTTGCTCGAAATTCAAAACTAGAAAATATTGTGGGTGTTGTGTACGAATACAAACTGAACAATAATTACAAAAAATATGTAATTTTTCAGGAGGAAACTTAATGAAACAACAAAGCATGTAATAATTAAAAAAAAAAATAATAACAACGCATTCTAGTCTGTATTGTACCAGCACAAGGTAAACTATTGTTACCCGTGATCTATCTCTAAGTTAAGTTAGATTATAAGTCAGATTAGTTGAGGTCAATTGTAAGAGAAGCCATTGCGGCTTAAATTCGCCCATTTCCTTACATGAAGTAAATACATCATTATTATAAAAATAAAAATATTAATATTCGCGAACGGCCACACCCATTAAAAGCCGGTGTCAGCTAACAGTGCCTGTTTTGGCAGCTAACCTAGGTCGCCAATAGACGTGGGTTGATGACTATATCTCTTACCCCATTGTGGCGGCCATGTTACTAGTCCTACTGGGCGGGCGACCTACGAGCGTCACCCTCTCTGGCAGCAGACTGTCTGTTTGGAAGTACTGACACCCGCAGCGCACCTCGCGGCCACTACTAGACACTGACGAGTCTCGCGAGGTCTTCTTCTTCTTCTTCTCTGGTAAACTGTCTGCGAGGCGCGGTTCTGATATGGATCTAGGCCTGCCTCGTCCCTCCCCCTGCTGCATTCCACCCCTGCTCCAACCCTGTCGACGTGCACCCCAAGCGCCCGCTACCCCGGGCTAGCGTTCATCGAGCCGCTTGGCGACAACTGCGACAATAGTCGAGCGGCCGCGGGGCCGTGGGACGATCACGACCGGAGACGGACGATCTTAAAATAAACTGAGTTCGGGTGGAGGATTCCATAGTAGATGTTTGTTAGGTTAGCGCAATCGAATGTTAAAAGGTTGAGAGAGATTAATGAATAACTTAACTACAGGGAAGAGTTCTTGTCAACCGGGGTGTGAACTCGGTCTAATGAGTGCGATAACCCCTCCTCCCCCTCCCTCAGAGGTTGACTTCACCGCTGTACAGAGTAAAGGTTCTCCTCTCCTTCCACCCTCCCCCCCCCCCCTCCCCCCCCTGTTCCACCCTCCTTCCCCTCGACACGCAACCAGGGTTTAACCGGGGCGTGAACTCTATTATTCAAGTCCAATAACCCCCCCCCCCCCCTCTCTGATACCATTACCCGCATTGACAGGCACCGTAGAGGCATCGTAGAATGGGGTATACGGTGCCTCTAGAACGAGTATGGGTCTACCATACTAAATATACTCAAACATAACTTATATTCGAATTGATTGATATTATTACGGACATAATTACGGACACCACAGTTAATATAACAAAAATTCTAATTTTAGAGTAAAGAGCTAGAAACGAAACTACCTAAATTTGTTCAGGGACGATTAATCTCAAATAAAGTGAGTATGAAAGAATTGGACAAAAATTATTTTGTGTGTTCGTATATTTGTGTTATTTTTATAGTGTGATTACTATTGTTAAAATTTAACATTGTTACTTTTCCATTCCCACTCAATAATTATCAACTTTACTAATAACAACATCGTGAATCCCCCTGGGCAGGGGTAATTAGTTTGGGCAATTTCGTTTCAAGTTGTTGTTCTAAAATTGTATTTAAAGTTATTTTCCGTGATTATTATTTTGAATGTGTCTGTACTCACTTGAGATGCTCTTTGCTCCCCAGTGGCGGCTTGTCAAGGTGAGACCAGGGGTATCCGCCCATAGCGCGCTGTCTCCTGACGTCCTCCCATCGGTACGTCTCGGGGGGGACGGGGGGGACGACCCCCCTCGGTAGTCGCGGCGATGGGGGGGCGGACCCTCTTTGTAGACGGGGGGAGCAGGAGCCGGTAACTCGCTGTGGGCGGGGGGAGGGGGGCGCGCTCCGCTGACCGGGCTCTGGTGACGGGGGGGACAACTGTGATGAGGACTCCGAGGGGGGCCGCGCCTCTCGCTGTGGACGGGGGGAAGGAGGCGAGCCCCCTTGAATGAACTCCGGTGATGGAGGTGATGAAGATTCTGAGGGGCGGTTTGCCTCTTGTTGTTGAAGGGGGGTTAGTAGCGATCCCCCCTTGAGCTCCGGTAACGGGGGTGATATCTGTGATGATGATTCTGAGGGAGAGTCAGTCTCTTGCTGTAGACTAGGGGGCAGTGACGAGTCCCCTTCGACCTCTGGCGTCGCGGGAGTCAACTGTGATGAAGATTCTGAGGGGGGATCGGCCTCTTGCTGTTGAAGGGGGGTTTGTAGCGATTCCCCCTTGAGATCCGTTGACGGGGGTGATATCTGTGATGATGATTCTGAAGGGGGGCGGGCCTCTTGCTGTTGAAGGGGGATTGGTAGCGATTCCCCCTTGAGATCCGTTGACGGGGGTGATATCTGTGATGATGATTCTGAAGGGGGGCGGGCCTCTTGCTGTTGAAGGGGGGTTTGTAGCGATTCCCCCTTGAGATCCGTTGACGGGGGTGATATCTGTGATGAAGATTCTGAATGGGGGCGGGCCTCTTGCTGTACACTAGTGGGCTGTGACGAGCCCCCTTCGATCTCCGGCATCGGAGACAACTGTGATGAAGATTCTGAGGGGGGGTCGGTCTCTTGCTGTAGGTGGGGGGCTGGTGACGATCCCCCCTCGAGCTCAGGCGTCGGGTTCGACAGTAATGACGAGAAACCTGACAACATTGAAATCACACAAAACATTTCAGTGTCGGACAATTCCAATCTCGCTTCGTTTAGAGCACTAACTTAAAATACATGATAGGTAACCGAACGCACCGCATGGCTCGGCGCCACGCAAAACAGGACTGAAATAGAAAATACTTGAACAGTGAAAACACTTTCCGATAAAGCGGTTCACTTGCAGCTGATAACATTATATAACGGGATTAGGTTCCCTTCCCACACACACTAACATGCTTACAGTCTAGTTACTGTTTGTTTACATATTTTGTATATTATCTTCTAACGCATGAAAATGAGATAACAGTTTTCTCGTGTGTACAACTGCACGTATCAAGTAGTAATTACATCAGTAATGTCTGGTGTGTTCAACTGAGTTTATCTAGCCCTGTGTCCTTGAAGTCTTGTTGTGAATGGCGTTGTTGGAACTGCGTTTCCCTAGTGTAAATATACAGCATTGAACTTCGACCCCTGAATGTTCTGTTTCTACAACCGAAGCCAATATAGCAACATTTCATGACAAATGATTGCTTCATAGCTCAAATTAACGGATCCACTAAAGTTCTATTTATTTTAGAACGTTGTATGGATTCTAGATTTAGTTCGTGAATGTCAGGGTATAGATTATGAGCAAACCATAATATTATATAAAAGTTTAAGATAAATAAAACCTCTGTGACTGAGAGGACTCGCCAATGTTACTCGTACATGATGTAAGTGTGCAAACCTCATCATTTACATCACACAATCCTTCTACTCAGAATGTATCTCAATCCTGTGATTGTAGTTAGTTCTTTTAGAAACAACGCTAGCTTACATTGTCACTTGGCAAAGAAAGGTTGCTTAAAATAAACTTAAACCTCTAGACAATGGGTGGACATGTGATTTATTTTTTTCTCTGTGTGTTCTAGGGTATAAAATGTATTGTCGGCCATCTTGCTAAATGAGGTTATTTCCGCGTTCAGAAAAGTAGGTATATGCCTGATGTATACTAGGTATACTAGGAAAACGCTCTGTGTGGTGCGTTGATAACTTAGGTTGATAAGCGAGCGCGTCTACGTCCATGACCACTCTGTCCAAAGTTTCAAAACTACCGCCATATTTCAAGAATGTGCATCGACCAGAGTATTCGTATAGAATTCGTAGAGAATTAGTAAAATTACAGTGTCGCAAGAAAAAATAAATAAGAAAAGTTAAATTTTTTAATATTCTATTTTATAAGTACCTATAACAACACTTAAAATGTTCCAAACTCTGAGTATTCCATGACAAGTTTCTATTTTCGGTATCGCAAGTCATGAACGGTTAAATACACGAGCTATTCAGGTGTCGAAATACATCCAAGATTATTCTAAATTGCATCGAAGATTCTAGAAACATTCACTATTTTTACCAAAAATTGTGGAGTTCAAATATTACTACAAATACACGAGGCAAAAGAAAACAACGGCCACTTAAAATGTACATACAATTCAATACAAGAAATGTAGAAAAAAAACTAAATATTTCAAATTTGGGAATACAGATAATAAATGAATGGTTACTACGTGTGGATAGAAAAAACGAATAATTATTAAGTTCATTTTATCAACATTATTATTTGGAATTATTTGAACTTTATATTCGAATATTAAAATTAATATTATAGGCCGTATAGTTTAATCATCATAGTAGAATACAAAAAATAACCATGTTGGATAAAATTAACTCATCAAAAGAGTTTAACAAAAGCAACTTGTGTTTGTTACTCCCTATGATCTTCATTCAGTTTTGTCAGCTTGTTATAATGAGTCTACTAGCTATATACAATAACCCATTGAGTTGAATGCTCTCCTATCATTTCGCCAAACAGTGAAATAATTGTTAGCTTGAAGTTCTTGGCTAATGTTAGTGCTCAGCCCGTAGGCCCCATGTCCGGGTAGATAGCTACCAAAATAACACATCTATTTATATGTCAGTGCTCGTCTAGCAAATTCCTGGGTCACAGTTTTACATCAAGACATTGTATAGTGCGTTTGTTTTCCGTCTTACCTGTGCTTTCCATCCCGAAGTCTTGGTTCGACTCCCGACCCCCTACTCGGCTCTACACAACTGCACACTTTTCGGAGTATTGCGTAAAACTGTGTAGCTAAAAGTCTGTTGGTCAGCGTGTTAGGCATCCACTGGCTGCGATATATTAGCTACTGCAACGAATCCAAGCTGTCGGCGGGCCAAGAACATGAAGCACCTGATACCAGTGGCGGAGGTCGGGACGTTCACGACACTCTTAAAAATAATCGCGAGTCATTACAGATAATTTAAAAAATTAATAGAAAATAATTTGTGTTTATTTCTTGTTTTATTTTAATTTTTTTATTGAATGGGACTGGCAGAAAAATGAACAGCTCCGAACATGAAAAGTAATTGACAAACCATACTGAAATCAACAACAAAAATATATAAAAAACAATATAATATAACAGGGAAAAAGATTATAGTTCTCTTGAGGCGATTAAGTGTTCAGGAGAGTGTTTTAATAACATAGAAGGAATGTCCGAGGGCTAGTATAGTTTATAGGACTGGATACCAGTATTCGCATTGTGAGAATTTCCGGTGGCTGGTATCGAACCGGCGACTTCCCGAATTAGTCTCGCGTAGCCACCGCTTTCGGTTGATCAGTAGTTGCCCAGACTAAAATAAATTCTTGACGTTTTATTGAATAAGCAATGTACGCAATTATTTTTATTTTAAAGCTTTGAAATTTGTGTAGTGGGCCAGGTTATATGCATTTCTCCCGAGCTACGCTCAAAGTCTCTGCCAAAAGTGTGACCTATTTTCAAGTAAGCAGTGAGATCACTTGTTTGCTGACATTCTGGCTTGTCAGTAGTGGGTGTGCAGTGCTACAACCGATGTTTCCCGCAAACCTTGCGTAGTTGTTTATGATCATGAACACAGTGGCGTGCAGAACACGCTACGTTATACACATTGCTATAGTTGCCCCAACGAAAGTATTCTGATGCTTACGACACAGCCGAGTCCAAGGTGACAACTTAATTTTCTACTTCGCTAATTCCTTCCATCTAATCTAAACAGGTGTATTGGGGATAATTTAAGACCTTCTATTGGTTACCTGTAACGATGGGTGTGGCCAAACCACCTGTGCACTCAACTAAGCCGAACCATGCATTTACGAATGTGTGAAAGAACGGCAGGTATCTGTTGATTTTTTTCAATTGATGCGGTTGAAAGAAGCAGAAGACAATGACCTGAGATCGGTATGTGAATACTTTTGTTGGGACTAGTATACATTTTGAGAAATTTGATTCTATTTCATTTTTGAATACGTCTAACGCCTAATATATCGATAGAATTGCATTTGTTTGTTTGACACAGTATATTGATGTGGTCTCACTCGCAATGAAACATCACTTTTAAAGGGGTTCTCACCCGCTAGATTTATTTTTTACCATATGATCTACTCCACCACACCAATCGATAATGAACCATTACACATCATGAGTTGAAACCTGTGAATTGTTATTAATTAATGAAATTTCTGGTTAACTGCCGCGGCGACTGTTGGTGTCAGCCGGCTTTTGGTGCGAGTGTACTCGAAGCGATATATTATAGACGGCCTTGGTGTACTCCATTCGACACCGCATAACAGACCGCGTTCATTGTGCATGCGTTGACTATTTCCCCTCCCAATACTACTCTCTCTCTCTCTCTCTCTCGCTTGGCTTACTTGACACCAACTCGACAGTCGACACCCGCCGACTCGACGTGCACAGCAACGCACAGCAACGCTCAAAACGAAATGGAGCACCCGATTACACATCTTTATTTTGTACCTGAACGGAAGCTCCGATAACAAAACCAAAATATACGAAATACGCAGAAAAGAAAGACGCAGCGAAAAGTATTACATCATTTTTTTTTTGGAGCAGAATCCTCCAAGGTCCCAAGGTATACAGGTCGTCCCAATGCTATTTCTTATGGGAGATTTTCGCCGATGGGACCTAGCTCGAAAATCACTAACTTTGATATTTTTTTCCCGGGTTATGGTAAACCCGATTTTTTGTCTTTTAGTCGCTAATTTCATAGCTAATTAGCCTTAGTTAAACATATTTTTTTGGTGTAGCGGGTGAGAACCCCTTTAAGTATAAGCACCGAGTTGTGCCACTGGTGAAGACGAATGAAGCGCTCAAGTGGCATTGTCACGCAACTTTCTGATGAAGCAGCGTCGTTCTTCCTACGTCGATAATGGCAAATTTTGAAGATTGTTTCATTGAATATTCCTTTTAAAAGTTTTGGTCAGATTATGAATACCATCAGTCCATCTTAAAATACAAGGCGCCATTTAAATCAGAACACGTTTTAGACTTACAAACAACAAAGAACACACAACAAACACAAACAAAACAAGACAATGAAAAACAAGAGCAAACACAAAACAAAATAAAAATACAACAAGACAAAACAAACAAACAAAATACCAAAAAAAACGAGATATTTCACAAAAGTACCCGGCACTATTTTAAACCGCGGAATGCAATCTTCACCAATAAGTTGCTAAATTTGGCCACATATGGCGCTGTGTGTACTAACACACGGTGCCTTAAGCAGCGATTTCAGTCGAGGATGTGCTCGGCGCGGCGTGGCATGGCGTGGCGCGGATTCTCCTCGCCAGCCATTTCACTTGCAGATTGCACGATGCGCTATCTGTGGCCTAGGCCTAGGGCCCTAGGCCTAGCCTAGGCCTAGGCGTTTTGCTTACCTGTGTTGTTACAATCTTTCGCCACGTCCTTCCACGCTTGAACACGCAAAACATTACTTTTATAGTGTTTGTGGAATATATTATACACGATTTCTCTCTTTTCGACAGCCAACAAGTCAACAATAATCTTTCGGCAAAGTCTTCAGTCATTTGTTTGTTGTCGTAATCTCGATTTTTGATTGGTCATTCAAAGTGACGTCATGCCGAGCGTGGAGTTCGCCGGCTGCAATATTGAATATTTTCAATCCTCGGATAGAAATCCGCGGCTCTCCTCGGCTGAGAAATAGAGCACGCTGATTGGCTGCAATCTTCATCCGCGCCGCGCCACGCCGAGCAATCCTCGACTGAAATCCCAGCTTTAAAAACCTTTAAATCTCACTGAAGCACCAAGTCAATTGCATCACAGAGACTTTGTAGTGTTTCACCCTAGATAACTTTATTACACTTGCGCATTCACCAACAGAAAAAAAACAATATCGAGTCAGCCAACGGTTCAGCCGCAGTTGCTTAGCTTAGCCGGTTCCCACACCAACACCGAAGTTCGGGCTAAGACAGGAGGTGGATGGGTGACCACTCTCCTCCGAAACACTATAGTTACCGTTGATTAGAGCAGATTGGAGGGTTCGAAAGCTTGTGTAACAGCTTAGTTTTTCTCGTCAACTGCTCGACAGTCCAGGTTAGTGGAGGAACCTACATGACTGGTCAAAGTTACACCGTCCTTTCGGATGGGACGTAAAGCCGATGGTCCCCTTGGTACTTTTTGACAGGAGTAGGCCACGTGCCGGTACTAGGCTTCCCCTCCTCTCTTCCCCATTATCATTCATCAATCATCACTCATCAGGTTAAAGAGGGCATTGTGCCCTACAGTGGTCTTAATTACAATAAAGTAAAGTAATTTATCAAATACATAACCTTATTTTCTTCGACATCAGTGGACGCTCTCCCCAGTCGCCACTGAAAACGAACTTGAATGTGGAAAGGAAAGAGATGTTACAATACAAATTAATAGTCATATTTTTTATTTTGTTATATTAGTTAGATATTAATTTAATATCATTTTCAAACCGTTTTAGACATAATTAGTTATATACCCCATTTCTTGCATGTTAGAAGTTTATGTACAACTATATTATAATGTGTTTGTAAAATAACAGTTTTACAAGTTTTCATCAATAATTTTCGATAGTTATCTCCAAAACGGTCATTTAACCAGAGCGTATTGCTTCAAGTAAAGGTGGATTTGCAACATGGAAATGCTTTTTGATTTTATTATTGACTTATGATGATTTCAACGAAAGTTCGCCTTTCGAATAACCAAATTTGTATGAGGTTGTCAGGACAAAAAGGCGGTAGAATAATATCTTTTGGGGCAATTATGATGCGATTGTTTTAGTGGTCGCTTGTGACCCATCATTGAAGTTCTTACCGTAATTTCCCATAGTGTTTTCGAACTGTTTCCTTTAAAACTTGTTGCATATCTGTCTTTTGAAAGGAATAAGGAATCAATCACAAACCAAATTTGTTGTGTTTCGTCTTGAAAATAAAAACACCAATTATCGTTTTAACTTTAAGATCATTCGAAATAAATTTCATATTTCACGTCCATGTTCATTGTGAAATTTGACCTAATCATTTTATTTACATTTTGTGTTGTACATCCACCTTCATTTGCTCCCAAACAACAATGTTTGGAACAGCTCGCATGTAAACATTACATGTTTTCAATCAATCATTATCTACAATCATGTTCACACTTAATTTTAAATGTGTCTTTAGTGTAAATGGAATTATCAATATAACTATATTGCATTAATAAAATATAAATACTTAGATGATACAATTTGTTAACAACATAATCTAGTTTAAACAAGAGTTTATAGTTATAACATATTTGAACCAATGTTGCTATGTCACCCAATCTGCGCTTCTTTTGGGTATTGATTGAATACACTCAAAAGAGACGGAAATAGGGGTTGGGTTCGAGTCCATTTCATCACAATTCCTTACTTGCATTTTAACGCTATATAATCTAGCTGATGTGTCAACAATAACATAAAATCTCGTTGCAACTCACCCGTGCCTCCCCACCTGACCTTGTATACGTGTGACCTTGTACGTATGACCTTGTACGTATGACCTTCGAGCACGTGACAGTCCGGTCTGACGAAGCACCGCAGAGATGCGCCGAAAAGTCGCGTCAAAATGCAAGTGACAATACAATTCATTCAAATAGTTATTCAAATATTGTAATGATTCCAATTTGTTACAATGTTATTATTAAATCATTATTTGTGTAGATTCATTTATGACAGAACCATTTGAAGAGATTACTTCAAATGATTCAACTAATTTTATTACTGTAATCATATCACTTGTTTGTCTTTTCATTTTCGTACCAACATCATAAAAATTAATAGTTGATAAATGCGCTTAAGTCATAATTTTACTGAAGACTTAAAATATGTTTTCAATGTTGATTGAAGAAATTCTCAAAACAAATAAATTGATCCAAATACAAAACGCATTGGAAATTGGAATGAAACTTATTTGAAAATACTAATACAAGCGTCTTGTTACTATTCTACTTAAATCCACCACACAATATGTCCACATCTTTCGAACATGTCTACCCGTGAAAGAAAGGTTGCTAGATAACATAAGACAATGTACAGTCAATACAGTATAATGTGACTCGTGTCTCTACTGGATATGGAACTGTTATCACAGTGGCTCTGCGGACCTCGGTTCACACTGGAAGACCAGCTGGAGTTTACAGCTAATCTCAACTTTACGCACAAATTGATACTGAATGTAATATCATGTTTTTAAGTTTGTTTTTAGTAATGTCAAGGATTTGGTATTATATCTTGAGAATGCTTTACAAGCATGAAACGCGATTAATAACCAACAGATGGATTCGTAAGTACCAAAACTTTGATTAATACTTTCAAATATTACAATTGTTATTTTGGAACTAATTAATTTTACAAATTCTCTACTTTATTTCCGAAATAAAAACCAGTTACCGATTACAATTTTAAATCCATGTTCTTAGTTATCGTTATTGCGAATCTAAGTGCTGGTTACTGAAAGTTGTTTCATAATTGGGTATATAGTTTTCTCAAGAAGTTACTAAAAAGATAATACTGAGAATGTATCAAACCGTGTTAACTTCCCGCTCGCAATAACCCAGTTAGCTGACTGGCGCTCTAGTGAGTCTGTGATCAAAGACTGCCGGTTGTTTATAATATGTAGGTTGTTTGGGTGTTAAATCGCGTATAAACAAACGTAAGCAACCTTGAAATGATCTCATAACCTTATTATGCATCATCGCTGGTTGGATGGATGACTTTACATGAAACTACACCTTTGCAACCATAGGGAGTATTCACGTGACGTCACATCGGCCATATTGGAGGCCACCTATAGTACTATTTCTAGTTTCATTCAGCTGTCAATATACAACGAATTGTATTGTTTACGGGGAAATATGAGAGTTTGAACACGTATATCTACCGATAAAGTTTATGGAAATGATTATGTCTACCATTGTAAAGAACAAAAAAAGTGGCCGAAATAAGAGTGTATTTAAGTTGCTTTTCAGCAATAATATAAATAATAATTTATAATTTAATTATTTAATTTAATTATTTAATTTAATAATTTAATAATTTAGAGAACAGTTGAACTTCAACCTAAGTCCAGCTGAAACATAGAATAACAATGACCTACCTATCACATGACATTGTGGCCTCCAGTATGGCCACCATGCGCAATATGTGAATACCCCCTTACGTTACATGGCATAGTAGTCTTAATAAAACTTGCAACACTCTTTGTAGTAAAACAACTCCCAGAATCCTAGACAAACAACGAAGGAATTTTCCCAACATTGTCATATCAGATTTTATTCTTTAATGCGTCGCGGGTGGTCGCACCACCAAGATAATTATTTTTTAGACACGTTTTGCTTTGCAATGTGTCAGTTTTAAATATGTTGACAGTTATTGTAGATAATCTGTTCCTTATAGATAAGTTATTGCATTTTTGATAGGTGTAGCGATTGTAATCATTGTTTTATCGCATTTTATTAAGGTCAACAATGTTTTACATTTGTACTATAGAAAGATTCCGTTCTTCAACGGTGTCAATGAGGTCAACATAAAATGCGCACTTATATCATGCGCGCTGTTTCAGCGGTAATCAACATATTTCTGACGTTCTTTCACGTATACGTCAAGGTTGTCTTCCGCTTAGTAGAGTGACCAAGCCTCATTAGTTGTTCGAAATTTCTAGGTAACTAATACACGGTTGTAAATTATCACTAATTGACCTGTTTTGAATAGATATGAACTAGAGAAGTATAAAATTATGTTGGTACTATTGGACAGCACAAATTAGTCAGCATGAGAGTGGTTATGTTGGCACAACCACAGCGCTAGTAAAGTAGTACAATGGTGACTGTTAAACCGCCCGTTTTACTGTCTAACTCAAGCGATGATCAATGCAAAACGCATCTGTCACTTTTACAACCATCTCTTGCATACACCATATGAAGAGGATACCGATAGAGGTAGCTCAGTGGTAAGACGTGAGACTCTAATTCGGGAGGTCGCCGGTTCGATTCCGGGCAGTCCTGATTGAAGGTTCTTCCGAGGTTTTCTTCAGTCGTAAAGGCGAATACTGGGATTGGATTCTACTAACAGCCCTCGGACATTCCTTCCCAACTATCCAAAAACACCCTAGTACGCATAGTTAGTCACCTGAAGAGGGGCACATCAGGTAAAGCTGGTGTACACCCCGTAACAGGGAGAGGGTGTAGCGAGAAGTGTTCGTATGCTTGCTCCAGTGTGAACCAGGTGTAATGCCAGAGAGTAACCAAACTACGGTAATCGAACACTAAGGGAGCAGCGCAAAAGAGCGCATGAGTAACAATGCACGTAACATGCAGCAACAATGATATGACATTCCCTCTATACTAACCTATTCCCGTGGGGATGCATTCCCGTATTATTCAAGGGGACAAACTACTTCTACTTTCATTTCCTGAAATATATTTTAAAAATACATTCCAACATTACTTCTAAGAAGGTAATTAGATCAAATGAATTTTTATAATATACAAGAAGAAACTAATTTCTTATAAAACTTAAGTTGTGGTTAACCTAGTGGTTTCAAACCATCGAACAGTTTTCGGTTTGTGAATGTAAACTTAAAATAATTCTAACTATAGTTAAACAGTAGGAAATGAAGTTGCACACTATCTATACTCGTTATCAGTGATAAGGGTGACTTTTCCTTGCACTTGAAATTCACTGGGTGATATTATCACTTGTCAAACATATCTAGTTGTAAACCGAACTGTACCCAACAGTACAAAATGTTATCAATTAAATATAATCAGTACAATTATTTAAAACTTGAAAACAGAATAGTAATTATGATTCCTGTTATTGGCAGTGGTTTTATGAAGGTTTTTTGGGCAAGCTGTGGTAGGTACAATTGGCAGAAGCACTTGGCGTATTGCTGGTGCTTACGTAGCTATTTATTACATATGAGAATTCAGTTGCTAAGTTCGGTGCATTTGTTCCGTTCAATCACATCAATTCTAAACAAAATGTAAAACTAACAGTTCAATATACAAAACCATATCGAACTTATACTTGTCATACACAGGTGTTGTCTGTCATTTACGAGACATTCAAATCATATGTGCTTTGTTTAATGTAGAATCTATTTATGAAAATAATTTGACTATTTACGATAAAGAAACACAATAATATTAATAATGTTTGATGATATAAATTTAAACAATGTCAAACATATTTTGGTGTAAGAATCAAAACAGAGACAAAATAATATCCATACATGGTTCATATCGTATTATTAATGAGTATTTTGATACTTCAAGTTTGTCTTGATTGTTCGGACAGAATCGTTGACGTGTCCGTCCAAACAATCACTACCACGCATTATTAATGAAATGTACACAGTTGATTCAGTTCAAGTAGAAGTTTGCTCGTTTGTAAACCGAAACGTAATTTTCCGGTCATTTATTCTAATATTGATTTGTATTATTATAAAACTTTCAGCTACGTTTGAAACTGATAACTGTTTAATTTCTAGATATTTTTCATAACAATAGTTTCAAATATTAATGATGTTTTAAGCTATAAAAGGAAACGCACTTGGAGTAATCATGTAATCATGTAGTCTTGTTTCTTATTTTTACACACACGCTCATCCACTCATGCTTTGTACACGTCCGGTCCAGCCGACTGGCTTCGCTCGTTCTTCGCACTCCGGTTGTCCGTGGGTACGCCGGTATTTACATGGGTGTTGCAGGGAACGAATGTGTACACATTTTGCTAATTTTACATGGTTTACAATGAGAAATTTATCGCTCAAACTTAAAACATATCGTTATTTATCAACGATCAAATACATTTGAGGGTTGATAAATTATTTATTTAGTAACTTTACATTTCCCTGGGAATCGCCTAAACGTATACGTAAATTTGAAGAATTTCTCGTATGAAGTTTTCGTGTATGTTGTTTATATTTTTTTGAAAAAAAAAAATAGACTGACTAGGTGTGGGTTTTCGTTTACAGAACAAAAAATATTACTAAGTTTCGGCATTTCACATTTAAAATATGTAAAGAATATTTAAAATGCAACCTATTAAAAGAAGCAAATTAGTTGATTTTGGAGTTAAGTTTTAAATTTGTTATATTATAATTAATATTTATTGTGACCTTACATTATCAAGTTTTGAAACTGAACCCTGAAAACATCTAACAAATACTAGTTTCCTTCACCACATTAACCCCCCGCTGTATTTAAGGCCATATATGTGGGTGTGAATAAGTGTGGTTATTAAACCCCGTTCTTTTAAACTGCGCTATTTGCAAATAACAGTAACGTTAAACATATTCATATTTCCTAACTAATTTTGCTCTAATGTCAATTTTATTGATTGGAAAAATAAATATTTTGTGCCAGTTTTGTGTCATCAGTTTACATCCAAAACATTCTTAATAAACAAATATAAGGGTTGTTGCGTTTTACTGTGGGAGCTTCTAATGCATTTAACAAGTAAATATGCCGATATATATTTTTTGGAATTTGAAACAAAAATATTTTAATTTTAAACAAAATTATTCCTCGCTAATAATTGTAAATCTAAACAGAAGTTGCTGAGTTGAGTGAAGTACAGGACATACTTCACATTCAAGCTTGAATACGGACAATACTTATCCTTTTTGCAGATCAAACAAAGTAACGACAATCGTTCATAGATTATACTAGGATAACTAATACATTTAATAAGTAATAGGAACTACCCAAATCAATAAACTTCACGACTGCAATAGGCACATGTTATCTCCGTTATAGTTTTAAAAATAATCAACTTTAAATCGAATAAAACTATTCTTTTATTACAACAAACAAATGTGCCACGAATTATGAAGATAGCAGTAACAAATAGTAAAATACTTTTACTCCCCTTTAGACCTAATATACCCGATACAACCCGATCAATTTGTAAGCGTTAATTCTTAATTCATATAACATTTCTTCCATATAGACGAATTTGCTAAAGCTAAATAAAACTGTCTCTTTGAAATAAACTTTTCTCGATAAAAATTATATCAAATCCAAAGCGTCTTGCGTTTTAAGCATCTCAATTGGAATTTATCAATTTTAATAAGATTTTCGCTTCCGTTTTGCAATTTAATGCAAGAGGATTTTTCAAATTTTGTTTTACTATAATACTGCATACAATATAGCATGTGAAATCAATCAATGCATATGCCGTATAGATCGTGAAAGGACGCTGGTAACTTCCTAGCATAACCCCACTAGACTAGCTTTCTTCACTTTACAGGTTTTGATGTGTTTAGAGGGGCATCAAAGGGACATTGATTTATAAGTTTCTATCACAAACACATTTGTGTAACATTTTCTTAAATTTACATTAAATTTTAAATTTCATCCAACAAAAATGATGTATCACACTCAATCCACCTCTACAATGGTGAGCACGATTGAGGCAAATCTTTCAATTCGCTTCAAGGACAACAACACTATGTCGGGGTTGAATTACTCGTAAGGATTGCTACGACCAGTGAAAATATAGTTAAATCCCCCCTTCCCCTCCCCCTCCCCCGAGTCCAAACTATCTCTCAAACGTTCATCCCTCCAACGCATCGTAAACGTTCAAGGTATGAATTGTCTCATTGTAAACCTCGCTCAACTGTACTCGAAGAACCGGCACAAGTAATGTGCGAGCAGGATGGTGGTTACCACGTGACCGAGTGAAATAGCGAACAGTGGGAGAGAGATGGCTAGAGATCAGTCCATCTCGTTCGTGTCCATAAAGTGCGATCTGACCTCTAGGTGGGAGGCAAGGTCGAGCACGAGGTGTTGCAGGGCGGGGTGTTCCAGTAGGTCTCCGTCGGGCATGGGGGGCTGACTCCGGGGCCGGAACTGTCGACCCTGAAACAGAACATTATGAGTAGCAAGTAGTTTACAATGACCTCTAGATGAGAGGCAAGGTCGAGCACAGGGCGGAGTGTTCCAGTAGGGCATGTGGGGCTGACTCCGGGGCCGGAACTGTCGATCCTGAAACAGAACATTATGAGTAACAAGTAGTTTACAATGACCTCTAGATGAGAGGCAAGGTCGAGCACAGGGCGGGGTGTTCCAGTAGGGCATGGGGGGCTGACTCCGGGGCCAGAACTACCGGGTACGTTGTGTCTGCGGTTTGGTGGAGGGCCCGGGTACATTTGTATCTGCGGTTTGGTGGAGGAGCCGGGTACATTTGTATCTGCGGTTTGGTGGAGGAGCCGGGTAAGTTTGTATCAGCGGTTTGGTGGAGGAGCCGGGTACATTGTATCTGCGGTTTGGTGGAGGGCCCGGGTACATTTGTATCAGCGGTTTGGTGGAGGAGCCGGGTAAGTTTGTATCAGCGGTTTGGTGGAGGAGTTGGGGAGATAGCCTGATATGATAACTATTTATACCTAGAGTTAAGCCTATGTCTATTTTAATTTGCTTTGTATGGTAATTCGCCGCCTCTGTATAACTCAGTCTTGGTCAGAGTGCCCGCCCGACAAGGGGGAGATCTGGGTCCAGATTCACAAGAGATTCTTAGTCTTTTTCTGGTCTTAACTCTAAGACCGGCCTAACTTTGGACCTCCTGTAAAACCAGACTCAGGTCACGTGAAGAAGTTACTAGTTCCAGGTGGGAACAAGGACGCAATGACTATTCCAATATGTTTGGAAATCTGTTCTAAGATAATTTCCTGGATTCACAGGAGATTCAAAGTTAGGTCGGTCTTAGAGATAAGACCAAAACAAGACTAAAGACCTCTTGTGAATCCGGGCCCTAGGCTTTAATAAGACATTTTAAAAAGTCGTTCATCTGGCAACGCCGAGCGTTTTCCTAGTTATTGCTACAAGTATTGGAGAACTTACATATCGCCAACATACAACTTACCTTAAAGGATCTATGTAAGTGCAGCACAACATCGCAGAAGATATATCGCAGTAAGAGAAGTCGAAGGAAGTCGTCTCCGAAGAAATGTAGATACGCGGGTTCGATTCTACTCCTCGTAAACAATCGACTGGCCTCGGTGACGAATCGGTCAATGAACGACTGACATCGCTCCCAGTGGTGGATCGGAAGTGTTACAATATTACAGATGAAACAAAAGGCGGTCAACGGACTGTGAAGGAACAACGTGAAAAGACTCCCGTTGTGTTGGTGGTCTGTGAATAAAGAGAAATAACAAAAATTATTCTTCGTAGGTATATACCTGTTATAAGGTGAACACTATCTTTATCTGATATCCCCTCTTCAGGTGACTACTAACTATAAACAGAGATAAGCGTGTATGGTATTAAAAATAAATTTTAAAAAAATGTGAGTTATTGGAGGCTTTCATGACCCGTAGATGGGAACAGATTGATATTTTCTTCTGGGTAGTTTCGTCGTGTCGGTACAGAGTTTTCACTCGACGTTTCGCCACCCATATAAGTGGCTTTTTCAAGACTGGACCAGTCTTGAAAAAGCCACGAACATGGGTGGCGAAACGTCGAGTGAAAACTCTGTACCGACACGACGAAACAACCCAGAAAAAAACTTTCAATCTGTTCCCAGAATAAATTTGTATTTATATAAAGTCTACCCACTCAGTACCAAGACTGATCCTGGTTCTGGAAATGACAATTGTTTCCGGAATATCTTGTAGTGACATGAGGATAGCGAGCGCAGTAGCCTGGCATATGTTCAAGTATTATTGCAACCATTAGTCGGCGCATGTGGACCAGTCAACAAGCTGCTGTCCTAGCAACGAAGCATTCAATAAATTCAAAGTTGTTCTGAATCGGCCTTGTTGATTCTGGCATTTTTCCGCAGGTGTTCGCACTGTCCAATCACTGATTCATATGTTTCGTATTTGAAATATCGATCTTTGATTGGTTATCGCTCACTCGTCGATAATGTTCGAAGCCTACAGGGTTGGTTTAGTCACTCTAAATTAAAATCCCCCTGCACTGCAAATCAGTTTAGTTAAAAAAAAAAGTCTTGGAAACCATTAGAACAGCAGCCGGAGTTTTGCAAAGACTACCAGTGAATAGGAGGTCGAAATTGGACATATTAATAGGACAATGCAACAAAAGAGCCGAAGGGATGGACCTGCTAGGCGCGTGCCGGCCTTTCACTGCCATTAACATCCAGCGTTGCAACGGTTATTGTTGTTGTTATATAAAAATATATCCACTAATGCATTTCCGATGGGGGTAAATGCAGACCCAACCCAAATACTACGAAACTGGCATCGTCGGCTGGCCAATCTTCGAAAATTGTAAGCGGGTCGAGCAAAGCATTTGCTCACACAAAGAAATAACATCCACTTAGTGTTTATTGGTTGTCACTCAGTTCCCATTCAACGTAAGTCCATTATTTAGCCGGCTGTAGCTCTGATGATTTCCATTTTCCACCACTGTCCTGAGTGGGTAGACTCTAAATGTGAGTTTATTTATTTATTTTATTTAGCAAAGACCCTGCGGTACACATACCTTGGAAGGCTGGAGGGATATGACATGAGGATAACGAGTGAAGTAGCCTGGCATATGTTGAAGTATTATTACAACCATGGCCCTTGTGAACCACTCACCAAGCTGCTGTAGCTAAGACCCTGCGGTACACCTACCTTGGAAGGCTGGAGGGACATCTTGAGGTGACATGAGAATAACGAGCGGTTGGCCGAAGTATCGCGGCATATGTTGGAACACGAAGCTGTTGTCGGAGTCGACGATCAAGAAGAACGGCTTCCTTGTGAACGGGTACAGATCGCCAGGGTAGAGGCAATGCATTTCTTTCATTTGTACTGACTTTTTGTTTGGATGATCTAATTCCTTTTTACTACTGGTTATCACTCCCCCGAGATCGTAGCCCACTGGAACAGAAAACATTGCATTAGATAGTTATAATAATGTTTCATAGGAAACCTGCTTAGGGAAAATTCATGGTGACTAATTAGGTATTGTGGTGTTTTGAATAGCTGGAAGGGAATGTCCGAGGGCTGATAGCATGACTCGATTCCAGCATTCGCCTTGTGACTGAGAAAAATCTCAGTATAGTCCTTTCGTCAGGACTGAGGGTAGTCGGTATAGAACCGGCAACCACCCGAATAAGAGCCTCGTGTCTTACTGTTGAGTTGAGCGACCTCTATCGGTTGTATTAGATCATTTGAATATTTGATCATAAAATTGTATAGTGTGTGTAAACAAAATGTGTTTTTGTTTTACACATGGAGATAGAAACTACGCCGAACCAATACATTAGATTCGCATCAATAAGTCATTATTTGCGTTATAGAGCACATGGCATAGTTTTACTAAAATAAAGAAGAAGAAAAAATGGCAATACCAAATTCTGCTGAGAATGATTCAAAACGGGACTCGCTTCACACACTTTGCTAAGGATTATGGGAGAGTTAGAAGTAAATCTTATGGAAATATGTATACTATCATTCATACATATCTTCAGATTGTGACAAATCTACCGTCTAGCACTATGGCTTAGAAAAGATAACTTACTTTTAACTTTTAACTTATATAGTTCTAGTCAATCAAATCAGAAACTAGATTTTTGAGAGAACCAATCATATGAAAACTTCTGTTGTCGCTGTATTTATCATGCACTCATTCGCTAATATCGTTTCTGTATGTGAAACAAAAGGGCTAGTTGTTAGCTCTTATATAGTCACTATTTGATATCCTTAGAAGTTTGTGTGCACCAAACTTGAAAGGGACCAGTTTCTGGTACCCGTTTTCTGGTAGTTCCTTGAAGCCAGACGCCAGGAACACCAGCTCCTAGGAGTAATAGTGGTACTTACTACTTACTGTCTTCTGGGTGCTTCAAAGCTGTCTGCTGAGATGTACAGTAGCAACGCTCCGTTGGCCGGCAGTTCCTTGAAGCCTGACGCCTGGAACACCAGCTCCTAGGAGTAATAGTGGTACTTACTGTCTTCTGGGTGCTTCAAAGCTGAGAAACAGCCGTCTGCTGAGATGTACAGTAGCAACGCTCCGTTGGCCGGCAGTTCCTTGAAGCCAGACGCCAGGAACACCAGCTCCTAGGAGTAATAGTGGTACTTACTGTCTTCTGGGTGCTTCAAAGCTGAGAAACAGCCGTCTGCTGAGATGTACAGTAGCAACGCTCCGTTGGCCGGCAGTTCCTTGAAGCCAGACGCCAGGAACACAGCTCCTAGGAGTAATAGTGGTACTTACTGTCTTCTGGGTGCTTCAAGGCTGAGAAACAGCCGTCTGCTGAGATGTACAGTAGCAACGCTCCGTTGGCCGGCAGTTCCTTGAAGCCAGAGGCCAGGAACACCAGCTCCTAGGAGTAATAGTGGTACTTACTGTCTTCTGGGTGCTTCAAAGCTGAGAAACAGCCGTCTGCTGAGATGTACAGTAGCAACGCTCCGTTGGCCGGCAGTTCCTTGAAGCCAGACGCCAGGAACACCAGCTCCTAGGAGTAATAGTGGTACTTACTGTCTTCTGGGTGCTTCAAAGCCGTCTTCTGAGATGTATAGCAGCAACGCTCCGTTGGCTGGCAGTTCCTTGAAGCCAGAGGCCAGGAACACCAGCTTCTAGGAGTAATAGTGGTACTTACTGTCTTCTGGGTGCTTCAAAGCCGTGTGCTGAGATGTACAGTAGCAACGCTCCGTTGGCCGGCAGTTCCTTGAAGCCAGACGCCAGGAACACCAGCTCCTAGGAGTAATAGTGGCACTTACTGTCTTCTGGGTGCTTCAAAGCTGAGAAACAGCCGTCTGCTGAGATGTACAGTAGCAACGCTCCGTTGGCCGGCAGTTCTGTGAATCCAGATGCCAGGAACACCAGCTCCTAGGAGTAGTAGTGTACTTACTGTCTTCTGGGTGCTTCAAAGCTGAGAAGCAGCCGTCTGCTGAGATGTACAGTAGCAACGCTCCGTTGGCCGGCAGTTCCTTGAAGCCAGATGCCAGGAACACATCTCCTAGGAGTAATAGTGGTACTTACTGTCTTCTGGGTGCTTCAAAGCTGAGAAACAGCCGTCTGCTGAGATGTACAGTAGCAACGCTCCGTTGGCCGGCAGTTCCTTGAAGCCAGATGCCAGGAACACATCTCCTAGGAGTAATTGTGGTACTTACTGTCTTCTGGGTGCTTCAAAGCTGAGAAACAGCCGTCTGCTGAGATGTACAGTAGCAACGCTCCGTTGGCCGGCAGTTCCTTGAAGCCAGACGCCAGGAACAACAGCTCCTAGGAGTAATAGTGGCACTTACTGTCTTCTGGGTGCTTCAAAGCTGAGAAGCAGCCGTCTGCTGAGATGTACAGTAGCAACGCTCCGTTGGCCGGCAGTTCCTTGAAGCCAGATGCCAGGAACACCAGCTCCTAGGAGTAATAGTGGTACTTACTGTCTTCTGGGTGCTTCAAAGCTGAGAAACAGCCGTCTGCTGAGATGTACAGTAGCAACGCTCCGTTGGCCGGCAGTTCCTTGAAGCCAGACGCCAGGAACACCAGCTCCTAGGAGTAATAGTGGTACTTACTGTCTTCTGGGTGCTTCAAAGCCGTCTTCTGAGATGTATAGCAGCAACGCTCCGTTGGCCGGCAGTTCCTTGAAGCCAGACGCCAGGAACACCAGCTCCTAGGAGTAATAGTGGTACTTACTGTCTTCTGGGTGCTTCAAAGCAGAGAAACAGCCGTCTGCTGAGATGTACAGTAGCAACGCTCCGTTGCCGGCAGTTCCTTGAAGCCAGACGCCAGGAACACCAGCTCCTAGGAGTAATAGTGGTACTTACTGTCTTCTGGGTGCTTCAAAGCAGAGAAACAGCCGTCTGCTGAGATGTACAGCAGCAACGCTCCGTTGGCCGGCAGTTCCTTGAAGCCAGACGCCAGGAACACCAGCTCCTAGGAGTAATAGTGGTACTTACTGTCTTCTGGGTGCTTCAAAGCTGAGAAACAGCCGTCTGCTGAGATGTACAGTAGCAACGCGTCGTTGGCCGGCAGTTCCTTGAAGCCAGACGCCAGGAACACCAGCTCCTAGGAGTAATAGTGGTACTTACTGTCTTCTGGGTGCTTCAAAGCTGAGAAACAGCCGTCTGCTGAGATGTACAGTAGCAACGCTCCGTTGGCCGGCAGTTCCTTGAAGCCAGACGCCAGGAACACAGCTCCTAGGAGTAATAGTGGTACTTACTGTCTTCTGGGTGCTTCAAGGCTGAGAAACAGCCGTCTGCTGAGATGTACAGTAGCAACGCTCCGTTGGCCGGCAGTTCCTTGAAGCCAGAGGCCAGGAACACCAGCTCCTAGGAGTAATAGTGGTACTTACTTTCTTCTGGGTGCTTCAAAGCTGAGAAACAGCCGTCTGCTGAGATGTACAGTAGCAACGCTCCGTTGGCCGGCAGTTCCTTGAAGCCAGACGCCAGGAACACCAGCTCCTAGGAGTAATAGTGGTACTTACTGTCTTCTGGGTGCTTCAAAGCCGTCTTCTGAGATGTATAGCAGCAACGCTCCGTTGGCTGGCAGTTCCTTGAAGCCAGAGGCCAGGAACACCAGCTTCTAGGAGTAATAGTGGTACTTACTGTCTTCTGGGTGCTTCAAAGCCGTGTGCTGAGATGTACAGTAGCAACGCTCCGTTGGCCGGCAGTTCCTTGAAGCCAGACGCCAGGAACACCAGCTCCTAGGAGTAATAGTGGCACTTACTGTCTTCTGGGTGCTTCAAAGCTGAGAAACAGCCGTCTGCTGAGATGTACAGTAGCAACGCTCCGTTGGCCGGCAGTTCTGTGAATCCAGATGCCAGGAACACCAGCTCCTAGGAGTAGTAGTGTACTTACTGTCTTCTGGGTGCTTCAAAGCTGAGAAGCAGCCGTCTGCTGAGATGTACAGTAGCAACGCTCCGTTGGCCGGCAGTTCCTTGAAGCCAGATGCCAGGAACACATCTCCTAGGAGTAATAGTGGTACTTACTGTCTTCTGGGTGCTTCAAAGCTGAGAAACAGCCGTCTGCTGAGATGTACAGTAGCAACGCTCCGTTGGCCGGCAGTTCCTTGAAGCCAGATGCCAGGAACACATCTCCTAGGAGTAATAGTGGTACTTACTGTCTTCTGGGTGCTTCAAAGCTGAGAAACAGCCGTCTGCTGAGATGTACAGTAGCAACGCTCCGTTGGCCGGCAGTTCCTTGAAGCCAGACGCCAGGAACAACAGCTCCTAGGAGTAATAGTGGCACTTACTGTCTTCTGGGTGCTTCAAAGCTGAGAAGCAGCCGTCTGCTGAGATGTACAGTAGCAACGCTCCGTTGGCCGGCAGTTCCTTGAAGCCAGATGCCAGGAACACCAGCTCCTAGGAGTAATAGTGGTACTTACTGTCTTCTGGGTGCTTCAAAGCTGAGAAACAGCCGTCTGCTGAGATGTACAGTAGCAACGCTCCGTTGGCCGGCAGTTCCTTGAAGCCAGACGCCAGGAACACCAGCTCCTAGGAGTAATAGTGGTACTTACTGTCTTCTGGGTGCTTCAAAGCCGTCTTCTGAGATGTATAGCAGCAACGCTCCGTTGGCCGGCAGTTCCTTGAAGCCAGACGCCAGGAACACCAGCTCCTAGGAGTAATAGTGGTACTTACTGTCTTCTGGGTGCTTCAAAGCAGAGAAACAGCCGTCTGCTGAGATGTACAGTAGCAACGCTCCGTTGCCGGCAGTTCCTTGAAGCCAGACGCCAGGAACACCAGCTCCTAGGAGTAATAGTGGTACTTACTGTCTTCTGGGTGCTTCAAAGCAGAGAAACAGCCGTCTGCTGAGATGTACAGCAGCAACGCTCCGTTGGCCGGCAGTTCCTTGAAGCCAGACGCCAGGAACACCAGCTCCTAGGAGTAATAGTGGTACTTACTGTCTTCTGGGTGCTTCAAAGCTGAGAAACATCCGTCTGCTGAGATGTACAGTAGCAACGCTCCGTTGGCCGGCAGTTCTTTGAAGCCTGACCCCAGGAACACCAGCTCCTAGGAGTAATAGTGGTACTTACTGTCTTCTGGGTGCTTCAAAGCTGAGAAACAGCCGTCTGCTGAGATGTACAGTAGCAACGCTCCGTTGGCCGGCAGTTCTTTGAAGCCAGACGCCTGGAACACCAGCTCCTAGGAGTAATAGTGGTACTTACTGTCTTCTGGGTGCTTCAAAGCTGAGAAACAGCCGTCTGCTGAGATGTACAGTAACAACGCTCCGTTGGCCGGCAGTTCCTTGAAGCCAGACGCCAAGAACACAAGAACCTGACTGAGAGTTGGTTTGTACAACAGGTACTTGTGCGGGTTCTCTCTCTTGAGCGGACGGTCGCCGTTCTCTTGACATGCGGATACCAGCGGGTACGCCCCCTTGACGGTTGGACCCGCAGCCGGCAGCGAGTACGTCTTGTCCTGGTGCAACACGAGATATCGCTTTAGTTTGACCAACGTTCAGTTCACATCAATACAAGTTAATGACAAACATGATCAGTGTGGTTGGATGTGCACCGTGGAGGAATCAGGAACAAATAGATCCTTTTTTGCTCATCTCCATATCTCTTTCATTAGCAAACATTTGGAATTGTATTCACTCAATCTCATTTTCTAATAAGCATTCGTGTCATTAGCGGGAACTGGGGTGAATTGTGCTTACATTTTAAGAATTCAAGTGTTATGTAGTACTAAAATTTGCAAATAATAACACATACAGACAGTAACCACGGTCATAAATATAAAAAACACTTTGCACTTTGGTAAGTGTTTTTTGTATGTTTATGATAGCGGTTACTGTTCGTGTGGTGTGTTTTTTATTTAAAAATCTCCCGGTCTAAGAGTCCTCGCTTCATCATCAAAAATTTCTTTGTGATTCACTTTGGTGTGGGCCACGAAACCAACGGTGTGCGTGGGCACAAATCTCTTTCGTTACTAAACTCTATCTTATTTTCTAATATTCGAACATTATTAGTAAGTAAATTGTAAATTTGGTCAACTGTGCTTATACAAGTTTTAATGGTGTGTGGTGTAATGTTAATATTTGGTTTGCGTATAATTTCGGTTTTGGGTCATTTCTTTGTGCTACCATCATGTTTTAGAATGAGTGATAGTGTTAAATTATGTGCTAGGTGACAATAATGGTACCATGATCACCGCTAAGAAGTATATTGGAATAAATGAGTGAAGTTGGAATCTTAAGTGAAGAGTTGAGACATATACCAAAATGATCAAACATTTGTTTTTACTACAAACCACTTTTTTTATCTGCGCACTGGTAGTTACCTAATTCTTAATGAATTAAAACAAATTATTTTCTCTTTTAAACAAAATAATGAAATTATGTAGAAGTTTGCTGAAAATGTCAAAGATTATAATTATGGTGGTAAACACAACTATTGTCCATCAACCAATCACATAACTAATTAAGTCACGTTTTTTAGGTTAAAGCATAATATATTTGAAATAAATTTCTGAAATCTTCAATAATTATTTCCTGTACACGTTTAAAAAAATACCACAGTACAATTTAGAATATAGAAAATAATAATGTGCCAGCAGGTTTACAAAATGAATACCCATAATGTAATTAATAGTAGGCCTAGGCAAGTATAATGAATACATCGTTAAAATACTAGTGATGTCTGCAGTTTGCGAAATGTGAAACCATGGCGGTTTCACTGTATTGAGAACAAGTAGTAGTTTTACAATAAATGAAATTCGATGTAATCGATCGATAATGCAGTTACCTTTTCGATAATCGATAATTTTTATCATCGTTGTGCATCCCTACCAATATACATATTGTTGCTCAAGGTCAATTTGATCTCCGCCTAGTCTAGGCTCGTCGAACACCCAAGCTAGGTCGTCTCAAGCGAACCAATTAAAGCCACATTTTGTCGCTCACTACAAAAACAGCGTTTACTAATAAATATACGCAGTAGATCATGTAAACTAATACTTTATACCCGTAAATGAGACATTTTGATCGAATGCAGTGAATAACTATCTTCAAATAGTGCGATGATTTGTTCTTTTAACCAAAGTTATTTTGACACAAGGTCCGTCGATCCCCTGGCGGAGGTTTGGTATGAGAGTTACACGAGCTCCCGCCAGGGGATTTACGGACCTTGATTTTGACAGATGTCATCTTTAACGTTTCACCCATTTTAATAACATATGATTTTTAACATTGTTGAACGGACTGCGACGACCTAACTTGCGAGTTCGACGAGCCTCCGCTAGTCGTAGATCAAGTGACCTTGATTGATGTTATTAAGCGAGCGAAGCGAGCGTCTCCATTAGACCTTTATGGCACTTCGGTCTGTTTTTGTTTCGTCGATAGCGTTCGAACGGAAAGTCTGATCAACTTGAAATTTGAACCATTCACAAGCCTCAATGTGGATTGAAGGTGAATGGTTTTGAGGTAAAATCGTTTCAAAAGCTACAAAGTTACACCATAGTTACTGCAAAATATTTTTCTGAAACAAAATGACGGCGAAATGTGAGATAGTCATATTTTTTTACTAAGTTTTCCGGTCACGAATATGTTCATTTTATGGCGATCTGATAAGTATTGGGAAAGTTACACAAAAGTTACTCGAAAATATTTTTCTCAAACGCAGTAACGGCAAAATGTGAGGTAGCTATATTATAGTAAATTGTCGTCCGGTTACGGATATACTAATTTAAACGCAATCTGATACGTATTAGATGCAGAAATTACATTTCTATTGCTGTCAATAACTGTAAGTAACGGTGGCGGACCGTGTTGAAAACACTATAGACAACAAAAATTTTTTAGCAACGCACATTGCACTAAATTCAACAATGTCGGGAAGTATAATAGCTATGGAAATTAGAAAAAAATTCTAATGCGCATTCTTGAATTGTTGTTAATTTTAGTTTTTATTAGCTTTGAGATATTTCGCCAGAAAGTTCGTAGATATGGACGCGCTCGCTTATCAACGCGTCAAACAGAGCGTTTTCCTAGTCTAGGCTAACAGGCAGGCAGTGTCGAGTGAGAATCCTGCCTCAGCGCAACACTAGAATGCGCATTAAACAAGATAAACGAAACAGTTAGCGCAACAGTGAGGTATTAATGTGACAGTGACAACAAGTAGTAACTGTTGCGTTGATCTTACTTGGGAGCTCGACGAGCCTCCATCAGGCGATTTAGAGGACCTCGTCAGCATCTATAACAGTTGCGAATGTGGTGCATTTAGATTTGCGATCTCTGCTTTTGCACGAAAACACATTTTAAAGGGAACACATCTACTATAGCATGTTCTTACAGTATCATAATTATATGATTGACCCTGTAATTAATTATGCACACGGTTGAAAACACACTTTGACCAAGGCCACTATCAAATTTTTGGCGAATTTTCCTGCGACCTTTCCTAACAGTTAGTTGCTGCTTGATAAAGAGTGAGGAAAGGTTGCTCGAATATTAGTGAAATTTGCTAAATGCCTAAGTCAAAGTATTTTCAATCGTGTGTGTAATTTATAACTGTAGTCTACGTAGGAGAACTGAAAACAAAAACAGTAATCCTACATCATAGTCAACAGGTATGCCTATCAAGGTTTTGTGGTTCGTGAACATACAATAATCAAACTCTCGCCCTTAATGAAGTCATTAACACTAAATTTAGCGTGCACAAGTGACTGCCAGACATTGATCAAACGTAGCCGCTGTAAGATACTTTAAAGTCGTTCTACAGCAACCTTGTGGATGAATGCTGACGTCACACATGAGTGAGCCATATTGGCCAATCAATTATAAGTGTTTGAAAAAGCCTGCACCCACTGATTGGCTCTGACTCACTCATCTAAGACGTCAGGATCCACAAGGTTGCTGTGGAACCACGTTAACAAGGTGATACCAAATCAAGGTCCCTAATCACCTTAGGGTGGATGCATAGATAACTCTATGCGACTCCTCAAAGATATATAATGTATCTATTGTTATTATTTATTGTTAAATAAATAAATAAATAATTTGCTAATCTATGACATGGAAGAGATCACCTTCAATGTTGAACGACTCTCTTGTTTATGTTTGTGTTGCAGGAATTATAACTTACTGGCGATAGTCGACACATCGATAATCAATCAAAATTCGATAATCAAAAATCGATCTGTGTATGTAGTTAGTTTTTTCCAGGTGTCACATTTTATATGATATATGTAAATACATGTAAAATTTAAAAAGTTGCACACAAATCTGTATATGGATCACACTTAAGAAATAGCCTTAAGGGCCGTATGCACAGTCAATAAGTGTCAAGTTAAGTACAGGATTTGTTGCTATGGAATTGTTTTATAATATGCTATTTTCCATAAGAACAAACTCCATAACAACCATAGTGAAATCACCTACTTAATTCGACTCTGCATTTCGCCATAAGTGTGTTATCATATTTGTATTAGGTCTACGTATAATCATTTATAATACATAATTTAAAAGAAACACAATCATTATCTTTCATCTAAAATAACTATTCATGCACAAAATCTACCATTACTTCCACGTGTAATTAATTTACATATCAAAATAGAGAAGATCTATTTGTTTAGATTTGAATTACGAAATTGGTGGAATCTAAATATCGACTAGTACATCAACTACTGGACTTTAATGAATTACGTCCTTAGCATGCTCCAACTACTGGACTAGAATGAATGAATGGACAAGAGTCACACTTACGAACGGATGTGGGGCCCAACCTACCATGGGCAGCCTACCCGGCACGAGTCCTTAGCATGCTCCAACTACTGGACTAGAATGAATGAATGTATGGACAAGAGTCACACTTACGAACGGATGTGGGGCCCGACCTACCATGGGCAGCCTACCCGGCACGAGTCCTTAGCATGCTCCAACTACTGGACTAGAATGAATGAATGAATGGACAAGAGTCACACTTACGAACGGATGTGGGGCCCGACCTACCATGGGCAGCCTACCCGGCACGAGTCCTTAGCATGCTCCAACTACTGGACTAGAATGAATGAATGGACAAGAGTCACACTTACGAACGGATGTGGGGCCCGACCTACCATGGGCAGCCTACCCGGCACGAGTCCTTAGCATGCTCCAACTACTGGACTAGAATGAATGAATGTATGGACAAGAGTCACACTTACGAACGGATGTGGGGCCCGACCTACCATGGGCAGCCTACCCGGCACGAGTCCTTAGCATGCTCCAACTACTGGACTAGAATGAATGAATGGACAAGAGTCACACTTACGAACGGATGTGGGGCCCGACCTACCATGGGCAGCCTACCCGGCACGAGTCCTTAGCATGCTCCAACTACTGGACTAGAATGAATGAATGAATGGACAAGAGTCACACTTACGAACGGATGTGGGGCCCGACCTACCATGGGCAGCCTACCCGGCACGAGTCCTTAGCATGCTCCAACTACTGGACTAGAATGAATGAATGTATGGACAAGAGTCACACTTACGAACGGATGTGGGGCCCGACCTACCATGGGCAGCCTACCCGGCACGAGTCCTTAGCATGCTCCAACTACTGGACTAGAATGAATGAATGGACAAGAGTCACACTTACGAACGGATGTGGGGCCCGACCTACCATGGGCAGCCTACCCGGCACGAGTCCTTAGCATGCTCCAACTACTGGACTAGAATGAATGAATGGACAAGAGTCACACTTACGAACGGATGTGGGGCCCGACCTACCATGGGCAGCCTACCCGGCACGAGTCCTTAGCATGCTCCAACTACTGGACTAGAATGAATGAATGGACAAGAGTCACACTTACGAACGGATGTGGGGCCCGACCTACCATGGGCAGCCTACCCGGCACGAGTCCTTAGCATGCTCCAACTACTGGACTAGAATGAATGTATGGACAAGAGTCACACTTACGAACGGATGTGGGGCCCGACCTACCATGGGCAGCCTACCCGGCACGAGTCCTTAGCATGCTCCAACTACTGGACTAGAATGAATGAATGAATGGACAAGAGTCACACTTACGAACGGATGTGGGGCCCGACCTACCATGGGCAGCCTACCCGGCACGAGTCCTTAGCATGCTCCAACTACTGGACTAGAATGAATGAATGTATGGACAAGAGTCACACTTACGAACGGATGTGGGGCCCGACCTACCATGGGCAGCCTACCCGGCACGAGTCCTTAGCATGCTCCAACTACTGGACTAGAATGAATGAATGGACAAGAGTCACACTTACGAACGGATGTGGGGCCCGACCTACCATGGGCAGCCTACCCGGCACGAGTCCTTAGCATGCTCCAACTACTGGACTAGAATGAATGAATGGACAAGAGTCACACTTACGAACGGATGTGGGGCCCGACCTACCATGGGCAGCCTACCCGGCGCTGGAGACGAGTCATAGATGTGTGTAAACTCGTCCTGGGGCTCTCGCTCTAGTGTTTGTAGAACTCGGAACATGTCCATCGTCAACTCGCTGAATTTCACCTGTGGACAACCACTGGTACACTACCGGGAGGAGTGGGCAGAAAAAAAAACATTACAGGAAATGGTTAATTCCAATTCAAAATTCTAGACACTGGGTATAAGAACGTGAAGACTGCCAAAAAAGGAAAACGGAAATTTGGACGTACGGAAATTAAACTGAGAATGAACATAAAACCAACGGGTACATCAATGCAATACATAGATGAGGTTGGGTTGAAAGAAAAGCGTTGAGAATCCAAGTGTGTGGCTACATAGATGGTGTCAAGATGGAGCAAGAATTTCAAGAGCATTACTGGCACAGCGTACACCACGGGCAGAATATGGGCAGACGAAGACGTGGGTAAGTACATTTTCCATGCACGGTATTTGGAACCAGTGGATTTGCCGGAAATAAGTGAAACAGGTCGAAGTGATAATTTAAGGATGATGGGGTTCACAATATTGGAAACCACTGAAGTGCTGGAACGAAAGCGTACATGCACAATCTCCCAGGCGCTGTGCGTACCCACATAAAGGAAACTGCTATTGTTATAAGGAATTATGGGAATGGGAAAACAATTATTTGACGACAGACATATCATTGACACAAACATTGGGCAACACTTGTTATACACTGTGCAGAGTACGCTACCGTTATGGGTGAGGCAGTATCTAAAGACTACATTAGCACTTGTTGGGTCTGGCATGTGATGGAAAGTTGGGCCACTTGTTGCTAGTGACGTCATCTTCTGGGCGACTTGCGACTACCAAAGCTGAAAACATTCACGTCATCAATCATCACATTCGTATGCATACAAGGGTCAATGTTTGTTAGTCGCTGATGAACTTCTTGCAGATGATGTCAAAAACTTGAACTGGTGGTTTCTGTATGATTACAAGTCTTTCTCTCGTCTATTTTCGTGTCCGCGCGTTCAATTAATTTGTTTCATTGTTGTCGCGTTGATTTGCAAGAAGCTTCATGAGCGCGTGATATTTTATGGGCTGTTCCGTAATGAAAAGTCCTAGTTTCGTTTTTCAGTTAACCAACTCGATCTGCACAAAATATGTAAATATTTCTGCACGCGCAACTGAGATGGAAAAGTCTATCAAACTGATAAGCAGTTATAAAAAGGGAAGCATGCAATTAATTATGAACAATTTCTTTAAAAATGCATTTTTAGTTACTTTCTGATTACTTTCCTCCAAAAGTGTAACGCAAATCTGATACAAGGAAAGAATTGAGAGCTGTTCCAAACTAAGCTACCGATTTGCTAATAAAATACTCAATTAAATTTATAGATGGAAGAAAATAACAAAATATGAGTGTGACATTTGAACATTTGAATAGTATGGAATTAAATTGAAATTGGATTGTATACCTTCACTGTGTAAAACCATTTCCGTATTTAGCGTATAAGACACAAAAGTGAGGGAAATGGTTATTTCATTTGATATCTATTATAATAAAATAGGGCTATTAGTTGATTTAAATAGTTTTTTCTTATTTCAAGACCCGTGAACAGGACTTTTCCTGCATCTTCGAATCAACGTTAAGCATGTCGGTTCCTAAAGGGCCACTTAACAGAAGTGGGCTACCTGCTTGTACTTGTACTTGCTTGTACTTGTAATGCCCCCATGAATTAACATCGACTCGTTTGTAGAACATTACAACCCAACATTCAAAAACATCAATTACACAACATTCAGAGAACATGAAAACATCAACCGTATCTTGGTGAACCTAGCCTGGCCTGTACGCGAAGAATGTATAATATGAATTAGGCATGCAAACATTGTTTATTAGTACATTGTGCGCAGTGGCGTACGCAGGAATATATTTCGGGGGATTTACCCAGGGTATAACATAACTGCTCAACAAACGATATAATGGAAGGTGTGGGGGGGATGTCCCCTACAATAGCGCCGTAGAGACTTTTTTTTTTAATCCGTATTTTTAAGTGGTTTTATGTGTTTTAGAAGAAGGTAAGGTGCTTTGCTGAACGGGACACGGGTTACAACGGCGCCAAATACGATTTCAAAATAATTTTAACAATCAGTTTGATATAAAACTACTATTTTGTTACAGCTTAGTAGGTTTGCAAATATAGTAACTAAAACGTAAACCTACTTAATTTTTTGCGTAAATTTAGGTGATTTGCTGAGTTTAATTAAAGCTGGGATTTCGGGGGCGGGGTCTCCAGCCCCCCAGCCCTTTTCAGTAAACGCCACTGATTTACGCATGAGCAATTAATCTGTGATCTGATCGCAGTGTAGTGATAAGGACTGTGATAGTACATGCCTCATGTGCCAACCACTTCTTCAAGTACACTCATCCCCGTTGGTAACTGGTAACAACACATGATTATGCTCACCGGAGAAACGATGTTTGTGGAGCATTAATATGGAAATTGTAACTTTTGGTCAGTTAATTGTGGCAGATAAATTTATTTTTAGTCGTTAAAATTCGCGAGAAATACCCACACAATTATGGGTGAAAATTAAGCTGAAATTAATATAGTGAAAGAGGTGACAAATCAGGTTTCAAAATAGCTGCAGTGCAGTGCTTGGGCTTCTCAATCACCAGGATTCATGAGGTATCTTCAAAGCGTTGTAAGATTCAAACAGATTAAATTTCATGAAGTAAATGGAACGATTATCATATCACATGAGATTGTTTATAAGTTGGTATGGTTCTGTAAAGTCGCGTTTCTTAAAATACTATTATCGAAAACGAGTTTCAGCACAGATCATATTTTCTTCACGAGTACAATAATATGGTAAATGAGTAATAATTTATCATCATAAATCGAGTGAAGTTGTAGGCCTACTGTTCGACGGACATTTAGAACATCCATGCAAGACAGTAGTTTATAAATTTTTGTTTAACTTACACATACCTGGTCGCTGCAATTCCCCACTATCAATATTTCTTGCAAAGTAAGATTCATCATTGCTGATTTTTCTACGGGGGGCGTTGTTAATGGGCTAAGCCTGTGAACAAAACATACACAAGTGAATATGGAACTATAGACACTATTTCAATTTCACCTCAACTTTGTTGGATGTTGTAGGATGTAGTGTAGTGTTAGTGCTCAGGTCAAACACCCGTTGAAATGAACTCAGTTGATAACGATAATAAGCAGCTCGATTAAAAGCCACGCTAAATGAACAGTATTTTTTGTTATCTAGAGAAATATTCAAGTTATTGAAAAAATTGAAAATCTTTAATACAAAAAATACCGTGCGTTAGCCTATTATTTTATGAATGAATTTAATAGCCAGCCGTTTGAAAAACAACGTATTTATTGTTGTTAAACTCTCTAGAAAATCCATTGAAAACCGTTATTTTCAAGTTATACTTAAATTATACTAAAATATATTTTGTATTGCGTTTACTTATTAGGTTCATATCTGAATCCAAGAGCTTGAGAATGCTCGTGAAAACAAACTTGAAATTGATTAGTTGTTGCAGCCTTTCACGACCCGTAGATGTGAACTGTTTTTTTTTTGGGAAGGGTTCTTTCGTCGTGTCGGTGCTGAATTGATGTTACTCTGTTACTCGATGTTTCGCCACCCACATTCACTTTAATACATATTGTTAACTTAAGTATATAAGCAGTGCATGACAACTTCCATTTGTCAGTCTTGAAAAGGCCACCAACATGGGTGGCAAAACGTCGAGTAACATCTACTCACGACGAAATAAACCCCCCGAAAAAAAAACGGTTCAAAACTTTATACTGATTGGTCGTCTAACAATGACGTCATGGATTTTCTTCGCAATAAGTTTTTGTGATCTTTTATGAATGAAAATCTGTTCTAAAACTTGAAACGAAAATGTTTTTGTATTTAGAACGAATTACCCAATTTAGATAAAAATAATCTCAAAATGGTAGTATTCCCCATTGGTGGGATGCAAAGTTTTTACCTGTGTGGAAGTGCACCTATTGTTTTGAAATGCCCACTTATATGGAGGTGAAACATTTCGTTGTATCATTTTACCTGTGTCAAAGTACGACTATTCTTGTGGTGTGTTGTATTTACCTGTGTGAAAGTAATACAGGTTATTGACATGAGTTTTACCTGTGTTGACGTATGACCATTTTGTCAGTGTGGTAAGTTTTACCTCTGTGAAAATATGGCAGTTTTGTTAGTATGGACTGTTAACAATGGAAAAATTGAGGTAAAAAAAGGCAAGTGGTCAGACCAAAGATGTATTATGGAGGATGTACATGGGATCCTTACAAGAAAGAGGATGTAATGGCAGTCGAAAAGATACACAGGAAGGCAGACAGGTGAGTTAAAGTCTTGAAAACAAATAGAGCAGCAGCCGGCTAAATAAAGGTCTTACGTTGAATGGGAACTGAGTGACAGCCAATAAACACAAGCGGATATTATTTTTGTGTGTAAGCAACTGCTTTGCTCGGACCTCTCACAATCATCAAAGGTTGGCCGGCAGACGTTGCCAGTTCTCATATCCTACATTGGAAATGCATTGGTGGAAGTGGATATATTTTTAAATAACAACAACAATAACCGTTGCAACGCTGGATGTGAAAGGCCGGCACGCGCCTAGCAGGTCCATCACTTAGGCTCTTTTGTTGCATTGTCCTAATAACATGTCCAATTTCGACCTCCTATTCACTGTTAGTCTTTAAACAACTCCGGCTGCTGCTCTAATGGTTTCCAAGACTTTACATGTAATGTTTGAAGATTAAGATGTGACACTGGTTCTAATGGAGCAAGCAGTGACAAACGTATATGACAGTGTAACAAGAATGATAGATGATCTGAGATGGGAATCGTTGAAGGTAGGGAGAAAGTGTGACAGGATATGTACTATGAGGGTTGCCAAACGTTTGCCATGTTAGGGAGAGGTTTAAACGTTATAAATTAATAAGCTGGGTACCCAAAGGAAAGAAATACCGTTCGTACAAAGACAAAGTTTGGAAGAACAGATCTGAGAAATTGTCATATTTGAAAATGACTCTAAAATAATGGATCAAGCTCCCTGAGGTAATTGTTTGTGCATGGCATGTTCATGGAGCCGTACTTAAAGATCACAAAGCTATTCAATTAATTTATTCTGTATTTTAATTCTACCGCCGTGCAGCCTACCTGTACGCAATTGTATGAAAAAGAACATGTTTGAATATTGTAGTTATGGAATGTGTGTTTACCTGTGCGAGAGGACGATTGTGTTCGAGTCCGCGTGAAGGACCGAGACAACCCCGTCAGCCTTGATAAACGACTTGATCTCCTCCAGGACTAACGACCACTCCAGCTGATCGTCCGGCTCGTAGGTACTCGTATAGTCCACGATCTGCTTGTCTAGCTCCTGCAACAAGTGTTTAGTGACGTCACATTGTCTCTAGGACCAACGACCACTCCAGCTGATCGTCCGGCTCGTAGGTACTCGTATAGTCCACGATCTGCTTGTCTAGCTCCTGCAACAAGTGTTTAGTGACGTCACATTGTCTCTAGGACTAACGACCACTCCAGCTGATCGTCCGGCTCGTAGGTACTCGTATAGTCCACGATCTGCTTGTCTAGCTCCTGCAACAAGTGTTTAGTGTCGACACATTGTCTCTAGGACCAACGACCACTCCAGCTGATGCTCGTAGGTACTCGTATAGTCCACGATCTGCTTGTCTAGCTCCTGCAACAAGTGTTTAGTGTCGACACATTGTCTCTAGGACCAACGACCACTCCAGCTGATGCTCGTAGGTACTCGTATAGTCCACGATCTGCTTGTCTAGCTCCTGCAACAAGTGTTTAGTGACGTCACATTGTCTCTAGGACCAACGACCACTCCAGCTGATGCTCGTAGGTACTCGTATAGTCCACGATCTGCTTGTCTAGCTCCTGCAACAAGTGTTTAGTGACGTCACATTGTCTCTAGGACCAACGACCACTCCAGCTGATGCTCGTAGGTACTCGTATAGTCCACGATCTGCTTGTCTAGCTCCTGCAACAAGTGTTTAGTGACGACACATTGTCTCTAGGACTAACGACCACTCCAGCTGATGCTCGTAGGTACTCGTATAGTCCACGATCTGCTTGTCTAGCTCCTGCAACAAGTGTTTAGTGACGTCACATTGTCTCTAGGACCAACGACCACTCCAGCTGATGCTCGTAGGTACTCGTATAGTCCACGATCTGCTTGTCTAGCTCCTGCAACAAGTGTTTAGTGACGTCACATTGTCTCTAGGACCAACGACCACTCCAGCTGATGCTCGTAGGTACTCGTATAGTCCACGATCTGCTTGTCTAGCTCCTGCAACAAGTGTTTAGTGTCGTCACATTGTCTCTAGGACCAACGACCACTCCAGCTGATGCTCGTAGGTACTCGTATAGTCCACGATCTGCTTGTCTAGCTCCTGCAACAAGTGTTTAGTGTCGTCACATTGTCTCTAGGACCAACGACCACTCCAGCTGATGCTCGTAGGTACTCGTATAGTCCACGATCTGCTTGTCTAGCTCCTGCAACAAGTGTTTAGTGACGACACATTGTCTCTAGGACCAACGACCACTCCAGCTGATGCTCGTAGGTACTCGTATAGTCCACGATCTGCTTGTCTAGCTCCTGCAACAAGTGTTTAGTGACGTCACATTGTCTCTAGGACCAACGACCACTCCAGCTGATGCTCGTAGGTACTCGTATAGTCCACGATCTGCTTGTCTAGCTCCTGCAACAAGTGTTTAGTGACGTCACATTGTCTCTAGGACCAACGACCACTCCAGCTGATGCTCGTAGGTACTCGTATAGTCCACGATCTGCTTGTCTAGCTCCTGCAACAAGTGTTTAGTGACGTCACATTGTCTCTAGGACCAACGACCACTCCAGCTGATGCTCGTAGGTACTCGTATAGTCCACGATCTGCTTGTCTAGCTCCTGCAACAAGTGTTTAGTGACGACACATTGTCTCTAGGACCAACGACCACTCCAGCTGATCGTACGATCAGGCCGATGCCGGCAACAACCGTCTTTTCATACTGGAAGAACTATACAATAGTGTGAGATGGTGTGAGAGAGAGAGAGAGAGAGAGAGAGAGAGAGAGAGAGAGAGAGAGAGAGAGAGAGAGAGAGAGAGAGAGAGAGAGAGAGAGAGAGAGAGAGAGAGAGAGAGAGAGAGAGAGAGAGAGAGAGAGAGAGACACTCACCATGACCAGATCCCTGACCAGCTTCATCTTCTTCAGCAGCAGACAGACAACGATGAACCGCGCATAGTAGCGTAGTTTCTTCACCATGAGATCTGAGCGATCTTCCTTGGCCGCCCTCGAGTAATACGCTCGCCCTCGTATCGCCGAGTAGAAGGAATAAGCCTCGTTCAGATAGTTCGTCTCGCTCGTTCGTAAACTGGGAACAAGAGCAATCTATTGTAAGGCGTTTCTGATGAAGCATGCAACAAGTTTTATGCAGTTTTAGAAATGTATGTGTCTTCGCCCAACACAAACTCAACACGCAACATTGTATGTTACTGTTTTCGTCGAACATTCGCCTACAGCCTATAGTTGTGTTCACCTGAACCACCGTGTTAAAAACAGTATGAATTTGATCATTTTGTTTGTAACTACGGACTTTAAATTTTGGTTGTTAAAAATAACCATTTTCTGTTGTAGGTTTTCGCTGTCCAAAACACTATTCTTGGCTGTCGGTGTCGCTGCGCTCATTATTAATTAAAACCTGACGTTTTGTAGTAATTGAATAGTTCATCTTTAGACTTGAAGAGACAGTCACTGGGAGGATCTACTCGATCCAGCTCTACCCAACAACTGTAGGCCTACCCTAGACTGCTGTGTGCATTAAAACTTTTTATCATCATGTACGACGGTGGTTCAGCTACTATTTTAGTGCTAAGTTCGAACACAAAGAGAGATTTCGGTAGATGAACTATGCTATTAGTCCGAAACGTCAGGTTTTAAAAAACATCGGATGCGGCGACACCCGACAGCCAAGAATTGATAATTACCATTTTCTGATTCCATGAATATTGTCAATATAAGGTGATGGGGGTACGTTTTTAACAAGGATGGCCGCGTTAACAAAATCTATTCTGTGATTGCAAAACATTCTATCTGAGTATAGTTTCTACAACAATGTTGCAGTTTTCATGTAACCTATCGTAAAATGTATATTATACACATGCAGTACGGCTACTTATATTCTACTTTTTGGTATTTTTATTGGTAAGGTTGTGTCATAACAAAAATTACTAATAACAATGCGCATTGACATTTACAACTCTAGAGGAATTTCAATCCAAACGCAAGAACTGGTTGTCGGTTTTTGATTTCACAAAAACCGCGAAGAACCGGAGGAATTTGAACCCACGGCCCCCAAGATCGGTAAAATAGTAGTACTTTGCTTACGCCCCAACCGCATGAAACACAGCGGACGGCTATGTGGGATTATGTCAATTATTATAAAACTAATCACGAATAAATTGTTTTATTTTATAAATTTCATAATGACTTCTGTGTAATTTTCCTTATTTAGGTTCATCTTGATTCGCATCGTTGCAAAAATATGAGACGTTGAACCCCAACAATCATCATCTTATTTAGGTACTGTACATAAAAGAACATACTAAACGGAATATGTTTAATATAGAAAACAGCCAATTGGCATCATGCATAAAAGGGGACAATGTATTTGAGTTACTTAGTAATTGAGGTTTAAGGCACACAAAAGCATAGTCATTAGTGTACATTAGACTTGAGTGTGTAAAAGAATGATATTTATTTCAACTACAACTTTATAACTGAATAGATTTGAGAAAATAAAAAAGTTATCAATTTGTATATCTATAAATCTAGACGGCCACTAACTGGCTTGGGGGAATATTAGAGTATATCCGTACCTCGTGAAACATTGTGAAATTTACTAACGCAATTTCACAAATCAATGTCTGTGTTGAAAAGTGAAACGTGGATTTGTGTCTGTAAGTTAATTTTAGGAGTTATTGTGAAGCCGTACAACTTACTGAATTGGAAGCAGCTTAAAAGAAGTCCACGAAAATCAGTTAGCTGTATTTCACAGTAATTACTAATTAGTACTGTAATAATTGTTCAGAAGAAAATATATAACAGGTGCTGAAAACTGGCATCATCAGAACACATAAATGAAACTATAATATAACCGACAAATTTTAATAGTTCAAGATATGACAATGTATTGTTGTTAACTATCATATTTCTACATCATTTGTTTTTGTCAATTCTTGTGTGAGATGTTTTTTCTATCGCTTATGTTTAATTGATATTTGGGTTTTACATCTCGTATTTTTGCAACGTGGCTAATCGAGACGATGAATTCGTGAAATATGAAGTTAATGAGGGGGGGGGAGGTTTGGAGGAAAAGGGAAATAGGTAATTGATTTTTTTTATGTTTATTATTTTGTAATAAGATAACATACCGTAGTTGACTTCATGTGTGATCTGTGATTGTGTTTTAAATATTGTTCGTTCGCAGACATTGATAATAATATGTAAATGTGTGAATGAAAGAATGGTATGAAACATTATAAGACTGTTCTTGTGTCAGAGCAGATGTATATAATAATTATATAAATGGATATTTGTTCAAGAAAACCTCTTGTGGGTGAATTTATGAAGAAATCCAGAAATTAAAGACCAATCCCGACTGGGAATCGAACCCAGGTCACTTGCCGGGTGGGCGCCTTGACCCTTAGACCACATACCTGGGTTTGATTCCCAGTCGGAGTTGGTTTTTTGATTTATGGATTTCTCCATACATATTTTAAATTTTTACTAATAGAAACATGGTATTAAACTTGTACTAAATTAAACATGGTAGAAGTAGCACGTTAACAGTAAATTGATAGTATTGTTTTAAATACTTACTAATAATGATAATAGAGTTGACCTATTTTTGAGGCAATTTCCCCAATCTGCCACCTTTTGAGACCATACTTGGAGTCGAGTATTTGTCTGTAAAAAAGATTAACATCTAGATCAGACACAAATTAGACAGACCTTGTAAAAAAAAAAAGTGTTTGCTTTTTTCGTCCTAAACAATTAACATTTTGATGAAATGAAATATATATCAAATAATGTTGGGAAACAAAAATATATTCACAAGTAGAAATAAAATATGTGTCAAGTATTCAAAGATATCAGGCAAGACACTTCCGTGAATGTGTTATACCTTGTTATTACATCAAATAAAAGTACACATATTGATTGCAGGAATGTACCGATAATAGTCATTGTCGAATACGGGAGAAATCGTAGAGTGCAGATATTTTAAGTTTGACATAGTTTTAAGCTCCACCCCCTAGCTATGTGACCATCGCCCAGCATAACAAATATGGCTGATTATAAATAATATAACATTAAATGAATAAATATAATGATTGTCGGGTTGTCACGGGGGTAAAGGGTGGTCATAGCAATGGTGGATCGTCAAACCTAATCTTTGGACAAACTAAGGAAATCTCAATTCTAGCTCCATTCAAAGGCACTATCTCATGTTATACTGGCCACGCCGTATGGAACAAGGTGTCCCCTAAAATTCTGAGAAGAGACGGTCGCTCCACACGGTCTATTTCAACGGTATTCACCGCGGGATTTCCCGATACCTGAATTGTTATTGTCCACTGTATTGAGTACACAAACCGTGAATGGAATGCGACCCCACCACGTCTGACAACAGACGAGCGATATTATCACTACAATACCTGAGGCAAGAGAACGGGATGCAACTAGATTTAGGTTGGTAGTTGTCACACGCGTCACTTCCCTATTACATAACCCGTGACGACAACACCTTGCAAGTTAATTTGACGGGACTATAGGCGTATACTTTATCAGAACATGAATCACCAATAGCGTGTAAATTGTCCTTTGATTAATATCCACTCCCGTAGCAGTGACGTCACTAACGACATAGCCCAGGTAGATTACCGTGCAGTGACGTCAGAAAAAAAAAAATAGAAAACCACTTAAATCGTTCCCGAGCCCAACACAAAATACTTTTTTTCATTGAACCAAACGTTTAAAAACAAATTCGTATAAAATAAAACATTTTTCTAATATGAGGTATAGTCCCTTTCCGTTACGCTCTATGGTATCTGGAAAAACGAAACTTTACTAAATGAATAATGATGTTTTGCACCGATTGAAACTCAAGAGCAATTTCAATTACCATAAAGCTGCATCAACTAACTTATACTTACATTCTTAATACCCCGTTATCTTTTAAATTATTGACAAGAGAGTGTTAAGATTTACAAGGCTTCTAATCCAGAGTTTACTCGACTGAAGACTAAAACAGAATGAGTGGGTATCTCACTGTACTTGGGTTTTGTTGTTCGAATTTGTATCTCTGATTTAAAGATATTCTAAGGTTGGAATTCATAGTCGGCCCCTACACCTAGGGGCACCCATTGTTGCTATGGATTTGTTTCCTTGATGGGAAATAACATGGAAACAACTGTTACCTTGGCAACAATGGGCGCCCCTAGGTGTAGGGGCCGACTATGAATTCCAACCTAAGTCATAAGGCACATCCACAATGAAAACTAACAGTAACAGTAACAGTACAGTAAGGTTTTAACCAATCCTATTGGCTGAGGAGATTGAGAGCCCATTGTTGCTCGTCAGCCAATAGGATTGGTTAAAACCTTTGTAATCTTTGGTTAGTTTGTAATCTTTGGCGTTACTGTTATTGTTAATTTTCATTGGTGATTGGCCTTTAGTTTATAGGTTCTAATACACGGTATTTGGCCCTAAGATAGATTGTTAACTAAATGATGACTGTCTCATAGCATTGTTGCTTTAACTCTGATTACTGATTAGGAAAGCCTTCGAATCTTCGAACGATTTATCATACGTTTTAGATTCTACTAAAAGGATTAGATTTTGACATTTTAGGGACAATATAACTTATCGAATTCCGCGGACTAACACAAAACTCGTACAAGCTGCCCTAATTAGACACAATTAAAATTCAATTATAAATCCAAACCATCTCTAGAAAATGCGTCTGCAAACTGAATTACAGATACGCGACTTGTATTAAATGTAATGTATCAGTCTTGCATTGGCCTTATCGTGTCACTTAACACAAATTGGAAGCCATACATGAACATACTCTCTACAATCATATCAATGTCAGCTTTCTCACAGTCCGTGCTGACACTTGTGTTTGCAACTTTCTTCATAAAGTGACATCAAAGTTTCGCGGCACGTATCGCGTAATGCGAGATATGATCACGTACTCGGGACGCGGTTCGACGTTTCGACGGGCGGATGTAAGCGTGAAACGTCGTTACAATTCTGATCTCGAGTCTTTGTGACCAGTGACTATTGTGACTCCAAGACAATATACATCGTGTTGCACTTCGGAAATATTACAGAGACCAGCAGTAACAGTATTGTTCTAATAATTTTTGGTAGGAAACCTTGCCAGGGATAATTCATGCCCCTCTTCAGGCGAGTAAAGGGAGTATTCACGTGACGTCACATCGGCCATATTGGAGGCCATCTATATATATAACACTATTTATGTAATATATTTATATATATTTTATTATGTAAATTTTATTTAGAAAATAACCACACACACAATAACCACAAATAAATAAATAAATAAATAAATAAATAAATAAATAAATAAATAACTTTATTTATATTTATATTTGTATGTTATAATACTATTTCAGGTTTCATTTAGCTGTCAATAGAAAACAAATAATATTGTTAACGGGGAAATGTGAGAGTTTGAACACGTATATCCCACGATAAAGTTTACGGAAATGATTATGTGTGCCATTGTAAACAACAATAAGAGTGGCCGAAATAAGAGAGAATTTAAGTTGCTTTTCAGTAATAATAGCAAACCAAAGTTGGAGAACAGTTGAACTTCGACCAAATGCCAGCTGAACTGAAACATAGTAACAATGAACTACCAATCACTAGACATTGTGGCCTCCAGGGACAGTGGCGTGCCGTCCATGGAAGCAATGGAAGCATTGCTTCCATTTCATTTTTAACTAAATTACCTATATGTATACCCTCAATGCTGGCTAACAATATCGCTTACCAGTAACACTAAAATAGAATTAATGAACCAAACTTAACTACCCGAATTATGCGAAATAACTGACAGCGCAATGAAAAATCCTTGTACCATATTCTACGAGTTTGAATTCGAGCGCCAGGCCTTCGCTGTGGGCCAAGCGACGAGGGTGGCCGAGGGTTGACGAAGAAAAGCCGAGTGGAAGCAATGCCTCGGATTGCATCCACCCAGCACCCATAAGCCAGACTGTTCCGAGAGACACGTGGGTTTGAAAGTTGTTCGTGTTTTTACCTCTTTATAACCGTAAAACTGTTTCGTTTATTTTCTAAATTCATTCAGTGTGAGAAAGAATGCGATTCTACATTGATTAGTTGATTATTTGAGTATAATTGTAGTGTGTGACAAATGTTTGGTGTGTTGTTCATCTACGCGCGAATAAGCAATATGAAGGATTGCTTCCGACTTCCGAGTCTGCGGGCTCGATCGGATCGCTTGCTGTGGGCCAAGGATCTAGGTCTAGCGCGGATGTGGAGGATCTAGGTCTAGCGCGAATGTGCACTCCTTTCTGAATTTGTACTATCAACTTTCAATAACCATGAATATGATTGAATGTTATGTAATCGATGAATTATTTGCGCGCCCATTTAGCACTCGATCTTTTCAAGAAAAATGTGCAATTATTGAGAGTGGCCGACCAACATCAGCTCTGCCAAATCTCAATTCAAAAACCAAAAAATGCACTCGGCATTTTAGCACTGATATTTTATAATGGATCAGATTTTTGTTCGTAAATTTCTAATGGTAAATTGCCTAAAACTCGTTAAAAGGCTCGTACGGCAATCACGATAATCCAAAAAAATCCGGGGCTATGCGCCCCGGACCCGCATTGACTGGGGGGCCTTCCCCCCAGACCCCCCCATGCATGTATTAGATGGGGGGGGGGTCTCACAAGTGCCATTGCCAAGGGATTACTTAAAAAAGTAGTTGCTTCCCCCATTAGAAAAGTCACGGCACGCCACTGCTCCAGTATGGCCACCATGCGCAATATGTGAATACACCCTATAAGTATTGTGTTTGTAATAGTTGGGAGGGAAAGTCTGAGGACTATTAGAATGACTCAATCCCAGTATTCGCTCAGTGACCGAGGAAACTTTCGGGAAAGAACCTTCAGTCAGGATTGCCGGTGGCCGGTATCGAACCGGCGACCTCCCGAATTAGGACCTCGTGCTCTACGCACTGATCCATCCCTTCGGTAAAACTATTGTTCTATATTTTGAGCCACGTGCAGTGACAATAATCTTGATAATAATTAATCAAGACTAATGGCTAATGCATAGTCGTAACTCAAGTCTTCCTCGCCCAACCACCAATCACAAGAGCCCTCCACAAGATATGCCGTTCCGTGATTGGTGGTTGGGCGAAGCTGAGGGGAGACTCAGTTGAGGAAGGCTTAGACAGGGAGAGAATTTAAATAAAATACTACTACCCAAACAGTAACCATCGGTCATCAACATAAAAACACCAAAGTGCTTAAATTTTCGAGACCTCCGCTATCTTCCTTAGACGTGCTAGGACACCATCACACGCCCGATCATGGCGTACTGCAGCCGAGGGACCACGTGACGTACTGTTGCCGCCGCTGAGGAAGAGAGCAGAGCTCTCGAAAATGTGTATATGCACTTTGATGTGTTTTTATGTCCCCGACCGTGGTTGTGTTTCATTTAAATGTTCTTGATGCTTCGGTCGAGGGAGGTTCCTCCCTTCTCGTTCAGTTTTTTGTCTCATTCTGACTCATGCCTTCCTCATTTCCCCCCCCCCCCCCCCCCAACTGGATTTCCCTTATGACTACCCCGGCGATGGGTGATGAATCTGATTCGCCCGAAGTCATACGACGTGGATTCCGAGTACAGAGTAAACTAACTAATAAATAATTCTTTATACTTGTATTACATACTTTAAATTGGTTAAAAAAATAAGATTTTATGCTTAATATTGTAATATTTAGTGACTTGATTAGTAGGGTATCCATTCTCATACGGTGGCGTAAACCAACTAATAAATAATTCTTTATACTTACACTTACTTATATACTTTTTACTTGTACTTACTTTTTACTTTTACTTTTTACCTTTTACTTTTCCTTACTTTTTTTACATACTTTAAATTGGTAAAAAAATAAGATTGTATGCTAATATTGTAATATGTAATAATTTGATTAGTAGGGTATCCATTCTCATACGGCGGCGTAAACTAACAACAGCTAATAAATAATTCTTTATAGGCTACTTGTTTCTATATACTTTAAATTTAAATTTAAAAATTAAAAAAAAATTTAAACTTTAAATAAATAAGATTGTATGCTAATATTTAATGATTTGATTATGGTATCCATTCTCATAGTGCCAGTATCTCTTACCTATGCTGCTGCTGGAACTTCCATAGCTTCGTGTAGATATCAAAAGTCCGGCCGAAATAAGCTTGCCACTGCTTATGTCCGTACTGAGGAAGATCCCTGCAACATTACATCAGTACAGTACAGTACATAGAGTTGTAATAAGAGCAACAGCCTCTTCCTCGGACAATAACCACTTGTATTGATTTAGGGAATGAAACGGCCAACTTGGAAGTATTGCAACTGTTTTTATTCAACTTGGCAACACGTTGAACTAGGGCAAACAGAATGTCCTGTGGTGAAGACCATATAATGATTACCACATAATGGTTTACCCTATAATATTTCTCTTCGATTTATATTATATGTGGATATGAAGGTTTCTTCTTTCTCTGCACATTCTTTTGTCAATGGAATATCTTCATATTTTTTTATTTTATTTATTTTAAGGACATAAAAAAATTTTTTTTTTTAAATTAAAAAAATTAAAATAATAATAAAAAAATAAAAAATAAAATAAAGCATATTGTATAACATAACATTGCATATAATTTATTTTATTTTATTTTATTGTAATTTAGACCAGTGTAGGGCACAATGCCTTCTTTAGCCTGATAAGGGATGATTGATGAATGATAATGAGGAAGGGAGGAGGGGAAGCTTAGTACCGGCACGTAGTCTACTCCTGTCGAAATGTACCAAGAGGACCATCGGCTTTATATCCCATCCGAAAGGACGGTGTAACTTTAACCAGTCATATATAGGTTCCTCCAAAAACCTGGACTGCCGAGCAGTTGACGAGAAGATGGTACACAAGCTTTCGAACACCCCAAAACTTCTCTAACCAACGGTAACTAGTGTTTCAGAGGAGAGTGATAGAATAAAATAGAAGAAAATACGATCGCAACAGATTGTTTATACAATTTTAACGATCAAGATAGATCGTTTCAGTATAATATAAACAATGTTCTTCAACAGAGTATAATTTTTGCGCCAAATTGCGTTCTAAATAATTCATTGAAAAATCCCACACTAGTGCACACATTTATTTTAGTGAACTTTGTGTGTAACCTGAGTATATTTAGTGCCTAAGAGCAATCAAACGCATAAACATACATAATGTGCTTCTAAGTACTTATTCACCCATACATTACTCAGATATTATTAACACAAAAAACACACACAATGCATACATTGGATTGGGGTTTCTATTAAAGTCAAATCTGCATCTCAAATCTGAAGTCAGCCTGAAGAGCCAGTAGGACCACATAAATTTAAATTAAAATTTTAAATTATTACTTTTTATAACTGAATAGGATAGACATGAAATAAATAAGTAAATAAATAAATTATCGCAGTCGTGGTCAGTAGACGAGACTTGGCGCGTACAAGCCTCAATGTTGTCCAAAGCATTTAGAAGTGTTGTTGATACAAGAAAATTTGACAACTGACAAGTTATATTCTCACATAACCTGTATTCATAGTTAATCTGTGTTAAAGACATAAAATTAATTAATTTTTAATTATGTTTTAGTTGTGTTTAATTAAAACATCCCTCACAACTACAAGTCAACTTTAACCAATGACTGATACCTTTGTTGAAATCATGATATGGGCATTTTTATAAATGTCTACATTTGAATCAATGAAAACATGTTGTTACTTTACGGATTTACACTCGAATCAATGAAAACATGTTACTTGTTTGTGATGTAAACATGCAACATAAAACCCTTCTTTTGCTTAGAAAGTTTACATGCATACATTATTTGCGTTACTTATCACCAAAGGTCTATTTCAGCGACTTTCGTAGAAACCCCCATCTAATCTATGCATTTTATATGTTTTTCGTGTAAATGTATGAGTGCACAAGTACATAGAAACAATCTAGAAGCACATAATGTACGTTTATGCGTTTGATTGCGAACATAGTGGATTATTTAGATATGTTCACCTATATTATATTCTACAAAAATTTTTATTAAATTTTTCATTTCTACCCCAAAGATATCTATCAAATTCTTCATACTCAAATGGATCAGTTGATGAAAAATTAAAACTGTATGAAGGTTATAATTAAAAAGTAATTTATTTTGGTAGGGGATACCTTAATCTAACGAAATTCATCTAAAACAGCCCAATCACCACATTTAAATATTTTCTCAGATACACTTTGATAACATTTTAAAGGTATTATTTATTATTTTTTGAGTAATAACTAATTATATCTATCCCCATTCTTAGAACTATTATAATTTTTATAAGGGAAGAGAAAACGGTGAATAGCCATGATGACCGGTAATCATGTAATGACTAATGATGATGATGACGATGACGATGACGATGATGATGATGATGATGATGACGATGATGATGATGATGATGATGATGATGATGATGATGATGATGATGATGATGACGATTAGCAACACAAGTCTCTATTGACACACTAATCTACCCCATCAGAGCGCATACATAAGACCTAACCTTACCAAAGTGCGCAATGTGCATCCAGACAAACCCTCCAACATCAGTAATTATCAAAGGTGGGTGTGACACAGTTCTACCTCGCGTGACTCAACCAACCACACAATCACACAACTCTCCGCCGTGACTTGAGTAAACGATTGCGTTCTTTACTAGTCTGGTCACGTCATGAACATGAATTGTGGTCCCTCCCTTTTAACACCGACATATTCATATCTAGAGCAGCCGACGACCAAATCCGATACATGTGCATGTGTTAGGTTATATACCTAGACTTCATCTTAGATCAATATCACAAGTGTGGCCTACAAGAATGGTTTAACCAAAGGGTTAATGTCTGTACATACAATGTGATGTTTGTTTAAATAAGAGAAGGGTGGTTTAAATAGGTAGATACGAATGGAATGTGTATGAATCAAGGTGACAGGTTGATGAAGTATAGATACATGTTTGATGACAGATGTTATTACCTCAATCCATTGAACAGTTGTTTTGATTTCTCCAGCAAATGACAGAACTCGATGACTATCTTTCGCTCATGGTCGTCCATACCTGCCATGATTACCATAGTTTTGCCAGACAAGGTTTCAACTCCCCGAGAGCTCGTCCTCCAGTTTACAACCACTCATCTCTCTGTCACACAGTCACAGTCACAGTCACAGTATTATGCACCAGAGAGAACACTCTGCGTCGTGCCGCCCTGAGGGTCCTCGCTCCATACCCTGCAGGGGCAACACTCCACCTCTCACACGAGAACTAACGACGCCGACGACGATAGACAATATCGTCGACGAGATTTTGTTTTATTTGTCGTCAAACGGTGGATGTTAAGTTTTTCAAGTTAATATTGTGGTAAGATATTTGACTCACGTTGTTCACAATGCGCAACACCAGGTAATATATTGATTGTAGTTTGCGTCGGCGCCGCGGCGCTCTGGTGTAGTCGTTATGCGCGTTGTGGCCGCCAGGTGAACGGGCGTCGGCGGGTACGGAGGTGCCGGCGTAGTTCGCGTGGTCGCCGCTAGAGAGGAGTAGTGTAGCGACAGTTGTCTTCTTTGCCGACAGTACCGAGGATTGTAGTCCAATGTGTGAGCATGGACTTACAACTATCTGGATGTGCAACATGGTTGGAATACGCGTCTGCGATTCTCATTTCCGGTTTTTGACATTCTCGGACATTTTAGCTCCTATCGCTAAGCAATTACACATCAACAGTCACGACAACAATGTGAACAATGTCAAAATCCGAAACTTAAGGGCTAAAATGGCTGCCCACCGCCTTCTTCCGTGGCTATTTAATTGGTACATTGATTTGTTGTCCAGTAACGAACTTACCATTATAAGTCCATGGTGTCTGTACGAGTCAAGTAAGTATGGAGTATGGACTAAATACTCACTGCCACACACACACACACAACCATTGGCTGTGATTGGCTCACAGCCAATCACAGCGTCACTGCCTTCTTTTTTAGACGTCACTTTCATTGTTGATCATTGTTGTTCGGGCCACTATTTTAATTTACATGATAAAGGACTATAGTTTTACCAAACTTTTCAATCGGCCGATTTACTAATTTCGGATTGGTTACCAAGGTTTTAAATAAACGTTACATGCAAAATGCATGATGGCTTCTACCGGACGCCATTTTTACCTCCGATTAACAGAAAATCACCGGATGAAAGTTTGGTGAAACTTGCCCTACGATGCATTGATACACGGCCTCAGGATAGTTAGGGCCAGTTTCACCAAACTTTAATCCGGCGATTTTCTGTTAATCAGAGATCAAAAATGGCGCCCGGTAGAAGCCACCATGCATTGTGTATGTAATGTTTGTTGAAACCATGGTAACCAATCCGAGATTAGTAAATCGGCCGATTAAAACGTTTGGTGATTTCGGACTTAAGTATAGTTATTAAGCAAATGATGGTCAATCGAGAGGACAAGAAATATGACAGTTCAAGAATATTCTACCTCGTGAGAGAGACATAAATTACTTCAAAACAATCATATTGTGAATGTTTCTAGTTAATAAATACGAGACTACGTTCAGAATGAAAATATCATGTTGGGTTTCATTCAAAAAAGTTAGCGTAAAATGTCACACATCATTATGGCGGGGAAAAGGCTACAAGACAAGAACATCAGAATGAACAAATTTAATCACATTCGAAATCAGTTTGTTTATTATATCTACAATAATAATTTGTACTCGTATTAATTAAATTATCCAATGTAAATTATTTATGGTTTAAAAACACGATCTTCTCAAGAGACTACATCCACTTAGCGTACGTAACTTCCAGAAATTAGAGAGTTGGCCATATTGAATTTACATGTAACCATGCACATTGAAATTAGGAAAATTAACGTACGTTTCACGACGCGAAAAGTTGATTCAACTCCAACTTTCTTCCAATTTCTAGAATTTGGTTAATTGGCGCAAGCAAACAAACGAACAGCTTACATTGTTTCTTTATCGAAGTGTCAAACCAAACCACATCACAACATTTCTATCATAGAGAAATAAAACAGCAATGGACTACTCACTTTTAATAAGCCCATAACTTCTACATTGTCATCCATTATTGAATTGATTTTATTACAAATAATGGTAAAGGTACTTCAAAAAATAATAAATATAGGCTTCTTGCAAGTTTGCGTTTTCTTCATAATGTTGCAATTTTATTATTTTGACAGCTCGTTGTTTGTCAATCAGTTCGATTCATTTGTTACATTTTTGTAGTTCGGCTGCAGAAGTCAGTTGCAAGTTCCCTATTGGTGGGAAATTCCTGAGCTCTGATTGGTTTACGTTTACTTAAGAAAATTATCAACATTCGATGGGAACGGCTAACGTAATTTCTATAATTTTCTATAATTTTCACGCGTACGCAAAGTGGATGTACACGAGCCTTAATACATACATTGTTTCGAAACAGATCAGTGACAGATTCATTAATAAACAAAGTTGTTTACGTTACGATGATGTCACATATACCATTAACATTTCAGTGGGAATGAAGAAATTGCAAACTTTGTTAATAGAGATGAAACTAATTATTCTTGCTGTTTACAGACGAGAATCTATCCATTATATATCATTTGGATTCGTTTTAATCATGTTTTTATTTTACATCACTAATGATTATGCGAATAAAAACTCATTTCAATTTTTAATAAAAATAGGATTTTGAATTTTTTTAAACATATTTTTTTTAAATAAAAACAATGACAATACAAATTTTGTATTGTTATTGTTACTTTGGTTTAAATAAATAAAATTAAATTAAATTCACATTTAGAGTCTACCCACTCAGTAACTAAACTGATTTGCAGTGGGGGACTTTAATTGAAAGTGACTATACCAACCATGTAGGCTCCGAACACCATCGACGAGTGAGCGATAACCAATCAAAGATCGATATTTCAAATACGAAACATATGAATCAGTGATTGGACAGTGCACGATGGTGTTCGAGACATCGATTGTGATTTATGTTGTAGATTTCTGAATAGTTTAGGAAATTTAAATTAGTTGTATGTACGTTTGCTTCATCAAAACCACCAAACATTCCTTCATAAACGTTTAGATTCAACTTTCAACACGTCCTTCCGTTGAAAATCTATAATGAAAAATTCCTTGTGTTTATGTCTGATATTGTTTACTATATCACTTGTAGTTGTACATTATGTAAAATATACGTGTTTTTTTCTTCAACATGTTTTTCAAGTATTTTAGTGCGTCACGTGATCTTAACGTTCAACATGTTTTTTAAGTATTTTAATTTTTAATGTGTCACGTGATCTTAAAGTTCAACATGTTTTTTCAAGTATTTAATGTACCCAAACCGTCACGTGATCTTAATGTCCAACATGTGTTCAAGTATTTTAATGCATCACGTGATCTTAATGTTCAACATGTTTTTCAAGTATTTTAATGCATCACGTGATCTTAATGTTCAACATGTTTTTCAAGTATTTTAATGCGTCACGTGATCGTAATGATCCGCATCTCTGACGCAAGACTTGCAATGAACCCATGGTGCCATTATTGAACAAGATACTGAATACGGCGTGATAGCAGAATGCCAGTGATAACCCAGTCGTCCACAAGACTACGGCTCTCTTCAAGGTTGAGGGGGGGAGGGGAGGGTTCAATCTCCCCCCCCCCCTCCCCCATCTTGACCTCCTACGTCGTATCTCGATAGTAATTATAAATCAAGTTTAACTCGATCACTCTGTAACTCGATCTCTTTTCAACCGACCGTTGTGTTAACTTGCGTGATCAAGATGATGGGAAGCGTAGCAATAGCCTTAGACACTGTAAGTCAGAAACATAATATATTTATTTATTTAGCAATGTGTTTGTTTTTAGGTCATATCATTATATTTTACCTAGATGATTGATTTGCGATGCTGCATCTGCCCTATACTTCTTTGTCACTCCTGGTTGTAAATAACATGACAATATAATTATTATTATGAGCAGAGCGCTTCACACCAAGAAGTAAGATAGTGTCAGGGGAGTCAGGACCGCCCACAATTACAAGTGCGAATCACTAACGTTTTTCCCGATTATCTAGTTAAATTTGACGGAAACCTGCTTGCACGTTTTCTTGTGCGTTACCGTCAAAAACTTACCGCAACCGAATTGTACTAGATAATCGGGGAAAATTACAGTGATTCGAACTAAATGTGGTCGGTCCTGATACTATCTTACTTCTTGCTGTGAGAGCCTAACATATATCGAAATGAAAGAAATACACTGTTTAAAATATTAATTTAAAACAATTTTTTTCTCAAATCTAAAATCGTTGTCAAGGTTATTAACATATTATTCAGCAAGGTGTGTTACATAATATTTTATACATCACTCACATAATGTGTATTTTGTACTTTTTACTATATTATGTATTATTGTTTATTGAACATAAAATAATAATCTATAAGCTAAAATAGAAGTGTAGATATATTTAGCAATGGGTTACACACGGGTAAAGCTCTTTTCTACCAACCCTGTGACGCCATTATGGCTTCTTTGACGCGCATCGGCCAATCTACAATGAAACAACTGTACAGTAAGATTTAACCGAGCCTATAGTGGCTGATGAGAAACAATGGACTCTTAGCAGCCAATATGATGGGTTAAAACCTTACTGTTACTGTTACTGCTAGGCTATAGCCACAGTGGCGTAAGCAGGAATATATTTTGGGGGGCGCTGCCCAGAATAGAACATAACTGTAAGAAGGTGCTCAACAAACGACACAACAGGGGGTGTAGGGGGGGGGGGGATGTCCCCCAAAATAGCGCTAGAGGTAATTTTTTATTAATCCATATTTTTAAATGATTTTAATGTGTTTAGAAAAAGATGAGGTACGAGTTACAACGGCACCAAATATGTTTCAAAATAATTTCGACAAACAATATTATATAACATTACTAGGATATTGTTACAACTTATACAATTTTACCTATACGGGAGTGTTTCCCGACTAAGCAAATAGAGAAATTAATATGTAAATCTACTTAAATTTTTGTGTGAATTTAAATGTCTTGCAAAGTATAATTAAAGCTGGGATTTCTGGGGGGGGGGGCTCCAGTCCCCCCAGCCCCCAACCCCCCTCTGTATACGCCACTGGCTGGCCATGTGACATGTCACTCCACACAATACTGTACAGTGGTAGTATCTCCATTATCCATAGCTGTGTTGTTATTTATCAACCCTACAACAATCATACCTAATTTTTGCCTTCTCTCTTCGATAGGAAATAACATACAAACACAATTTTCATATGGGCACTAATAACCACGTCGTTGTGTGCCCTTAAACACGAACTAACTAACTAAATAACAATTTTCATTTTGATTTAATTTTCATTAGTTTATTGTAACTAGATCACATAAATTTTACATACATGATATGCAAGAGATATTTTACGTGGTCAATGTTATAGAGACTATAACTGGTTAAACCATTTACATGATATATAAATCTTGTTTTTTTTTTTTAATTTATTTATGATTCAATGATTCCACATAAAACATTTTATTTAATATATTAAAGTATTTGTTACATCGATGTACTATGTCTACTGACAGAAGTTAAAAATTTAAATAGACTAGTAAAAAATGTAAATCCATAGATACACTGTTTACACAAAGCTTATAGGTAAACCCCTTTTAGTAACATACATTTTTAAATTCTTTACATATTTTTTAAGCGTTGTATCTCTATTTTAGAAATGTTATATTTGTAACCTTTTAGAACCTGACCAGTTTTTGCATTATCCTGCAATGAATATAATATGAAAAAAAAATTTCACCTGATTAACAACAATACAAAAAGACGAAAGAAAAACAGTTTCTATATGTTCACGTTATTACATATATTTCGCGCAACACCTCTTATGGAACGAAGAATGATAAATGAAATACATAATTTTATACAGTTTTCTATGAATTTCAAGTTATTTGTGACAAAACCCGTCCATGAATGTTCATATTTTCTGGGTTGGTTTCGGGTTTGGGCTCAATGCAGTTGGGCTAATTTAGTGTTAAACTGCGCTTTTGAAACTGGCTCTAACAGACTGATGCCATTCGGACTTATTTATGAACCCGAACAACCTGAAAACAATTAATCCTAACTAACACCAGCATTTTGTTATCATATTTTTTTCGAGCGAACAGAAACCATTTTTTTTTATTGTTATTATTTTTTACTCAAACCGAGAACGAAAAGTTCTATTATTCGCAATAATCATGATTCGTGGCCGATCTTGAGCACAGTTCGGGTTTTTAGGGGGGGGGGGGGGGGGGGGGGGGGGGAGAGGGAGAAGAGACTCCACGTGGCGTTCTGTAAACTACGCAGAGTGCTCCGAATTTCATGACGTCACATATCGTCAAACATCGCTTACTGAATAATGACCAACGGGCTTAATTGCTACAAAAAAAAAACGCCATGCATACTTCAAGTGAAGTGATTATTTGGATTATACACTCACAAGCTCATAAAAATAAATGTATAGTTGTGCGAACAGCAATTACTGTACACTAGGCACTTAGTGGCATTATTACCTTATATGGAAGCGTTGACGCAATTTCACTTTCCGATTTCATCATGTTTGTATGCACTGATAGAGGGCCCAGCGGTGAGACGCGAGACTGATGCGGGAGGTCGTCGGTTCGATACCGCGGCCACCGGCAGTCCTGACTGAAGGTTTTTTCCGAGGGTTTCCTCAGTCACAAGACGGCGAATGATGAGCTGGAAAAGGTCTCTCACACCAAGAAGTAAGATAGTGTCAGGGGAGTCAGGACCGCCCACAATTAGTTTCCAACTTAACAAGTGCGAATCACTAACGTTTTTCCCGATTATCTAGTACAATTTGGTTGCGTTAAGTTTTTGACGGAAACATGCTTGCACGTTTTCTTGTACGTTACCGTCAAAAAACTTACGGCTATACCAAATTATACTAGATAATCGGGAAAACGTTAGTGATTCGCGCTTGTTAAGTTGGAAACTAAATGTGGGCGGTCCTGATACTACCTTACTTCTTGCTGTAAGAGACCTGAGCAGGTTTTCACATATGCAAAAATATAGATATAAAAATAACATAGACCTAAACTTAAAAACGATAGTAGTAGGATTATCAGGGTGAAAGGTTAAGGTCCTATCTGTAATGACTAGTGTGATTGATAATTGGACCCTGGAACTAAAGAAATGTGTATAACGGCCTCTTTTTTAGGATCTAAAACTGAATCGGAAACAAATAAACAAGGCTATAGTTTTGGTCACGTAGCAACTTTAATCTGCGACGCAATTGTTGAGGTCACTAACATTATTAAAGCAACGTATCCTCACTTCCTTGAGGCTGTAAACACTGGAGTTATCTTGACATATTGTTCCTAATTCGGTCAAACCAACTTGCGATAGTATTATCTAGTCAAAGGGTTCAGTTCCAGTATTATATAAATAATAACAGATCGATATGTTTATCATTTCAAGTTTTTCAATGGCTACAGGCTCAATGACTTCTCATTCAAACCAATTAGCATGATTTTAAAAGACGATTCAATAAACATGCTTTATACATGCATGCATTTTTACAATAGATTGAACCAGGGCTTAATTTGAGCCGGAACGCACCGGAACGTAGTTCCGGTTCCTTTTCTGAAACCGGAACGCGCGTTCCGGTATTATTTTAAATCTCACACACTGTTTTCCTCATGATTTAAAAATTCATGAATTCCCATTATGTACACAGGGAACGGAACTTGTCTTTGAATATTGCAAAATGTTCATTCACTTGTATGAATGCGAGTTTTTCACTGATGAGTGTCCCCCAGGTTATAGCCAGACCCCAATACAAAGGAAATAATTTTCGGAGCTTCCTTCGTCCACTCATATAAAGTGCTTGTGGTAGAATATATATTTATATGCGTGTGTGTGCATTCTACTACAAGCACTGTATATTGTATAAAGGTGGTTGGCGGGGTTGGTTCAAAATTATGGAAGGCGAACAAACTATGCGTTCCGGTTCCTTTTCAATTAGAAATTAAGCCCTGGATTGAACCCTGATTTTCTCACTCCAATGCATCATTAATTATTAATTTGCTCTACAAAAAAGAAAATTTAAGCATTGTAATTGTAAATGATTTTAAGGTTTGTTCTCAGTCTGAGGCCGGTTTTTCAATCGGTCATTAACCGGGCCGTCAGCTGACGGTCCGTTAACAACCCGTTAGACGTTAACCGATTGAAAAACCGGCCCTAAAGGCGACTGTTATGGTTGAACCGTTTAATAATCACGTGACATTCTCCACCAAATATCCTCGCACCGTTCCCTAGTTAGTAGGTTCGAATTCATCAAACTTTTTAATCGGCCGATTTACTGATCTCGGATTGGTTACCATGGTTTCAACAAACATTACATACAAAATACATGGTGGCTGATGCCCTTATATTAACAGGAGCAGGTTGTTCCTGGACAGATTCCCACGTAAAACTATCATTGTTATTACCGGTAAATTAGAAAAGTAAATAGCAAAAAGTAAAGTGTAGCAGTTATTCTTGATTGTCTTACCTCTTTGCATCTCCTACATCCCTGATCCACGGCTCGACTTGAAGCATTCAGCCACACAGACGGAGTTACTTACAGTAAGACATTACTACGTACTACTAGTTGTACTGTATTGGTAGTAGTAGTCTTTTTGTTACTAGTAGAGATGGCATTTTGTGGGGTTTCACACGTTGCTGTCATACTAGGAAGTTAAACAGTGATAAGTGCTGGGAAAGTACCATAATCTGCATGATATATCTTCTTCTTGTAAAGAGTTCAATATCCTCTTCACTTTTTTATTTTTACTTTTCTAACTTCCCCGTGTAGGGAGGGAGTGAGGACCGCTTTAAGGAAATGTTATGTATATATAAATATAGTAAACAATAAATATGTATTCTTATCTTATCGAGGTTGTCCCCAATAGACTATTGAAATTATAACCCTTGTTGGCCAATCTTCTATATTCTGTTATCTTATAAAGTCAAATTTGCAACTCACATAAGTGGGCTGCTTTTGTTCAGGGCCAGTTTCACCAAAATTTTCGTCTGGTGATTTTCAAAAATTGCGCCCGGTCACATTGTATGTAATGTTTGTTGAAACCATGGACACCAATCCAAGATTAGTAAATCGGCCGATTAAAAACAAAATCCCTCAGTAAAACATAATTATGTAATATTTCTCATTAAAGTTCCTTTCACTTGATTTACTTCTGTTTTTCTTTGTTTTCATTTGTTTACTTGAACAATTTCATTTATTCGTAAAATGTTTATAAATCAATATAAGCTAATCAGATCTCGATAATTCAAGCGAATGTTTCACACCATATTATGTTATTTTATTATGTATGTAACATCAGCCAGTTTATAATGCATCACTTATGAAAGCGCTAAATTCAATTTAACTTAATTTATTGTGTTTTCCTGTCGCATGATGCGCAGTTAAGTTATTACGAAATGAAGCGCTGTGATAGAATCCTTGACAATTCTGCAACACTCAACAAAACAAAACAACAACAAAATATAGTGTTTACCACTCTCAAGTTCCAAAGCATATATACTAAAAACGAAGCGACTGACTTCATGATTACTTTGATTAGCCATTTTATTCGATAGCGAAGGATACATTTACGTCAAAAACCGCAGAAAATTTTCATTTTTTAATTATATGTCAAGATTGAAACACAAAATCGAAAATCTGAGAAACCATAGCGCTGTGGTTTGGTAATCCCTACATACTGAATGATAAATGTTTTTAACTTTATAGTCAGTATGACTGTGATAACGATTTCCTTAGTAATTTAACGAAATCGTTATACAGTCATACTGATTATAAAATTAAATACATTTATCATTCAGTGTGTAGGGCTGACCAAACCACAGCGCTATGATTTCTCAGATTTTCGATTTTGTGTTTTAATCTTGAGATATAGTTAAAAAAATGAACATTTTCTGCGGTTTTTGACGTAGAGGTATCCCTCGCTCTTTGTACAAAATCTTTGAAAATCGACTACACGATCAAAGCAAACTACATAAGTTGAGATTAGGTCTCGTGGTTTGACGTAACTACGTTTTTTAGGCCACAACCGATAGAGGTGTCTTTCTATGTTGCTTTTATATCGTCATCGTCCACAAACAGCTGATGTTATGGAATGTTATATATTATATTTGCAGGAACAGACACGGAATTAATTGAGGAAATACTCACTTCTACAATTAGGAGTATTCACGTGACGTCACATCGGCCATATTGGAAGCCTCCTCAAATTTGACTTTATAAGATAACAGAATATAGAAGATGAGCCAACAAGGGTTATAATTTCAATAGTGTATTGGGGACAAGCTCGATAAGATAAAAACTAATGTTTATTGTTTACTATATATATACATAACATTTCCTTAAAGCGATCCCCACACGGGGAAGTTAGAAAAGAAAAAAGAAAGTGAAGAGGATATTGAACTCTTTACAAGAAGGAGATATATCATGCAGATTATGATACTTTCCCAGTTTCATTTAGCTGTCAATAGAAAACAAACAATATTGTTTACGGGGAAATACGAGACTTTGAACACGTATATCCCCCGATAAAGTGTACGGAAATGATTATTTGTGCCATTGTAAACGACAAAAAAGAGTGGCCAAAATAAGAGAGTCTATTTATGTTGTTTTTCAGTGATAATAGCAAACGAAAGTTGGAGAACAGTTGAACTTCAACCAAACGCCAGCTGAAACATAGTAACAATGAACTACCAATCACATGACATAGTGGCCTCCAGTATGGCCACCATGCGAATACGTAAATACACCCTGTATATGCAGTGAAATTAGACCCAGTATTACAATGTTTCAATACGTATTAATCAATAGCTTGTTCTGTCCATGGCAACCACCAATCAAAACCTTTGAAATCCTCCAAATAGCTGCTTATTTGTGACAAATAACTTTCCTATTTGTTGATTGTAATACCGGTCCTTCATTCAAAATAAACATTTCTTGCAATCTAATGTAAATTCTTACTGGTGTATTGCATACTTGGGAGTTAGTAACATGTGTAGTGGAATGGTGCTGACACGCAAACGCGTAGGCTACGCTAGAAAAATATGTTTTTAGGATTCCGAAAGTTGGAAACAGAATCATTATCGTTATGGCGAACATATTGTCTGAGCGGGAACATTGTACAGCTATCGTATTTGGGTGTTCACTGTTCAACACGTGTTATACAGTTGAAGAACATATTATAACATATAAATATAACATACAGTTGAGTTGAAGAATATATTATAACGGATTGGTTGAAGTGTTTGTTGGGTGATAATACAATGATCATAAAGATTCACTTGGGTGACTGTGAGTGCTTTGAGAAAAGTTCTTCGCAAGGAAAGACAGAGGTATTTATGTATTTTCATATAATAAGCAGACATTAGAAAAGAACTTTGGGGGGATTTGCGTTAAAACAGTACAATTAATATTGATTTTTATTTACCCAAGCCGAAAAAAACTGGACGTTACTTTTGAAAATGTAATATTCTAAGCTATATTTGTTTATTAAACTATTATTTAATCTTAAATTACGTTACAACCACAGCACATGTTAAAGTAATTAGCATTCCTCAAATTGACCCACAAGTGGGTAAACAAGTACTTCAAGTCGCATTGTTTCTCATATTTTAATAAGTATTTTATTTTCTTTCTGACTTTCAATCCTTCCAAGCAAATTTGGAATATCTTAAAAATGTGTATGCAGATTTATTATTTTTATTTTACATATCACCCAGTACTTGAAGTTAGCTATGGAGAGTAGAAGATCTTTGCAAGGCTATTATACTTCACCAATAACCTGTTCAAACAGTCATAAAATATTCAGTACTGAGTAGTAATCGTATCAGAATTTTATATATTTTTTTTTAACTGAAAATCAAATTCCTGTCAAGCACAATGTGATGAATGAACATCATGATAAGGCTCACGTTTACTGGAGAAGCAATCTATATTTTTACAATAAAAAACATCATTGTATAGAACGCATTATTTTTATTTTTGTAACTGAAAATATTGGACAATTCAATAGCTAAAACTAAAAACACACAATCTTTCTGAAAGCAAAATAACATCCGGACTCTTGTGAAAAACAATTCGTAGATTAACAGCCCCGTGGCTGGCTGGGGCTCCGCCCCAGCTCCCCCTCTTCCACATATCATGTAGTACATCCATCCACCTCCAGCGGACAAACCTCATCCGCGCCACAGTCACAACACTTACCTCAAACAAACTTCACTTTCCAGACATTTTAATGAGACCCTTAAGATAATAGGTCGAGAACCGCGGTACAGTCTATGTTGCAATAAAAACTAATGGCGACGTAATTGAATGCAAATTGGTCAGCATCATTGTATAAATTGCAATAACTCCATTTCTTGCCTCGGGGAAAGAACGTCCATATTGATGTATACGTGACCGGTGACAGTTCGTTCAAGGTCATGTATAAAGGCCAGCGGACAACAATCTGACGAAACATTTGAGGGTATTGCATAAGTACAATATTGCCGCGTTTTGTTGGTGGTTTAACCCACAAGAGGAAACCATTCGTTGTGGTTGTTCCCATTATTCAAAGTATTTACTATTGGTCGGACTATCGTCTTCTTCCCCTACTTTACCCCTCCACTCGCTGCACAAACAGTAGAACTCGTGGATTATAACGATTGTAAGAGGAAAATAGTAGTGCGGATAAAAGTGGGAAGGGGTCAATTGCAGAGGAGAATTAGATAGATTATAATTCTTTTGTTCGAATGATATAAAGTACGGCAGTGTTGGTGATTTAGAAATAGAAGTGCAGTTGGAGTGGACAGCGACGTGCCTGTTGTTGTTGTTGCTATTGTTGTTGTGGTTGTTGTTGTACTGTTACCATGGTGATACGAGGAGTCGAAGCGGGTGTGGTGGAGGAGAAGGCTAAAGATGTGAGTGGATTAATATTTAATAATATTATTAATAATATTAATAATCTTAGTTCAAAATAATAATTGAAAAAATGAATTATTTCAGGATTGTTAATAATATGCTAATATGTTTTTAAAAATATTTGTTTTGATAAAATAGTACACAAATAATACTGTTTTATATTAAACTCGAATAATATCCATAAAAAATGTACTCTTTTACGCAAAGGCTCTTTAAAACTGTATACTATTTTATTTTGAAATGTTATATTTTTGTGGAGATTTTTGTTCAACATATTTTATTTTCGATACACAAACGCGGTCAAAACCAGTGTTAACTGTTAACGTGTTACAAGGGTGAAATGTGTGCATTTTATTTCAAGCCACTTGTTACTAATTTAAATCAGCTATGAAATTCGGTCAAAAACAGTGTTATGTTGTACGGACAAAAGTTATTTCTTCTAAATAAAACTAAATTACTCATTTTTCAAATTTTCTCCTAACCAAACTTTAGAATAATTTAGACGACAGGTGACAAATTTGTTCTAGACATTCGGTTGCAAAACAACGAAAACCCCTTCCAGGGTGGATATTATTGTCATGAATTGTCTTCGTTCTTCTAGGTTTATAAACTTACTTTTTACTTTTATATATAGTTACTTTTTATTGTATTGTATTCAGTATTCCTTGTTATTGGGGTAAGTGTGTATATGTGGTGAGTTTTTTTGACAGTATTTTTGTCAGAAAAGATCTAAAAGTATTACTGTAAAACTATGTAAACTAGACAAGACTACTATGCGCAGACTCCGACGCGCAGAACGGTAACGACCTGTAATTACCGTTGTGAATGTATTAGGCCACGTGACGTAGGCAGACGACTATTTCATTATATAACTTCTCATGTCCACTGTTTGCGCAGTTGCAAAAGTCATTTGCGCAGCTGCAATTTGTGATTTGCGCAGTTAAGAATTTGTCTTTAAAATAACTGTTAGAATAAAAAATATACTTTTTTTTTATTTTATATTTTTTATCATACAGGGCTTATACTAAATCTACAAGTATATTCTTCTTAACTTTGTATGTTTTCTGAGTAGGTAAGCGCTTGGCGAATCGCGGTGGTAAATCTAATAAAATGTATTGAAGACCATCTCAAGCCATTTAAACATGTTCTTGAAAAAAGGTAAAAAAAACAAAAAAAATCCCCTGCGGAGCTAGCCCCCCGGCGCTTTGCATCTAAAGACTTATTTACGCAGTTCCACTTTTTCCTTAAGTTAGGCACTACTCTTGTGTATAAATATTAAAACTGGTACTGGATCTGAAAACGGGAATAAATTCTTGTAATCTCGAAACAATTTTGAACTTCTGTTATTATGTTCTCTTAGTATCTCCATCTTTTCAAGTTGTTATGCTTTCTGTTGTCGCACATTTATCTTATTCTTCTCCTTGTGACTGCGAGAAGATCGAGGAAATAGAGTAAATTGATTGGAAGAAGTAGGAAAAAAGAAGATGAAAAAGCAGTGGAAGAAGACATGAAAGGCCTGGCAAGCCCATGTTAGCAAATTCTATGCCCAAGAAATTGGTGGCTAACCATCCCCTGATCCGATTTTGGAAACAGGTGTAATGTATTATTGTTTACTAGATATAAAGTCACAAAGCGTTAGTTGAAATGTTAATACAATCTAATATCTATAATTTCTTTATCGCCATTCAGTTGTTTTTACAATCTTGGCAAACGCAAACTATATTAAGAAAAACTGAAGTTAAGTAGAAACGGGTAGAAAAAATATCATAAATTGATGCTTTATAAAAATAAACACTGATTTCCCGCGTAAATTGCGTCAACCGTCAGTCAGTGCTCAAACCCAAGAGAGATGCTTTCGTCACAGGCGAGGCACTCATAGCCAACCAGCGAACCGCCCGAGACAAGCGCGCGCAGATAATGATCGCTTATTGGCTACGAATACCTCGCCTGTTAGTGACGAAAGCATCCGTAAGGTAGTCTATAGTCTTGGCACAACTATACACAGGACAGGAAACAACTCTCGGTAACGCGCGCGAAGTGAAGACTATGTTGCAAATCTACTTCTGATATGTAAACAACGTATACAGTGTTGCAATCTACTTCAAATATGTAAACAAACTGGACGCATTCCGCATCATCTTGTTTGTCCCTGACCTTGACAATAGAATTGTGTCCTATACGTCATTAGCATTGCAACCATTCAACGCACAGGGCTTGTGACGTCATTAACATTGCAACCATTCAACGCACAGGGCTTGTGACGTCATTAACATTGCAACCATTCAACGCACAGGGCTTGTGACGTCATTAGCATTGCAACCATTCAACGCACAGGGCTTGTGACGTCATTAGCATTGCAACCATTCAACGCACAGGGCTTGTGACGTCATTCACATTGCAACCATTCAACGCACAGGGCTTGTGACGTCATTAACATTGCAACCATTCAACGCACAGGGCTTGTGACGTCATTAACGTTGCAGCCATTCAACGCACAGGGCTTGTGACGTCATTAACATTGCAACCATTCAACGCACAGGTCTTGTTACGTCATTAACATTGCAGCCATTCAACGCACAGGGCTTGTGACGTCATTCACATTGCAACCATTCAACGCACAGGGCTTGTGACGTCATTAACATTGCAACCATTCAACGCACAGGGCTTGTGACGTCATTAACATTGCAACCATTCAACGCACAGGGCTTGTGACGTCATAAACATTGCAACCATTCAACGCACAGGGCTTGTGACGTCATAAACATTGCAACCATTCAACGCACAGGGCTTGTGACGTCATTAACATTGCAACCATTCAACGCACAGGGCTTGTGACGTCATTAACGTTGCAGCCATTCAACGCACAGGGCTTGTGACGTCACTAACATTGCAACCATTCAACGCACAGGGCTTGTGACGTCATTCACATTGCAACCATTCAACGCACAGGGCTTGTGACGTCATAAACATTGCAACCATTCAACGCACAGGGCTTGTGACGTCAATAACATTGCAACCATTCAACGCACAGGGCTTGTGACGTCATTAACATTGCAACCATTCAACGCACAGGGCTTGTGACGTCAGTAACATTGCAACCATTCAACGCACAGGGCTTGTGACGTCACTAGCATTGCAACCATTCAACGCACAGATCTTGTTACGTCATTAACATTGCAACCATTCAACGCACAGGGCTTGTGACGTCACTAACATTGCAACCATTCAACGCACAGGTCTTGTTACGTCATTAACATTGCAACCATTCAACGCACAGGTCTTGTTATGATCGAGATCAATTTATGCTGCATGCAACAGCTGATTAAAATACCAGCACGTGATGTTTACTTTCTATCTACGCATTCCTCACGTCACGTCATGTTTTGTCGCAACAAATATAATAATAATATATTGTGTCACGTTGAAATCGGATCGGTTCGGATACACTCGGATACAATCGGAAATTTACAGATGGTCTTGAACTTTGCTCAAAGCTGTGGCGTAACTAGGGAGAGGGATGTCACAAAACGTGTTTCTCATTAAACTTTTACTCCTTGTTTGTTTGTTTGTTTGTTTGTTTGTTTGTTTGTTTTTATTAGCATCTATTAGACTTTTATGATACAAAAGTATAAGAAATTGTCAAGTAGGTCTAAATTATACATGTAAGAAATGAACTATGAACTATGTCTAGACTATACAACTTAATTAACAAAGGTACAAATGTAATATGTTAAAACTTAAATATTATCAAGTGACAGACATAAAAACGAGAAAAGGGTGTAGTAATAAATGAAAATAATAATATAATTATAATTATATGCGAGTATCCTGTAAAAGTTCTATTCATATTAATAGCTTTTGTATTTACTAGTCTTTAATCATGAATTCATTAATTGCATAGAAAGCACTATTTAACAAGTATAATTTAATTTCATTTAGCTGTTTCACTTGTTCTCGGATACTTTTGATTTTATCTGGGAGATTATTATACAATTTGATACCAGTCAAGCAAGTGCCCCTCTGGCATTTATCGGTACGGCTAGTAGGGATATGGAAATTGTCTTTTCGTCGGGTGTTGTGTTTATGGATAGAGGAGTTTGTAAAAATGTTATCTTTATTTTTTAAAGTCAGTGCGAGTATTTCATAAATGATTAGGCTAGGGAATGTTAATATGTTAAGTTTTTTAAATGCAGGTTTGCATGATTCAGTGTATCCTATATTAACCAAAATTCGTATTGCTCTTTTTTGAATTGTAAATATTGATTTGGATTGTGGCGAGTTTCCCCACAGCGGTAGTCCATATCGGACATGGGCCTCAAAATAGGCATGTTTACCAACGTGTGTACACGCGTACACGCGTAATGCTACAAATATTGTTCGTAGTATCTTTACTGGTCATTACATGTTCACTGCATAATAATTGACCCCCATTTAGCAATCAAGAACCCTTCCGTAGTCCCTATTGACTCTGATAAGTAAGCCTACGGGAATAAAATTGCGCACCAAGAATAAGTCTGGGGGGGGGGGGGGGGGGGGGGGGGGGAGATTGTTTACTGATTACGGAGATTCGGAAACGTGTACACGCTTACACTAACCATCCCTACTTACCACCCCCGAACTAAACTCAGTCTGGACATAAAGGCCTTTTGCTTTGAAACAGATTACAGAAATACTACTATACATATACTATTATATATTACTTATCACTTACATAATAAATAATATTTTCATCCTATATTGCGTGTATTCTTTGGACCTGAAAATCTATAAATAACGATAAACATTGAGAAATTGTTTTCGCATTCGGCCATGAGACGTACAGTGAAAGTGGAAGCTCCCCCCCCCCCCCCCCCCCCCTCCCCCCCCGACGTTATTCCTGTTTACGCCACTGGCTCAAGAATACACGCGTCTGACAACATAGGTTCCCTGGCCACAGTCCCAACTTTTCTCAGCATTTTCCGTTTATTTTGTACGGATTTTCCGACAATAATTTGTTTCGCTTAAAAAGTCAAGAGGTCAAATGGGCAACAACCGGTCAAGTCACAGACTTCGCAGACTTACGGTCAAGTCACAGACTTCGCAGACTTACGGTCAAGTCACAGACTTCACAGACCTCGTAGACTTACAGTCAATTCACAGACTTACGGTCAAGTCACAGACCTCGCAGACTTACGGTCAAGTCACAGACTTCGCATACTTACGGTCAAGTTACAGACTTCGTAGACTTACGGTCAAGTCACAGACTTTGCAGACTTACGGTCAAGTCAGAGACTTCGCAGACTTACGGTCAAGTCAGAGACTTCGCAGACTTACGGTCAAGTCACAGACTTCGCAGACTTACGGTCATGTCACAGACTTCGTAGACTTACGGTCGTCACAGACTTCGTAGACACGGTCAAGTTACAGACTTCGCAAACTTACAGTCAACTCTGTTTCTGACGGAATTCAGAAGTACTTTTACTTTTACTATATCGTCAACAAACAAAAAGTAACTTTACTATGTGGTATATCATTAACTGGCTCATGGCCTGTTCAACAACATTGAATGCAATTATTGCGCTAAAAAACTATTGCTTTCTTTTAGTTGTTGTTGGTGGGCCTGGTGAATGGGGTTTTACTGATGACGGAATAGAATCAAGATCAATGCTTTACGTGAGGATAGAACCGAACCAAGACCTTAGTGAAAGGAAAGCTTTTCGAGTGACGAAAAACAAGACATTTAAATTTGCGCACAGTACAGTATTTTTAAATCCTTGTCTGATTTCTCAAATATTTATGAAACTTGGCTAAAGGAATGATGGACTTATTAAAACAGCTAAATTGATTATAGAAAGAAAGATTAAAGACTAAAAGATTATAGATTATAATGATTGCAGAAAACAAGGTAAAAGCTCTTTATTATTGAACTGAATACAAAACAGATTTTAAAGAGTGTTATATTTATTACGTTTTAACATATAATGAGGAAAAATAACAAATGGCCGCAGAAAAACAAACATGCTCTATTTGTTTGCACAACTGCTCATACATCTTAATCAACCAGTCTTGTTTTTATTTTGTAATAAACCACTGGAACTTGAGGAAGTTATTCTCTAACCACTTTGGCGACATTGAAAGACAAGGAAAACTCACATCCTGTTTTTAAGCGGTGTTTTAATTAAAAGTAAATAATTAAAAACACAAGAGAAAAATATGACAATAAGGAAAAACAGGATACGGACATGGTTTTGTGAAATTAAACCACATAACAACCTTCAATCGAACCAAAGCTCACCACAAATGTGTTGCGCAATTACATTAAGAGCGAAGGGTACCTTTACGTCAAAACCCGCAGAAATTTTTAATCTTTTAATTATATCTCAAGATTGCTACTCGAAATCGAAAATCTAAATCAACAGCGCGCTTTGTTTTAGTAAGCTCTACAGACTGAATGAAATTTACAACTTTTAGCGTAGTTATTTTGATTATTAAATCGATAATTAGTAATAAAAATTAATAAGTCATAAAAACAAAATAAAAAAAATAATGATTGCCAAACAAATAATTTTCGTAAAATTATATCACACATCTTGTCCATACCAGTGTAATTAGATAAAAACATATTTATTATTTAATAGAAGTGAAGTAAATTTAATAACTATCATGTATGTTTAGCAGCTATACCTTCGGGCGCGCTCTAAAATTTTAAAATAAATATTAGTATAGATTACATTCATACGTCAGTGTTTCGACAATGAATTCAATTTAAAAATCTAATACTTGAAAGTGCATATTACAATATAATATGTAAATTACAATTTTGTTTTTAATTTTGTGTACACGAATATCTTGACTCCGTTTCCAACATCAAATCGGGTAGGGGGGAGTAGCGAAGTACTCCATTTCTTGAGGATATTAGCATGAAAATAAAAAATTAAATAAGAATACAATTTTAAAAATAAAAAAAACAAAATATAAAAAATAAAATCAGAATAAAATTTGTTAGATTGTAAGTTCTTTTATAAAAAGTAGAATGTTTTTTTTTTTTTTTTGAAAATATATTGTTTTACTCCGAGCGAACCACGAGAGTTTGCGTTACGCTGTTGACCTAGATGGAAGTGGAACCACGAAGGTGTAATTGTGACGTTCATTTGTTCCAGCCGGTGCTCATGGAGGGCGGGAACTACATCAAAGAGGGCCGCGACTCAGCCAAGAGCACGTGTCTCATCTTCTCCCCCAAGGAGCAGGATGACGTGGGAGCCCTGGCCAAGTCGCTCAGCTTGTTCCAGGTAAGCACAGGTAGTTGATGATGATGATGATGATGACGTAAGAGGGCCGCGACTCAGCCAAGAGCACGTGTCTCATCTTCTCCCCCAAGGAGCAGGATGACGTGGGAGCCCTGGCCAAGTCGCTCAGCTTGTTCCAGGTAAGCACAGGTAGTTGATGATGATGATGATGATGACGTAAGAGGGCCGCGACTCAGCCAAGAGCACGTGTCTCATCTTCTCCCCCAAGGAGCAGGATGACGTGGGAGCCCTGGCCAAGTCGCTCAGCTTGTTCCAGGTAAGCACAGGTAGTTGATGATGATGATGATGATGATGATGATGATGATGATGATGATGATGATGATGACGTAAGAGGGCCGCGACTCAGCCAAGAGCACGTGTCTCATCTTCTCCCCCAAGGAGCAAGACGACGTGGGAGCCCTGGCCAAGTCGCTCAGCTTGTTCCAGGTAAGCACAGGTAGTTGATGATGATGATGATGATGATGACTAAAGAGGGCCGCGACTCAGCCAAGAGCACGTGTCTCATCTTCTCCCCCAAGGAGCAGGATGACGTGAGAGCCCTGGCCAAGTCGCTCAGCTTGTTCCAGGTAAGCACAGGTAGTTGATGATGATGATGATGATGACTAAAGAGGGCCGCGACTCAGCCAAGAGCACGTGTCTTATCTTCTCCCCCAAGGAGCAGGATGACGTGGGAGCCCTGGCCAAGTCGCTCAGCTTGTTCCAGGTAAGCACAGGTAGTTGATGATGATGATGATGATGACTAAAGAGGGCCGCGACTCAGCCAAGAGCACGTGTCTCATCTTCTCCCCCAAGGAGCAGGATGACGTGGGAGCCCTGGCCAAGTCGCTCAGCTTGTTCCAGGTAAGCACAGGTAGTTGATGATGATGATGATGATGACTAAAGAGGGCCGCGACTCAGCCAAGAGCACGTGTCTCATCTTCTCCCCCAAGGAGCAGGATGACGTGGGAGCCCTGGCCAAGTCGCTCAGCTTGTTCCAGGTAAGCACAGGTAGTTGATGATGATGATGATGATGACGTAAGAGGGCCGCGACTCAGCCAAGAGCACGTGTCTCATCTTCTCCCCCAAGGAGCAGGATGACGTGGGAGCCCTGACCAAGTCGCTCATCTTGTTCCAGGTAAGCACAGGTAGTTGATGATGATGATGATGATGACTAAAGAGGGCCGCGACTCAGCCAAGAGCACGTGTCTCATCTTCTCCCCCAAGAAGCAAGATGACGTGGGAGCCCTGGCCAAGTCGCTCAGCTTGTTCCAGGTAAGCACAGGTAGTTGTTGATGATGATGATGATGACGTAAGAGGGCCGCGACTCAGCCAAGAGCACGTGTCTCATATTCTCCCCCAAGGAGCAAGATGACGTGGGAGCCCTGGCCAAGTCGTTCAGCTTGTTCCAGGTAAGCACAGGTAGTTGATGATGATGATGATGATGACTAAAGAGGGCCGCGACTCAGCCAAGAGCACGTGTCTCATCTTCTCCCCCAAGAAGCAAGATGACGTGAGAGCCCTGGCCAAGTCGCTCAGCTTGTTCCAGGTAAGCACAGGTAGTTGTTGATGATGATGATGATGACTAAAGAGGGCCGCGACTCAGCCAAGAGCACGTGTCTCATCTTCTCCCCCAAGAAGCAAGATGACGTGAGAGCCCTGGCCAAGTCGCTCAGCTTGTTCCAGGTAAGCACAGGTAGTTGATGATGATGATGATGATGACTAAAGAGGGCCGCGACTCAGCCAAGAGCACGTGTCTTATCTTCTCCCCCAAGGAGCAGGATGACGTGAGAGCCCTGGCCAAGTCGCTCAGCTTGTTCCAGGTAAGCACAGGTAGTTGTTGATGATGATGATGATGACGTAAGAGGGCCGCGACTCAGCCAAGAGCACGTGTCTCATCTTCTCCCCCAAGGAGCAGGATGACGTGGGAGCCCTGGCCAAGTCGCTCAGCTTGTTCCAGGTAAGCACAGGTAGTTGATGATGATGATGATGATAACGTAAGAGGGCCGCGACTCAGCCAAGAGCACGTGTCTCATCTTCTCCCCCAAGGAGCAGGATGACGTGGGAGCCCTGGCCAAGTCGCTCAGCTTGTTCCAGGTATGGATGGTAACGATGCTAATCGTTTATTAATTAATAATTGAAGAATTATCATAATTACTTTCAAACTCGCAAAAAACATGTACGGACAGAAATGTCAGAGCTTTCATGTATTTAGCAGTATGTATCTGTACTTACAGACTTACTTAAATGTATACATTTTAATTCAACGAAAAAATGTATTGCAAATATTTTGACGCTATCGTTACCCAAGGTTTCTTTTTCAATTTTGAGCATATCAACTAATTTATTCAATATCAATGGAATGTCTCTATTTCGTCGTAAGTCCACGTTGCGTTTTGGTTGTGAGTACGTGGGTGTGGATGTCATAGTTAATATAAAGACCCATCCACAATGAAAATTAGTAGTAACAGTAACAGTAACAGTAACAGTAAGAAGCCATAATTTGTTCCATTTACAAAATAAGCCAAGTAAATATTCGAATAGAATGTCAGGAAGTTATATGAACATTTGTATTGTATTTCAAAAGATTTGATTGGTCACATTTTTACGGAATTACTTTTTCCAAACTTCTGGGCTACTGCTACTGCCGCACAGTCAATGATCTTGGGTTCTCATCAGCCAATGGGATTGGCTGAAACCTTACTGTTACGTAACTGTTACTTTTACGGTTAATTTTCATTTTCGATGTGCCTGAATATTTATTATGGGTGAGTTGAATGAACAATGGCAATCTTGGATTTTTCATAATGGAACATCCCATTTCACAATATAGTGTTTTTCTGTTGGTATACATAGAATGTACAAACATCGGATGTTTTAGCAAAATTGTTTATTCCACAACTGCGTGCGTCATAATTGACGTACTCGTATCATAGGCGTATCTGTGGTCGAAATCATAACCATGGCCATGTACGCAATTATTTATTTTTAACAACCCAACTAATCAGGGTCATCTACACACAACTTAAGATTACTCTTACATTTTGCGTCACTGACATTTCTAAAGAGCCAACCCGAGTCTCAAACATGTTTACAACCAATGGGCATACCAATTGCAAGTTCATCTAATAATTATTACTTGTAGCTGTAATTGTTTAGAGGCGCAGATACTACACTCTCAACTAAATGATACCTTTAGCCCTCTACTGGATTTGACGATTACTAGATTGCCAGATGTTATTACTTTTGTAAATATGAAATCAATAACACGATAAACTTCTTATTTCTGTTCCGTAAGTAGTTCCCTCACTAAGTAAAGATAAGTATAAAAGTATATATATATATATATATATATATATTAAAACACTAAAGCTTTCGTGGCCAGGATTTATGTCAGTAAAATTAAAATAATTGCGGGTTATTCCGCCACGTCCTACCAATAAAATTAAAATAATTGCGGGTTATTTTAATTTTATTGACATATATTATATAAAAGTTTAGATCCCCTATGCACTAGGAAGAGATTTATTTCTTCTTGTGGAAAATTACATGCATAAAAACAATCTGTAGCAACAATGAGAACATTATTTCTGGATGCGGCCCAATACTATTACACTATTCAGTTTACAGAAAGTAGATTTTATGTGGTTAACTGACGATCTACAAGTAGATCATAAATCACCACGAATGTTTCTGGTTGTTCCTAACAAACAACAAATAATCAATCGATCTATAACACAATCTATAATTTATTTCTGGTTTGTAGGATGAAATATTATTTAAAGATCCTACGTAAATGTCTTTAGAAATGTAGCTGTTTATATGTTATGTTTCGTTCGCTTAGCGATGTGTAGAACATATGAATGTATTGTGACGGTCAATGTTCATCAAACGAACTAGAGTTACTGTTATCGCATTTTGTTTGCGCTGAAATTAGGACATTACTTCTTATTTTTAGAAATGTAGATAGGCTTCTACAGAAACATATGTGCAAGCAAACCAACTGTAAACGCTGTAATGAGTATTATGAAGATTTGTTTTAAATATTTATGAAGAATTTATGACAATAATTGAATCTATGAAGTTTATGAAGATTAGTTAAAACTTAAAACTTTCGTTTCGTTGATTGTAAATACGTGGTTATTGATCAAAATTAATATATCAGGATACCGGAAACATCGTTTAGGGGACAATTTGTGGCTATGTTCGTTTTTGTACCGGAAACCACATTTGCGAGTTATGGCATTGCATGTTTCCTTTCAGCCTAACCTTATATTTACCTCATCCTTCCCAAACCTGACAGGATATCCAACGACTTGCTGCCTTCTCTGTTTATGTTGGTACCTATGACAACATTTTGTCGGTTAGCGTAGACACAATATGTTTGCGATACGGTGGAAAAATGCTTTGTTCCAAACTCTGTGACAATCTGCTACACACAGACAAAATTATATTATTTTGAGTATAAGGCCAACAGAAATGTTTTAAGTGAACTCAATTCCTTCATAAAACAGTTATTTAATCTGACAAAATATTTTGATAGTTATTATTTTTCAAGGCAACGCATCAATGAATCTATCTTATGTAAACGTGTTTACAATGACGCGATGTCGTGAGACAATGGTTGAGCTGTGGAAGATGAGTACATTCAAGACACTTTATAAAACTAACCCGTCCTTGTAGTACAATACTTGTGCCAATAAATTAATAATATCATTATTAAATTAATTCATATATTAATCAATTATTGTAACTGAGGGTCACGTAGACTATAGATAGACAAAAATATATAAAAGTAGGCGTTAAATTAAAAATGTATTTACTTATTCATTCATTCATTCATTTATTTGTTTGTTTAATTAATGTTCCCAGAAACACAAAGTGAACCTGCTGCACATTGAGTCTCGCTCATCCAGCCGCGTGCCCGACCAGTACGAGTTCATGGTAGAGTGCGCCCCGGGCGGCAACCTGGGCGCGGCCATTGACACCCTTAGAGAACACTCTGAATACTTCAACATCATCACTCGCAACCACAAGGACAACAGAGGTACACGAATAACTCTAGAAGTAAAGAAGCACTTAGTCTAAAACTAACTGCGCTAACTAGCACTAATTCAGCACTAAATACTTGGGGAGTTTGACAGAGATCGGATGAAAGGGAGGTACTGCGTGAAGTTGGCATCCCCCACGAACATTGCTCAATAACTTCGTAAATAAGAAAGTACTAATTCTGGAATAAACGGCACTTATTACCACTAATATAGCACTAACTAATGGCATTAATAGTAAAGGGGTTGGTGATAAGGTGGGGGGGGGGGGGAGGAGGGGGGCTTCACAAAGCTTACTAGTTACTTATTAAATATGCAGAAGAAAGCCGACAAAATAATACATCGAAAGGGATGAAAGCAAGGGGAACATGTACTCTGTAAATAATATAGGATTGCAACAAAGAGAATGGCTATACTTACATCGGGAAGAGCGAGACAGCAAACGTGTCAGGTGCGTCGTGGACATGACTCGAGTGTTGAGATAAAACATGTAGCATGTTGGTAGCAGGTTGTAGCATGTTTGTAGCAGGTTGTTGCATGTAGCATGTTTGTAGCAGGTTGTAGCATTTAGCATGTTTGTAGCAGGTTGTAGCATGTAGCGTCGTGAGGGTGGGGGAAGGTTCCATCACCATCAATATTACTAATCTTGCTCTGGAGAATATACCCTGATAATCACGACACCTTGTGGTACACATCATACAAGATGTATACTTAATATTTGTCGAAACTGTTGCATTTAATATGTAGATTAACACTCATCGTCTGATTATCTTTGACTGTATAACAGTTTCTGTTTCGCTAAAGAAATAATCAATCGGGAAAGTGAATCTTCTAATAAATTAATCAAATGAAACATTACTTTGTATAATGATTTTTAACACATTGCTAGGTCAACTCGATAAACCTCATGCCATAAAGTGAGCAAGGAGGGAAATATTCTGCTGACAGAGAGGGTTGGGCTTGAGTACCATCAATATGACTCCAGTATATGTTTGCTTTATAATTAGTTAGCCCGATATTAAGAAGTTTGGCAAGTCTAGTACCATCGTGGGACTTACATGGGTAGCCACGTCCATCGTAGGTCATTCATTGTTGTAAATTGAGACAATAACTTATTTACAGGTACGGTGCCCTGGTTTCCCCGACGAATCAGGGACCTCGACAAGTTCGCCAATCAGATTCTGTCTTATGGCGCCGAATTGGACTCCGATCATCCTGGCTTCACCGACCCCATCTACCGGGCTAGGAGGAAGTACTTTGCAGACATTGCCTACAACTACAAGCAGTAAGTTGTGGTTTATATCTCACCATGGAATATCGATCATATACTCTGAATATCGCGGTGACTTGTATCATTGAGCAGTGAGCACAGATCCACAATGCTGGTGCCCGGGACTTTAGGGACTACCACCTGAAGACCTTCAGCTTTTCAATACAAATATAATTTTATGAACAAATTGCCAAACATCTTATACTTCCGGAGGTTGGGGGTGATTGTTAATCAAATCAGACAAGTATATAACTATCCAATATCCATACAGCTGAAAAAGCTCCTCCCAGGATAAACAATGAGACTGATTAGAATATTATGTCGCTTCTATGCTACTCATCAACCAGGTATGACGAGTGACAGTGACTCAGATAACCAATGAGAGGGCGGCAAAAGGTCATAAAGACAAAGGAGACGACATTGATAATACTGCAAAGTGTTAATATTTTATTCAAATCAATTTCAGATGATTAAACTTGTCATGTAATAATTATAATAAACCGTCATAATGTTAGGTTTTCAAATTGCCTGCTCATCACATGTAAAGTTGTAAACAATATGCAATGATTATTTGTAATTGTATTGTTTTCGTGCAAATGACTCCACTCAAGACCGTTATTATTACCGTATGATCCAGTTTATTCTCATCTCAATTTTTACACCAAATCTTGTTGTATTTTTTAAGAACTATGAGTAGAAAAAAAAGTTATAAATTATACATAAATATATTAAAATAAGATAAGAAGCCCGCATAAGGGGGGGGGGGGGGGACACTTAAAGAAAGTGCCCGGGCTGCCTAAGTTAAGTTACACACAAAACGGAAACAAACTAAATCAAACTAAATCATCAACTCCACTAACTTATTTCGTTGCCTTGCGTTCTAGCGGCGAGCCCCTGCCTCATGTGAACTACACCGAAGAGGAGACGACCACGTGGGGAACAGTATTCAGAGAGCTGACCAAGCTCTACCCCACGCATGCGTGTAAGGAACACAACCACGTGTTCCCCCTGCTCGTCGAGAACTGTGGTTATCGCGAGGATAACATTCCACAGTTGGAAGACGTGTCTAACTTCCTCAGGGGTAGGTTCTATCTCCAATATTGTTTTGAAAATGCAAAAAGTAAACTTCTATCCTAGGTGAAACTGAAAAGACCTTTTTCAGAATTGATCTAGGACCCTTAGATAGAGCTTATCATGGCGCTGTAGATCTTCAAAGACAACAATGCACAACAGTGAAAAATGCACCTTGACATAGTAGATAGAGCTAATCACGGCTCTCTCGATCAAGCGTGATGAGTCTTCGACGCAAATAGCTTCAATAGCATGAAAATTCAAAATTGTGTGTTCATATACATATATATTCAATATCAAATTAGACAATTTGAAGTATTTGTGAAGTTGTTTAATTTCAACCAAATGCAATAGTTTTTACTTCATTTTTTTTTTTTTAAGAATATCTGAAGATCTTGATAATATCTAAAAAAAAACTTATATCATCATTCATCACGCTATTCTAGCTATTTGTATCTAGGATTTTTAACGAAATATAGATGAGTAATTGGTCGATTGTTGTAACTGAAAGATGTCCTTTAACAGTTCCATTACTTCTTGTCTTAGGAATAAGTAAACGGTGACTTTGGAGCCGTCCTAGCAACGAAGCACTCAATAAATTCAAAGTTGTTCTGAATCGGCCTTGTTGATTCTGATATTTGTCCGCAGGTGTTCGCACTGTCCAATCACTGATTCATATGTTTCGTATTTGAATTATAGATCTTTGATTGGTTATCGCTCACTCGTCGATGGTGTTTGGAGCCTACAGGGTTGGTTTAGTCGCTTTAAATTAAAGTCCTCCACTGCAAATCAGTCTCGTTACTGAGTGGGTAGACTCTAAATGTGAATTTATTTATTTTATTTATTTATTTACACAGACTCAACGGGCTTCACTCTGCGCCCCGTGGCCGGCCTACTCTCGTCACGTGACTTCCTGGCTGGGCTGGCGTTCCGTGTGTTCCACTCGACGCAGTACATCCGTCACGCGAGCAGCCCCCTCTACACCCCCGAGCCTGATGTGTGCCACGAGCTGCTGGGTCACGTGCCCTTGTTTGCCGAGCCCTCATTCGCTCAGTTCTCTCAGGAGATCGGGCTAGCGTCGCTCGGAGCGCCCGACGACTTTGTAGAGAAGCTGGCTACGGTAGGTGTACACATTCATCCCCCTAGCGTAGATAAACTGACCTTTTATGACTGAGTCGCGGCGGCAGCCATCTTGTCGAAATATGGCGAGTGTTTGCTTTTATTAAAGCTTGTTTAACTGTTTGACACGCCGGCGCCGCCCAGCGATTTTACTCCCTCCGAACACACTGGATGAATCAAGTCGAACCCTATTGTTCACGCTAGAAGCGGCCATAAAAAGAAGGTTTACAGAAATCATGAAAACATTGGCCTACGGAAGTCGGAAAACACCATCATCATTTTTTTTATGGCCGCTTCTAGCATGAGCAATGGTCCGACTTCATTCATCCACTGTGTTTCGGCTGGGCGGTTGTTGTTCTCGTGGTGCTTCGTGGAGTACGGCCTTGTGATGTTGTGGTTGTTGTTGCAGTGCTTCTGGTTCACCGTGGAGTACGGCATGTGCCGCCAAGACTACGGACGGTGTAGTACGGCCTTGTGATGTTGTGGTTGTTGTTGCAGTGCTTCTGGTTCACCGTGGAGTACGGCATGTGTCGCCAAGACTACGGACGGTGTAGTACGGCCTTGTGATGTTGTGGTTGTTGTTGCAGTGCTTCTGGTTCACCGTGGAGTACGGCATGTGCCGCCAAGACTACGGACGGTGTAGTACGGCCTTGTGATGTTGTGGTTGTTGTTGCAGTGCTTCTGGTTCACCGTGGAGTACGGCATGTGCCGCCAAGACTACGGACGGTGTAGTACGGCCTTGTGATGTTGTGGTTGTTGTTGCAGTGCTTCTGGTTCACCGTGGAGTACGGCATGTGCCGCCAAGACTACGGACGGTGTAGTACGGCCTTGTGATGTTGTGGTTGTTGTTGCAGTGCTTCTGGTTCACCGTGGAGTACGGCATGTACCGCCAAGACTACGGACGGTGTAGTACGGCCTTGTGATGTTGTGGTTGTTGTTGCAGTGCTTCTGGTTCACCGTGGAGTACGGCATGTGTCGCCAAGACTACGGACGGTGTAGTACGGCCTTAAGATGTTGTGGTTGTTGTTGCAGTGCTTCTGGTTCACCGTGGAGTACGGCATGTGTCGCCAAGACTACGGACGGTGTAGTACGGCCTTATGATGTTGTGGTTGTTGTTGCAGTGCTTCTGGTTCACCGTGGAGTACGGCATGTGTCGCCAAGACTACGGACGGTGTAGTACGGCCTTGTGATGTTGTGGTTGTTGTTGCAGTGCTTCTGGTTCACCGTGGAGTACGGCATGTGCCGCCAAGACTACGGACGGTGGAGTACGGCCTTGTGATGTTGTGGTTGTTGTTGCAGTGCTTCTGGTTTACCGTGGAGTACGGCATGTGCCGCCAAGACTACGGACGGTGTAGTACGGCCTTGTAATGTTGTGGTTGTTGTTGCAGTGCTTCTGGTTCACCGTGGAGTACGGCATGTGTCTCCAAGACTACGGACGGTGGAGTACGGCCTTGTGATGTTGTGGTTGTTGTTGCAGTGCTTCTGGTTTACCGTGGAGTACGGCATGTGCCGCCAAGACTACGGACGGTGTAGTACGGCCTTGTAATGTTGTGGTTGTTGTTGCAGTGCTTCTGGTTCACCGTGGAGTACGGCATGTGTCTCCAAGACTACGGACGGTGGAGTACGGCCTTGTGATGTTGTGGTTGTTGTTGCAGTGCTTCTGGTTTACCGTGGAGTACGGCATGTGCCGCCAAGACTACGGACGGTGTAGTACGGCCTTGTAATGTTGTGGTTGTTGTTGCAGTGCTTCTGGTTCACCGTGGAGTACGGCATGTGTCGCCAAGACTACGGACGGTGTAGTACGGCCTTGTGATGTTGTGGTTGTTGTTGCAGTGCTTCTGGTTCACCGTGGAGTACGGCATGTGCCGCCAAGACTACGGACGGTGTAGTACGGCCTTGTGATGTTGTGGTTGTTGTTGCAGTGCTTCTGGTTCACCGTGGAGTACGGCATGTGCCGCCAAGACTACGGACGGTGTAGTACGGCCTTGTAATGTTGTGGTTGTTGTTGCAGTGCTTCTGGTTTACCGTGGAGTACGGCATGTGTCGCCAAGACTACGGACGGTGTAGTACGGCCTTGTAATGTTGTGGTTGTTGTTGTTGTTGCAGTTCTTCTGGTTCACCGTGGAGTACAGCATGTGCCGCCAGGACTACGGACGGTGTAGTACGGCCTTGTGATGTTGTGGTTGTTGTTGCAGTGCTTCTGGTTCACCGTGGAGTACGGCATGTGCCGCCAAGACTACGGACGGTGTAGTACGGCCTTGTGATGTTGTGGTTGTTGTTGCAGTGCTTCTGGTTCACCGTGGAGTACGGCATGTGTCACCAAGACGGCGAACTGAAGGCCTACGGACGGTGTAGTACGGCCTTGTGATGTTGTGGTTGTTGTTGCAGTGCTTCTGGTTCACCGTGGAGTACGTCATGTGTCGCGAACTGAAGGCCTACGGACGGTGTAGTACGGCCTTGTGATGGTGTGGTTGTTGTTGCAGTGCTTCTGGTTCACCGTGGAGTACGGCATGTGCCGCCAAGACTACGGACGGTGTAGTACGGCCTTGTGATGTTCTTGTTGTTGTTGCAGTGCTTCTGGTTCACCGTGGAGTACGGCATGTGCCGCCAAGACTACGGACGGTGTAGTACGGCCTTGTGATGTTGTGGTTGTTGTTGCAGTGCTTCTGGTTCACCGTGGAGTACGGCATGTGCCGCCAAGACTACGGACGGTGTAGTACGGCCTTGTGATGTTGTGGTTGTTGTTGCAGTGCTTCTGGTTCACCGTGGAGTACGGCCTTGTGATGTTGTGGTTGTTGTTGCAGTGCTTCTGGTTCACCGTGGAGTACGGCATGTGCCGCCAAGACTACGGACGGTGTAGTACGGCCTTGTGATGTTGTGGTTGTTGTTGCAGTGCTTCTGGTTCACCGTGGAGTACGGCCTTGTGATGTTGTGGTTGTTGTTGCAGTGCTTCTGGTTCACCGTGGAGTACGGCCTTGTGATGTTGTGGTTGTTGTTGCAGTGCTTCTGGTTCACCGTGGAGTACGGCCTTGTGATGTTGTGGTTGTTGTTGCAGTGCTTCTGGTTCACCGTGGAGTACGGCATGTGCCGCCAAGACTACGGACAGTGTAGTACGGCCTTGTGATGTTGTGGTTGTTGTTGCAGTGCTTCTGGTTCACCGTGGAGTACGGCATGTGCCGCCAAGACTACGGACGGTGTAGTACGGCCTTGTGATGTTGTGGTTGTTGTTGCAGTGCTTCTGGTTCACCGTGGAGTACGGCATGTGCCGCCAGGACGGCGAACTGAAAGCCTACGGCGCTGGTCTTCTCTCCTCGTTCGGTGAGCTGCAATACTGTGTGAGCGGGAAGGCGGAGCTCCGACCCTTTGAGCCCACCAAGACGGCGCTTCAGAAGTATCCAATCACCGAGTACCAACCCGTCTACTTCGTCTCAGAGAGCTTTGACGATGCCAAAGAGAGGATGATGTAAGTTTCGGATATCAGGGCCCGGTTTCACAAGCGGTCTTTTTTTTAGACCGGTCTAACTTTGAACCTCTTGTGAATCCACCCCATGTCTGAGAACGAATTGTAAAACATATTATTGGATTGTTCATTACGTCTTTGTTCCGACCAGGAATTAGTAACTTCTTCATGGGACATGGGTCTGGTTTTACAGGAGGTTCACAGTTATAGGCCGGTCTTAGTTAAGACCAAAACAATACTTAGGACCTCTTGTGAATCTGGGCCCAGACAAACTATTTCGGCTGAATTTGCTTTTTGCTTGGAAGGGATCAATTTTGATTTTTGGAAATCACTTTTACGGTTGAAGTAAGAAGTACCATACATAAATCAATTTTGTATTTTTAATAATGTGTAATATATAATTAATATTTCCTACTCTACTACAAATTTTGATTTTTGTATAATTGTTACCTATTCTGTGTTTGGAAACCTTAATGAAAAGGCAGAACTTTGTTTTATAAAAAAGTGATATACAACCTTGTTGAATAATACTGATAAGAAAAAGAAATATATACAGGGTTGGTTTAGTTGCTTTAAATTTAAGTCCCCCACTGAAAATCAGTTTCGTTATTGAGTGGGTAGACTCTAAATGTGAATTTATTTATTTATTTTATTTATTTATAAGATATCACTCTTATATCTATATTCATACTCTTCTCACTGTTTTACTTTTAAGCATAGGTCTCTCACAGCAAGAAGTAAGATAGTATTAGGACCGCCCACATTTAGTTTCCAACTTAACAAGCGCGAATCACTGACGTTTGACTCAATTATCTAGTACGATTTGGTCGCGGTAAGTTTTTTGGCGGTAACGCACAAAACGTGTTTCCGTCAAAAAACTTAACGCAACCAAATTGTACTAGATAATCGGTCAAAACGTTAGTGATTCGCACTTGTTAAGTAGGAAACTAATTGTGGGCGGTCCTGATTTCCTTGACACTATCTTACTTCTTGGTGTGAGAGACCTTTAATAACTAATCGCCAGTTATTCTTGAACGCATTCTTATTGATAACGATCTATATTATTGCAGCAAGTACGCCCAGACCATCCCCCGGCCATTCGGTGTGCGCTACAACGCGTACACTCAGAGCATTGATATCCTGGACTCCAAGCCACAGGTTGAAGACCTCGTACAGAATCTAAGCCACGAGATGCAGATTCTTCTGGACGCTCTCAGGAAGCTCTAGTGACCTTCATTACTCTCTTGTTGTACTCAGGGATATACTCAGACACGTGCGTACGTATGCACAAATAACGAGTATTTTTTGTGTGTAATGTGGAACCTGTAATATTTGCACCAAGAAACAATGGACGGTAGTAAAAACTGTGAGATGACATAGTTGCCGATTCATAAGTGGATCAAAAGTGGATGTGGCATGTCAAAGTATACATGAATTAAATATTTCTTCGCTGGATGAAATTTCAATTATTATATTAAGGTAAATGTCTAAAGTTTGAGTAGCCAAAAGCTTGACCTTTTTGGGATGTGATTTTTCTTATAAAATGAAATGTAGATTTTCAAATTCACAAACTTTTGATCCAAATATGTGGTTGTATACATTTTTGTAGCGTGAAAAACTAAATCATTTATAGTTTTATCTTTAAAATTAATGAGTTTGTTGATGGTTGTAGTCTTGTAGATGATTAGATCTGCTTGTTTCATATCATGCATGTATCATGTATCATAAATCATGAGTAAAGTAATACAAATCAGAGTTATCTGATGACACATTCCATAACTAGGAACTTAATAAACGCTTTTATCATACTTTGTTTAAAGTTTGTTTTTTGTTTGGCTATAAATTATGTTTTATTGTTTTCTATTGTGTAGTTTATTATATTTATGGTAATGTATATATTGTTGTAAAGAGTGTGGAAAACATTAATTTGTCTAAAAAAAAAAATGTTTGTGTTATTGTGCACCTGTGTAAACTACTCGTATATTATCATACCATTAAACTGTCAAACCAAAACTGTTTTGTTTATTAAGCCATAATTCCGTCTGAACCTACGTCAACAAATCACAATATTCACGTGACGTCACATACATTGTTGGCGGCCATATTTCCGTACATTAGGTATTGTGTAGCACAATACATTACAGTACATGTACATTAGGTATTGCAGTTCATTACAGTACATGTACATTAGGTATTGCAATCATTATACATGACAGTATACATGTACATTAGGTTATGCAATACGTCTCTTCTGTGCAGCAAGTGTTCCTATTAGTTTAAACAACTCCCTTGCTCTGACATTTTTAAATAACTTCTATATATATTAATTTGTCAAGGAAATTATAAAAATTTGAGTCAAGGGAAAAAATGAAATGTTTATGCTCAGAATTATCTGATAAGCCATCCTTGAAATGTATTTAATTATGGAATACAAACAATTGTGCTGGTTTCCTATGTTCACATAAGGAACAGTTGATACATTTCAAAGTGATACCGTAAGCGCCTCACAAACACCTAAATCAGTCACATCTCGTGACTCATGGAGAGCAAGATGAGCTCTGCACTCATTTAGGGGTGGTTTACATCGCTGCTGGGGTTGTACGATCAGTCTTGGATTCCTGGAGTAAGAAACATGTTGATTCAATCAAAAGTTCAATTTAATTCATTCATACACTTGAGATTTTCTTAGTTTGAGTCTCCCCTCCAACTCCCCTCCACCCCTTACCCCCGTGACAACCCAACAATCACATCATATTAATTATTTATTTCATATTATATTATATTTATAATCAGTCACATTTGTTATGTTTGGCGTTGGTCACAAGACTATAGAGGGTGGAGCTTCAAACCATGTCGAATCAAGAATATCTGCACTCTATCTGTAACTAAAAATATGAATTGCATCCTATATTCAAAAATATTTCTTCTGCTTTGATTTCACTTATATCTATTATGCAGTGGCGTCATTAAGGAGGTGTTGGGGGGAGGGGACAAAAACCCATAAAGACAATCATCTATACCAGGGGTGCCCAACATACGGCCCGCGGGCCGCATGCGGCCCGCCAAGCCATTTCATCTGGCCCACACCTCCCATTTACATTCTAGTCCCACAACTAAACCCACGAAGAAAACTCAATTTTATTTGAAAGCACTTTGTTTTGAAATTTATTCGGTGGATATGTGTTTCGCAGCGGAAAATTATCAAAATTCTTCTGGGTCTACTTCTATTCATAGTTTTGTTCTCGTTCAAGCCTAGTTTCTTGGAAGCCGAGGAGGAGGGGGGGTGGGGGGGGGATTACTGTTTTCTGTGGCGATATCCGACTTATACCAAAGATTACTGAGTGGAGAAGATGTTTCATCCATATGGGAATTCGTCTGCGCGTGTCTGAGCGAAATTTTCTAAGTCCGACGTGTAGTTCGAATTCTCACCGCAAGAGTCGCTCTTCCAAAAGTTTAAAACTCAAGGTCCACTAAATCCCCTGGCACGTACTAGCGATCTAGTAGACCTTGTTTAACGGTAACGAAGTCAAACGTAAGGTCTACTAGATTGCTAGTAGCCGCCAGGAGATTTAGTGGACCTTGGTAAAACGTGCAGGGCTATCGCTCCTTGCGGTCAGAATTCGAACTAGTGGTGGGACTTAGAAATTTTCTAAAAAACTCGCGCAGATATTTTAACACGGCGATGAAACATCTTCACCACTCAGTAATCTTTGCTTATACTAACTGGCGAGGACTCTACCGGCACAGATAACAAATGCTACTGGTTATACAAGTGTCCCCGCAAATATGTTTCACCCTTTTAGTTGTGATCTTGCAAAGCCATCATGACTCGAAGAGCAAAATCGAGTGTAATAAAATGAAGGATTAATTCGAATTGAAAACGTAAATCTTGTTTCGCAGCAAAGTATGTTTAAAAAGAAGGTAAATGAGAATCAAGCGTCTGTCCGCGCTTGTTTTCGTGTTGCACAGTGCAAACTTACTAGCAGCGGGGGGAACACCATTTGCTGACGGGGAATTTGATATATATATATAGTTAAGTTGATGTGGCCCGCCAACATTGAATAATTATGCTATGTGGCCCACTTCTAAATTAAGTTGGGCACCCCTGATCTATACGACCGAAGTATAGTCAGAGCCGGGTTAGAATATAGTACTAGAGTGACTCTGCCAGTCGTAAGACGCAGCAAAATGAGACCCAGTCCCTTTCCATCCCCATAGTTCCTCCTCACAATTGGCCCCCCTACCCTCCCTTGCTGGGCCCCCTTATGACGACCCCCGCGATGGGTAACGGATCTGATTCGGAAGACGTCATAATATTATGACGACCTACGTGTCGAGTACGAGGTTAAACATTAAATAATCAATTAATCAACAATCAAAGTATTTCTACCGTAGTTGTTATTACCCTAGACTATTATACATCTTCTCGACGAAATTAGCTATGCAGGAGTTTACATTTAATGTTGTTCTTTTTTTTTTTACTTACATTGCAATTTAAAAATATGCATTTTACTCTTTGTTTCTATTCATAGTTCCCACGTGACGTCACAGCGGCCATGATTGCGACACAATTGTTGAGGACCAATCCTAGATCATTGGCAAATACTATTCAAATTCAATAAATAAGCCTAATTTAGAATTTAAAAAGTAAACATAAGTAATAAAACAATTAAAAATTACGACACATACAAATTTTATTTAAAAAACACGCCGAATTTACAAGAACTAAGAATTTCTGAGTTCTACCACAACAGCCTTTAATTGTTTCTCCATGGTATCGTCAAAGTTTGATCACAAATGTGGCCGCCACGCGCAAAGATATGACGTACGTGCAACCTATGAATAGTAAATCACGGCCAGACGGGCCAGTTACCATTCATGTATCTCAAACGATATTGTTCCTAATTCTTACCTTCGTTTACTATTTGTTATGTTTTGTTGAACTTATATTACAACTTAATGGGAATTTTATATATTTGTGATTAGTCGATCATGGCAAGCTACCAATTTTTGCATCCCACACCACAAGACATTGTTACCATAAGTTTTAATGATTTCCATCTCATACAGTAAGGTCCAGTCTTACAATATCCCAATAACTACTTATTCGTCGAATAGCTTGTTGTCTCCATGGCAACGACCAATCAAAACTCTTGAAATCCTCCAAATAACTTAATTTCTATAAATAACTTTCCTATTACGAGATTGTAAGACCGGTAAGTGTTTTAATTTGATTTATACGAGCATACTTTATATACCTGTTAACAAATCAAAAGGGAACCGCTGTGACGAAGAACATTTCATTCAGAACATTCTTTAAGATCCCAAAATCGGTTAAGAAATGTTGAAAATCCAAAAAACGCCCTTCGGGACAAATTGAGAGGCTCTCGCGCCCCCCCCCCCCCCCCCCCCACACTCCTGAAAAATATCCTGGCGGCGCCCACGTGTGTGTTGTGTATATTATGGCATGTTGTAGATACCAAACATCCTATTACTATTAAGTATTAGTCACAGAGGCACTTCACATTGTGATCATTACATAACAACACGTCCGAACGTGTCACCTCGACTTAACTGCTCATTAATGAAAGCTATGCGTGAAGTAAACCTATTTCCAGACACTGTAGAGATGACGCAACACTGTCTGGGTGTGCTTGGGTTCGAACCCCACTATACAACATGGTTTCAAGTGAGAAACTGAACCTTCTATGAGTGGCATACTTATTGGATGGGGGAGGGGGGGGGGGGGGCTTGAAAGTAAGGCCTTTTCTACAATATATACATTTTCTTAGCATCGTATCACGGTTAAATTTCAATCAAAAACTGTAACACAAATTAAGTCTATATCCGACGTTCATTCAAAAAGAAAAATTATAGGTTCTAGCCGTTTCTGATCTCCAGTATGTTTAAGGTTTAAGCGATTGAACAGTGAATTAAAAACGAAAATTGTAAACATTTTTAAAAGTTTTTGTAGCGCGTGTTAGGGCACTAGCAACACCAACAGACAACAATGGAACAAATGAATTGAACTGATGGACAAACAATCAGCTGTCAATATAATAAAATTGCAACCATGGAAATAAAAACAAGGGTAGCAATAGTAACTGCTCGCCATTTAAAACTTTTAATGACAACGACTAAGGTTGGAATTCATAGTCGGCCCCTACACCTAGGGGCGCCCATTGTTACCAAGGTAACAGTTGTTTCCATGTTATTTCCCATGAACAAAACAAATCCATAGCAACAATGGGTGCCCCTAGGTGTAGGGGCCGACTATGAATTCCAACCTAAGACAACGACTAAGTGAAAGTTTTATATGTGTATTTGTTTGTTTTTTGTTTTAGAAGACATTATTTTTTGACAGCTTGTTGTTTTTCCATCGGTTCAATTCATTTGTTTCATTGTTGTCTTTTGGTGTTGCTAGTGCCCTATAGGCTTGTTTAAATGAAAATATTCAGGCATGTAAATGAAAATCATTTTAAAACAAAGTGTAGCTAATTATGAACCTGATAATTATTATGTAAGCATTGCCTCCCAGATTTTTGACCACATATATGTGTACATGATTAGTCCCGGACGGGTAGAGAAGTTGCTAGAAATACCTGATCGGTATGAGGAGTGTATATTGCCACTTGTGTAAGAAGTTTATAGAAATACCTGATCGGTATGAGGAGTGTATTGCCACTCGTGTAAGAAGTTTATAGAAATACCTGATCGGTATGAGGAGTGTATTGCCACTTGTGTAAGAAGTTTATAGAAATACCTGATTGGTATGAGGTGTGTATTGCCACTTGTGTAAGAAGTTTATAGAAATACCTGATTGGTATGAGGAGTGTATTGCCACTCGTGTAAGAAGTTTATAGAAATACCTGATTGGTATGAGGAGTGTATTGCCACTTGTGTAAGAAGTTTATAGAAATACCTCATCGGTATGAGGAGTGTATTGCCACTTGTGTAAGAAGTTTATAGAAATACCTGATCGGTATGAGGAGTGTATTGCCACTTGTGTAAGAAGTTTATAGAAATACCTGATCGGTATGAGGAGTGTATTGCCACTTGTGTAAGAAGTTTATAGAAATACCTGATCGGTATGAGGAGTGAATTGCCACTTGTGTAAGAAGTTGCTAGAAATACCTCATCGGTATGAGGAGTGTATTGCCACTTGTGTAAGAAGTTTATAGAAATACCTGATCGGTATGAGGAGTGTATTGCCACTTGTGTAAGAAGTTTATAGAAATACCTGATGGGTATGAGGTTTGTTTTGCCACTTGTGTAAGAAGTTTATAGAAATACCTGATCGCCACGAGGTTTGTATTGCCACTTGGGTAAGAAGTTGCTAGAAATACCTGATGGGTATGAGGTTTGTATTGCCACTTGTGTAGAGAAGTTGCTAGAAATACCTGATCGCCACGAGGTTTGTATTGCCACTTGTGTCTGCAAACTCTACAAATGAAGTACAAGGTCATTTCATGTTCCTTGTAGAAGGACTCCGGCTCGTGGTAGTTGACGTTGCGATGAAGACATTTGGGGCAGGAGTGCATGAAAGACACGGCCAGTGTGGGGTCCGTGGCCAGGTCAGTGTTCAAGTATTGCAGGGTGCTGGAAATAAATAAACAATACATAAATAGATAAATATATAGATTAATAAATAAATAAATAAAAAAAAAAAAACTAATTAATAAATAAATAAATAATAAATAAATAAATAAATAAAAAAATAAATAAATAAATAAAATAAATACAAAAATACATAAATAAATAAATATGATAAATAAATAAATAAATAAATAAATAAACAAATGAATAATTTAATTTATAAATTAGAAATAAAAAAATAAAATAAATTTGTTTTAATAAACTCCCACTCCAGTTACAAGAACTGATTTTTAGTAGGGGACATTTATACCATTTATTGCGTGCTTCGTTGCTATGACGGCTCTAATGTCAGCGTATATACATGACGCCAGTATCATATTGATATATTAGTGTCAGGAGAGGGTGATGATTGATTGGCTGTGGGGGGGGGGGGGGGGGGGAGGGGAAGGGACGAGAAGAGCAGGCACAGCAAATGTAGGCCTAAGTTCTGCGGCCAAAAGTCTTATCCCTGTACACAAATATTCCAAATTAAGTGCAAATTGATGATAAGAAATCAGCCAAAGTGGGTTATGAAGCAAAGTCATGCTTCTTTACCCAATATTCAAAACCTGTGAACCTTGAATTAAACTGTAAAACTTACTCAGAGCGATTTTCAATTTTGTGCAACCACACAAGTGGGTTAGTGGCCCGCTCGCTGAAAAAACAGCTGCGACAATGGTTGAGCAGAACTCTCCCCGTTTCGCTCCCTTTGGCAACCATCATGTTATCACTGGAAATAGAACCAATAGTTACTGATATTCCTCACTGCTTTGTGAGAATAGCTCATCCGTACCTCATTCGGGACATAATAATAATAATTTTGTGTAGGAATACCCGTTATAGGGTGCACATGCACACCAGCTTTACCCGATGTGCCCCTCTTCAGGTAACTAACTAGGTTATTAGGGTGTTTGGATAGCTGGGAAGGAATGTCCGAAGGCTGATAGTAGGACTCAATCCCAGCATTCGCCTTTACGACTGAGGAAAACCTCGGAAAAATCCTTCAGTCAGGACTGCCGGACTGTCTTACCGCTGAGCCACCTCTATCAGTTATTGTGAAAGCCACATTACACGGTTCAATTTATTGTGAAATAAATTGAATTCAACATTTGAATTCAATAAGATAAGCGATGCCGCGTTTCTTTCGAAGGAAAATTCTATGTATTTAGTCCTATATTAGAATAGGCCATGGACATCGCTTCTGAATCTGAACTATCCAACAATTGGTATTTGTTGTGTTAGTTGGCGAAGTAGGCGAAGCAGATCAACTATTCGAATTGACTTGAGTAATACGCGAGTTGGAGACTTCAAAATATCTCAAGTAAAGTGGTTCTACTGCTTCCACAGCAACTTTGTGGATGCTGATTGGTCAAACAAATCTCAGTTTTTTTAAAAGTTGACCACTGATTGGCCCCGACTCACTCATCTATGACGTCAGCATTCACAAATATGTTGTACATTGTAAAAGCCTGAGAGTGTATCATCATAAAATAAGCTTTTAGCTTACTATTATTACGGTGAAAAGAGACTTAGATTACCGTAAATTTAGGAAATACCTATTTGCTACAAAAACATGTATATTTGTTGATTGGCTGGTATATTATGTACCACGGGTTGCCAAATGTATAACAATAGCTATTATTATGCTAAAACATATTTACTACTCTAATATATTGTACACCCACTCATGAAATTAAGAGTGTTTGGTTAAAAATGGTTGGCTATAAATTATTATAGTTAGCATTTCCAATACTCTTGTACACACTTTCTGTTTACAAAGTGAACCCGACTTGCAAGAGTACAACAGATAATGGTGCATCAGGTGTTTGGCTGCTACTCCAGAGGCGATAACCCGCAGTCCTTGGTACATTAGATGCTAGTGGATCTAAGTGATAAACAACACAATACTTTGGATAAGAATTATGACAACATTACAAGTTTTACGATAACATTTTGTTCGCTTTTATGGGGACCCGTCAAAAGATGGTTGTTACGAATCTCAGTTTACCCGCAGCGTATTCTTTTTGTAGGGCTATGTCATAGTTGTTGGAAACTTTAAGTTTGTTCTATGGTCTTATGGTAAGATGAGACTAACAATATTCTGTTGCATAAAATGTATGGATCTTTAAAATTCGCAAACAAGTTTACGAGAAAACAAAATATAGTACAATAGTAGGTCTACTATAACAAAAGGCTTAATTTAAATTGGAGACATTAGTTTTTAATTAGATCCGATAATAATTAAATGAATAAGACGTCAAGACAAAGAAACCTAGAAATAGTTTACTTACTTCGGATAGACATCACATAAACATATTAGCGGTGTAAATTTATCAAAAGTCACGTTACTTGGGATTGGATTTTGAAAGATATGTAAAAAAACGTGCCTGAAAATCATAACAACACATCAATTAAACTTCGTTAACACTATATGAGGTATTTGCCGTCGACGGAAGTATGACGTATTTCGCATAACTGCTTGCAAGCAGCGGCGTCGGAACCGCTGGCGGGGGCGGGGGGGGGGGGGGGGTGAGGGGGCAGAGTGCATAGTAACAAAATATACCTAAAATATAAGTAATCTGAATTGACAGTTATTGTTACATTTTTTCTAGACAAATAAGCCAGATAACACCTCCCTAGAGATTTTACACCAGACCCCAGACCCCCATCTTAAGTATAGAAGGATCTGCCCCCCCCCCCCCCCCCAACCGTGTAAAACTTATTTCCAGTGGCTTAACTAGGGGGGGGGGGGGGGGGGTCAGGGTTTAAAACTCCCCCAATCTCCTTCGAGACATAAGTTTTCATAAAGATCTCCCATGTAGGCCTATATAGGAGCTTGTTGGTGTGCGATTCTTTAATATAACGTTAGGAACAAAGAGTATTTCCTCAAATTGTCTTCTGTGAAGCTAAAAATCACGAAATTACAAAACATATGGCGAAAATTTTGCGTCTTTTGCGAAATGGTCTCAGGCGGGGTTTGGGGTTCTGCCCCAGACCCCTTAGTATGATTCTTAGTCGAACCTACTACGAAATTATTCCTGGTTTTCATACTGCATACATCCGACACGTAGGCTTACAGTACAAAATATAGATGGATATTGTGTTGTATTTTAGTAAAATTATAGATATTTTCAATTTTTATAATTTGCACGTTCTATCTTACTAAAAACTGAATAAAATGCACTCAGAAATTAAATTTTTCCTCATACTGAGATAATATTATCCGATAGATGTGGCTCAGCAGTCAGCGGTAACACTCAATACTCGCATTCGGGAGGTCGCCGGTTCGATACCGGCCACCGGCAGTCCTGACTGAAGGTTTTCCCGAGGTTTTCCTCAGTCACAAGGCAAATGCTGGAATGTAGTCATATTAACAGCCCTCGGACATTCCTCCCCAACTATTCCAAATACCACAATACCTAGTTTGTCAAGGGACGTGGATTGTCCCTGGGCAAATTTCCTACGAAACATTATTTAAAAAAAAATATTGATAATATTAATGAGATAATAATATTAAAACACGAACCACACACGGCAAAACACTGTGCTGGGGTTTTTGGACCCTTGGCCAGTGTTGTTATGATCGTGATCTCGACTCATGTTGTAAACTCTTTGGAAGATGACACCTCGTGCAGCAATGAATGTCGACTGAACGCAGCGACACAACACTTCATAGGCCTACACGGCTACACCCACCAAAGAAGTTGAGAAGCAAAGACAATCAAAGCGTTTATTAATGTGTTTGTAAAGAGGTTCACACACTTCAAAAACGCAAATTTTTTAAATTTTTATCTCAAGAATGGACTTCGATATCGAAAATCTGAATCAACAGCGCAGTGGTTTGGTAAGCACTACATACTGGATGCTCTGCATGTGTCTCAACATTATTTAATCAGTATGGGTTTTGTTTTAAATGTATGTTATTACTGATTATCGATGTAATAATCAAAATAACTATAACTAGGCTAATGGTTAAATAATATGTCATTCATTCAGTCTGTAGGCTGTGCTGTAGGGCTTCTTACCAAAACACAGTGCGCTGTTGACACAGATTTTCGATTTTGTGTTGCAATCTTGAGACATAATTAAAAAATGAAAATTTTCTGCGGTTTTGACGTAGAAGTACCCTTATATACCAGATGAGTCGGTAGCTTTGAGCAGGTTTTGGGCCGCCCAGTTTTAACCAATCAGAAAATATCACGGCTAAAACGGAGATGACTGCTTATATTTTTTTGTATGGACTATCCATCTACACTGTCGGCAGCTCTTTAGGCCCTACCTTTTCAGACCCATTGACATAAATTGACTTTTTGGTGGGGGTGGAGGGCCTTGCCACAGAGTCCTTTTATTTCACCCCCCCCCCCCCCCCGATCCATCCCCGTAAGCCAGTAGCATCCAGTAGAAGTTGAAACTATGTAAACGTGTTAGCTCAGAGCAATTCTCTGAATGCGGGTCTGGGACTCTTTTAAAATTAAGTTATGTATTTACCGGGAGCTGACTATCTGTTTAGTGCTTGTGGACTAGATAAGTGTCCACAAGAAAATCTTAATACATTCTATAAAGAACATCATGATTGTATGACTATGAGTAGTATATCTCTTAGTTTTGTTGATGGATACGAAAGGGTAGCCAATTAATTGATATATTTGCTGGGCTCCCACTATATTTTAAGGGCTTGTGAATAATTAATTAAGTGTGCACAAGAAAAACTGCCGACTACCTTTTTATTGCTTGTAAACTTAATAGTATGTGTGCATAAGAAAAACTGGTTACATTTTATGAAGAACATTATATTTTTTGTCTATTAGATTTCTCAGTTTTTGATGGGCGCTCTATTTTGACCTTGAGATGCATGAAATTAATAAAGTGTGCACCCACTGAAGTGAATGGATAGTTTTATAACATATTTATCTATCAGTTGATAAACATGAATGGGTTATTTTCGGCAACCGTAGAAAGAAAATGAAATAACTAGAGACATGCATATATATGAGTGGCTGTAGAAGGCTAATACAAAAATAAAAACTGGAATTTAAATATACCGCGCTTTGCACGAAGCGACATCTGAGCGGAAACAGACGCTGTGATTGGTCACTGCATGCGACGGAAGTACTTTTGTTGTCGTATTTGTTGGGTTCGAAGCCGGGAGCCAACTTCACATCGGTCGTTCACATTCACAGGCGGTGCATTCTGTTGACTTGTTTACACGTGGTTTTCAATATCCAGATCAAGATGGGTAAGAAAAGAAAGAATAAAGATGATGAATTTGAATTTGATCCTGTACCAAAACATCTGGCTGTGGCTCACGTTCGCAATCAGGAGAAGCGGTTAATTGTAATTTTGGAGGACGCTCAGCTCGAATCTGTAAAAGTAAGTGTTAGCATCATAACCTCACTTTAGATAGAACCACCTTTGTACTTGTACTTTTACCATTTCAAGTAGGCCTAGGGAGATAACTGTTCTTGCCAATGGGAAGAATGTTCTAATAATACCTCTGGGGATGTCGATCCTTTCAAATACGAACCCTAGGCTTGGTCTTGTTCTATGAAACGTTTGCTAGGCCTACCTAGGGCCTAGCTGTCACAACAATCTAGGGCCTAGGGCTAGGCCTACTTGTAGGTAGGCCTAGGCCCCAGGTCTCGACCATACCTACTTTACCTTACGTATGCCTACGCATACTTTTACCCCTACTACCTAGCCAAATGCGTAAGGCTGAAAGCACACAGTGCCACAATGCTTCAGTGGCCATATTTAAGCTTAAATTGTTATGTACCTAGGCCCTACAGTTAGTGGGCCTAGTAACTTCATTTCATATGGCCACATTTTTGGCTTATTTGGTCATTACTGGAACTGTGCGGGGATGGGGAAACAGATAGTCACCTATTTACGTAACTGGCAAGTGAGTGTGATTTATTGTAGATTGTTCAAGATGCTAATAAAAATGAAATGAAATGAAAAGTTTGACCCAATGCCGAGCGGCATCAAGTGGGAGGAAAATGAAGCGCGTCTCTACTGGTCGACCTAATCCAGCATGATGGCATGATAGCCAGATGTAGGCATTTAAGAACACATTATCGTTTTCTTTAAAAAATACTATAGCTTATGCCCTAATCAGTGAATATTACTTTTCATTCCATCCAAATACGATAAACAATGTTTTGGATAAAATGCGTTATGACTTATGATTATCATAAATAAATTCATATCGATAATCGCATTTTTTCCATAATAGTTCGCGATATAGCGTGGTAATATTGTGAACTGAGCGTACAATAATGTCGAGAAATCACGCCGAATGGAGACGTTTCCAAAGTTGGTATAATCATATCTTCGATAGCTGTTTATAGTTTATTAAGTACACTCCTTAAGTTATTGATATGATTTCATTGTCAATATCTGAAATTATTGAAAGCTTTGCCAAGGGTCGACTAACATCAATAGAAATAAATCAAATAACTGCCGTGCAAAGTTGTAAACTACGACTAGGCCTATAACACGACCTATTAACATTGTCACGATACTGGGTGCACGTGCATAATATCGTTTTATGACGTTGCATATTGTATCGATATACGATTATCGTCCGCGTCACTAGTTTTCGATGTTTTTCTTAAAAAAAAAAAGGTGTATTTTTTACATGGACCTTTATTTACCAAAAATTGTAGGCCTAATGCCTTTTCTCTACTAAATCATGAAACTGGCAGCATCTGCCTGGAAGTGTTTGGGTATCACGTTCGTAACATTACTTTCTAAAATTGTTACAAAATTGTTTCTAGGTGGGTAACTCATTTGAGTTATTGAATAGTGATGACCACACCCATATGTTGAAGAAATACAACCGTGAACCTGGTTCGTGCAGACCGGACATAGCACATCAGTGTCTACTCATGTTGATGGACAGTCCATTGAATAGGGCAGGACTTTTGCAGGTAAACTTTATTTCTACAGGAATACAACTGTTTTATATTATAAGCACTGGATCTAATTTTTTTAACAAAACGTCCAAACAAACTTAAATTTTGTTTTAAGTTTCAACGCATCAAGCTATCAATGCACAGTACAGTATGCAGATCATTTGACAAGTTGAAAGTTGACGATATTTTAAGTTATCTGCATCAATGCAGTGAGTTGTGTGTTGGAAAAACGCAAGCATGGGAACTTAGCTTTACGTAGTCTTTTTTGAAGAATAATTATGGCATGTTGTACTACTACTAATGAAAAATGCATGCCACTTCTATTTCAGGTTTACCTGCACACAGAGAAAAATGTTTTGATAGAGATCAACCCCCAAACCAGGATTCCTCGAACTTTCAAAAGATTTGCAGGCCTCATTGGTAAGTTAAATCTAGCCAGGGTAGACCTAATGATTTGGTTTTAAGAGCCTTGTCACCTTTTCATACGTGCTTTCATTCATTAAGCTTACAATCATGTGTCTGCAAAGTTACTTTAACTTAGCTCATACTAGGGCTACCCAACGATAAAAGAAATCATATCGATATCACGGGAATAAATATCGATATCGCGATGCGATATCGAAGTTTTCAAGTGATGTATGGATATCGCGATATCGAACATTTTATCATCTATTTTTAGGATTTCCAGACCAGCCAGAGGCTATTCATTATAAACAATATTACATAAATAAATATTTTAACTTTGAAGTATCTTACTATGTGTGTCAATTTGTACTATTCAAAATTTAAAATGTATTCATGCAAAACAGCGATGTTGTGATTAGCGTGACGTGCTGTAATAGTTTTTTCCCTTACAATTAGCTTATTAAGCGGAAGTTCCATATCGCGATAGGCTTTGTACGATAGGTAGGCCTATAACTATATAGTAGATGTCAAATTACTTTTGCATTATCGGTATGGTTGGGCAGTCCAAGTTCATACACCATTCATTCATCATTCACCATCTGAGATGGATGTTTATATATGTCATACTCGAGAGCAGAAGTCCACAAGGTAGATCCACTATATATAGGCTATAGTCTATAGTACGGTATGTAGGCTTGGTCAAAAGTAGGTACTCTTATCATTAATTTTTTGACTTGGTGTTCTAGTGCAACTGTTACACAAGTTCTCTGTGCGTGCGACCGAAGGTTCCGTTAAGTTGATGAAGGTCATCCGTAATCCTATAACGGATCACTTACCCGTCGGTTGCCGGAAGCTCGGAACGTCGTTCACCGGAACCAAGCTGGGAGACCTGAAAGAGATCGTTCCTTCCGAGGATCCCATCGCCATCGTCATAGGTGCAAAGGCTCATGGAAAGGTGGGTCTACGCAACCAGTTCACGTTAATGCTAAATTATATTTGTAGCAAAACGAAAACTAGGCCACTATTAATTAATAGTACGATCATCTATACAAAATAGGAAAATTCCTCGCTTGTAGACAAAATTTTGATTTATTTATACCACCTAGTCGCCGATTTGAGGCAGCAAAAAATGAAAACATTCAACTGTTTTTTCAACAACTCCAACCATATTACTGTGAACTGGACCTGGCTGTATAGCAAGATCTCTATAGCAAAATACTTGGAATAAATCCACCACTAAAAATTAAATTTTGAATCATTTTCACCACCAATTCACCACTTTTGTGGATGGATTGGTAACAACAACAAAAATGTCCTTGTATTTTCATCACAAGTAAATGCACGATTTATCGATACGCACGATTTATTTATAAATGCACGCGATTATCGCACTTAGGTTTAGAACTCGAATTACTCGTTTCTAGTTTCAATTGTTTTAACTGTTTCTCGTGGTTCAGGTGAACGCGGACTACGCCGAAGAATTTGTGTCCATCAGTGGGTACCCTCTGTCTGGGGCTCTGACCTGTGCCAAGTTGTGTACCGTATTCGAACAGCAGTGGGGCATCGTATAACCGTATTCGAACAGCAGTGGGGCATCGTATAACCGTATTCGAACGGCAGTGGGGCATCGTATAACCGTATTCGAACGGCAGTGGGGCATCGTATAACCTTGACTCAAACCATCCGGTAAAAAAATGTTGTGACAATTAGGTTGCAATTAAAGCTAGGGATGGGAAAAAACAGTTACTCTCATATCATGAGTGTTTAATACGTAGTTATACCTTCTATTAAACAAGTTTAATTTAAAACCGAGACCCGAAAAACTTATGAGTTATGGTTGAAAAAGAATTTATAAAACATTTTGTAAGTAGGTCTAGGTCTGCAACCAGAACATTATAAACAATTTTTTTGCCTCTAAGATGGCTTTTTCAGCCATTCTTTTGTCTAACTATCCAATATAAAATGGCTTCCTTTTCTGGCATGCTCTTTATAAAAAATGTCTAGGCTAATGTGCTGAACAATCGCAGATAAATACTAATCAATGAATATCATTACTAGTTAAATAGGCTACAATAATTACAAATAAGTATTGAATTGGATATGTACATACAAAGTAAACATGAAAAGAACAAAAAAACTTGAATACCTAATCAAACCAAAATGCATTTTACGTAGGCCTATCCTCTAACTGACCACCTAGCGTTTTATAGTTGAACCGTCCCATCCCTAGTATTGTCGTACAGTCTTGATGCCTTGTTGCCCATTATTCAGTAGGATGTGTATATTTAAGTGTTAGGTAAATCATATTTATGATTTTTACTTCTGAATGACTTTTCGAAGTCATTGTATGCCATGTGTATTTGATTTAATCCTTAAGGAAATTGTTATAGATTATATTGACAACTGACCTATTTTCTACATTTTGAGGTACTGTAGTCAGAACAAGGGAGCCTATATTAATACTTGGTCTGATAAGAGAGTAGACATGGAAATTTACATTTTTTGGTGATTGATTTTACTGTACCCGAGATGTAGTGTAATCTAATACGTCTCTTCTTCTCAAATGCCCACATTTGGCTATTATGCCATCATGCTGGATCTGGTCAACCAGTAGAGACACGCTTCTTTCTCCACCCTCTTCATGCCGCTCGGCATTGCGTCACGTTCCCCTGCCAGTTTTGGACATACAAACAGGTGGCTCCTATCCTGCTCCCCATTTCCACACAGCTTGCAGGTACTCGTCTCAAACACCCCTATTCGGTGGAGATGCTTCCCTAGAAGATCGTGCTGCGTTTTTAGCCTGAACTGGGCCGTTTCAATTTGCCGTGGAAGATGGTTGGTGGGCCTTTTTGAACTCATGGTATAATACGAATATTATTTTTTTAATTAACATAGTATGTGAGAAATTCAATTTGATTGGTCGATTCATTCGTTGAATGATTTATGAATGTAGGACGCTCATGTATGCCTCCGATATGATTTAAGATACTACGTAATTTAGAAATTCGAGTCTTACGAGATACTGTTAATTAAATGTTGAGCTGTGACAGAATGTTTTATCTTTCAATGTTTTAGAAATTTAGACACATATTTCTGAAGCCAAATCACATGACCTGTTCATCGGTCAACTATTTTATTACAAAACAATTTATATAAATCGTTGTTCGGTTAAGAAACTAAGAGATAATTAAAAATTACCTTACAGTTACCGTGAGTTTCTCAAGTGGGAGGAGCACAAAAGCTTAATTTCTGTGGGATATAGCATCATCTCATTCATTACGGTCATCGATATGAAGAAATATCACAAAGTGCAACAATCACAATCACTTGTTGAAACTGTCCCCGAAGAAACACACACCTGTTTGAATGTCAAAGTAGATCCTTGGAAATTAAAACGGCAGTTTCAGTAGTTCAGGGCATCTAAATTTATTACAGTACACATGTTTAAAACTCTACTTGTGGAATTTTCTTGCACTTTTAGCATAAATAGATGTAATTGGGGATTGAATTAAAATCAAAAGAATGGAAAATGTTATCTCCCAAAAGGCAAGATTAGACATTTGGCTTTTTCTAAATAAACATAGACTTTACAAGTTAGCTAAACCTTGGCTTCAGTAAAAAAATCACTGTATAGCAATTTACAAATATTCATGTTTACTGCTCTAGCTTTTTTAGCACAACACAGTAGTATTTAGTATGTGCCTTTAATAAAATTATTAACGTTTTCCCTCCCACTTGAGAAACTTACGGTAACTGTAAGGTAATTTTTAATTATCTCTTAGTTTCTTAACCGACCAAGATTTATATAAATTGTTTTGTAATAAAATAGTTTACCAATGAACAGGTCATGTGATTTGGCTTCAGAAATATGTATCTAAATTTCCAAAACATTGAAAGATAAAACATTCTATCACAACTCAACATTTAATTAACATGTATTCTAGAGGTGTGCAAACAGCCTTCGTGGTCGACTCAACTTCCTTACTTCCAAATTTCAGTAGATCTAGGAATGCTTCAGCTCCGTATCATTCATTTGTTTAGTTCAGTTTTAAAATAAGCATATACATACAATGAAGGGATGTGTAGCATAAGCTGAAGTAATTTGGCTTCAGAAATATGTATCTAAATTTCTAAAACATTGAAAGATAAAACATTCTATCACAACTCAACATTTAATTAACATGTATTCTAGAGGTGTGCAAACAGCCTTCGTGGTCGACTCAACTTCCTTACTTCCAAATTTCAGTAGATCTAGGAATGCTTCAGCTCCGTATCATTCATTTGTTTAGTTCAGTTTTAAAATAAGCATATACAATGAAGGGATGTGTAGCATAAGCTGAAGTAAAATCCAGGGCCCGGATTCACAAGAAGTCCTAAGTCTTTTTCTGGTCTTACCGCTAAGACCGGCCTAACTTTGGACCTCCTGTCAAACCAGACCCAGGACACAATGAACATTCCAATAATATGCTTGAAAGTCTGTTCTCAGATATTTTCCTGGATTCACAAATTCAAAGTTAGGCTATAGCCTAAGACCTAAAACAGACTAAGGACCTCTTGCGAATCCGGGCCCAGACTTACAAGTAGGCCCGAATTCAGTTATTATCACCCATGGTTGGGTTGCTATATAGTAGTCATATATAAGAATGCAGTTCTAATAACTATCATAGGATTTATGTAGGAAAACAGGTCCCTAGGATCAACAGGAGCCCTAAACTTATATGTGACAATAAATTTGGAACATGCATCAGTCCCCAAGGGGGTTTTCTCACAATGTACCTGGATCGAGCTGTGATTATGTCCAAATTAATTTGATCCGTTATGCCAGATAGGCAGGTTTCAGGGTAAAACTCCAAAACAAAATTATTTAGTATGGTGAAGTACAACAGCACAGCTCCATCGAGAGTACAAAAGTAAGTGCAAGAAAACGACGTTTTAAGTATTCGCACACCCCCAATAGATTCTCATAGTTTTGTATTTCTTGCTACGACCGAGAATGACCCCAGCTAGGGTGGTGCCGACTAGCGCTACCACAACCGTAATAACGGATATTCCTACCGAACCAAACGAATCACGAACCAAACCCGCGCACACTGGTGCGACCAGTTTGGAGACTGACGAAATGCTATTCCCGGCGCCAATCAAAGTACCTTTCTGACTCGCTGACGTTCTTTCCAACATAATATCCATGGTGATGATTCTCAAAAGTGAGCTACTCGCCATTATCGGAACTAAACAGGACATAAACGTGACTAGGTTCGGTGCTAAACTTATACATAACAATGAACCACAGAGCAAGAAAAATCCATGGAAAACCTGAAGCTTTCGATTTCTATTTTTTTTATATAGTTTCTCCAGGAAACCAATAGAAAGGCCAGAAGTAGAACCAACGAGCCCTAAAACAAACAAACAGAACAATATTTTAGCATATTTATCTCGATCGTGTCTTCATTAGGACTGCCCGACAACATCGATAATTCGAAACGATATCAATAATAGAAAAATAATTCGATATCGATATAGAATTAATATAGTATCGTACATTTCACGGTGACGACCATGCGCCTAATTGTTAGAAAACCCAATTTTTCTCCTGTACAGTACAGTTTGGCAGTGTTGTGGTTTTGCCATTTTCGAGGGAGACTGCAATGTTTGCGTTGGTGCCTTTGTCGTCTCTCTTCTAGCGGTCTCAACTTTATGTTCGAAATCCTGTCACTAGCCCAGTACTTATACTGAAGATTACTTTTACTGAAGATTTTATTAGAAGTGTCTGTTCAGTACATAGTAAGATGACGTGCTCTAATTTAGTGCAACTGCCTCGGGCTCTTATTGGTCGTCTCGTAGGCCTACCAAGAGTTTGTAATTAATTTGTTCAAGAGTTTCCTGTACCTTGGAATGAAATTGTGTAGCCAATCCACTTAGGAGTGAGCTGAAATTTTTCCTGAATCGAAATTGAATATTCTGCGAAGAAAACGGCCAGAATGAAACCCAATAGGAACTTGAGTGTGAAGATGTCCCAGTATCTGGGCCAGTTGATGAGCTTCAAATCTGTCACGGCCCGCATCAATCCGCTCACCAAGGAGTGGGAACCAGCTTTGTTGTTGCTACTGGGCCGAACGTCTGGTATGAATGTGTACACGATTGCTGTAGTAGAAAACAAAACAGGCGGCATGATTTTTACGTAAGTACTTTACTTTCCGTTAGGGATGACATCGGGTAATAAAATTCGGAACCGGTTCCAGTTCTCATATTACCCGGGTACCCGGATCCTGAAAACGTATTTTTTGATGTGTAGGCTTGATTTGAAGGTCGTAGCTAGGCCTTGTGAAGTGCGCGTGGTGCGAAGACGAGGGACGAATGATATGCACGCCTCCCGCTCGGTTAGCCTCTCGAAATACGCCTGTAGTAATCACGTGGAGTAAAAAAAAAAAAAACATTTCTCAATATACAACTGAAGCACTTACATAAAACAGGATATTTTAAGGAAAATAAATAGTAATAGAACAAGTATTATCCAGAATGTTCATCAGAATGTTAAACAAAGAACAAACAGTAACGAATGCAAGTCGGCTCGCATCTGTTCTGTTCCCTGTTAAGAAATGTGTTGTGGAAGGGTGGGTGAAGGGTTGGCGCACGCCGTACCTGCTGGCTCCACCAGAATTGACTGCAGCAATACTAGCGCGTAAATGTATCCTAGAAATGGACTAAAAAGTTACCCGGACCCGAAAAACGGCTCCAGGTAATATTTGGAGGTCGCCGGAGGTACCAGGGGTCATCCCTCCTTTCTGTATCATACATTTTACTCCCCGTGCACCATGTACGTATTAACGAAGTGCTATGCAATAATACTAGTAAGTAGTTACTATTATAATTAAATCAGTAGGTACTGGTATGGGTACCTATTAAATTAAGATAACTTCCCTATCCCCCCCCCCCCCAGTCTAGCATTTAGTTTGACCAAAACTCCATAAAAACTCCACAGTTCAGTCAGTTTTCATGTAAATTTGCAATTGGTTAAACAAAATTAAGTTTTTATCTTATTGAAATTTTGAACTGTTAACAGTTTACGTATTTCACTTTTGAAATATTTAAATTTCAGGGCCCGGATTCACAAGAGGTCCTTAGTCTTTTTTTGGTCTTATCTCTAAGACCGGCCTAACTTTGAACCTCTTATAAAACCAGGAAAATATCTTAGAATGGATTTTAAAACATATTATTGGAATGTTCATTATGTCCTTGTTCTCACCAGGAATTAGTAACTTTTCATGTGACCTGGGTCTGATCTTACAAGACGTTCAAAGTTAAAGCAGGCCTTATAGATAAGACCAAAATAAGACTTGGGACCTCTTGTGAATCCGGGCCCTGGTATCTTACCACTGTTGATCAAAAATATTCCAGCCACTAAGAAACATATGTATATGAAGCCATTTGTAATTTCCCCAAGATGGCCGCCAATGACTGGACCAACGATGAATCCAGCCCCGGAGATGGCAGTCATGGTTCCGTAAACTGTGGCTTGCTCTGGTCCAAGCACCAAGTCTGATAGCCGGGCTCTACACAAAGTCTGTGTATGTTTCATTAAACCTAGAAGAAAATATTTAGTCAATTGTATTATGTATAAGCTCCATAAATATGTGATCATCTAAACCATATTCATCGGGTCTAAATTGTAATAGGTAGGTCTACACTACAGGAATAAAAATCAGCACAGTCAACTAAAGCCATCAAAAAATGTACTACAACCATTTTCAGGCGTGTCGTTAGGAATAACGCAATCTTCACCCACTTCACTACACAACTTCAGGCAGCGCCCTCCGCTACACGTATCGCCATCACTCAGACTCCGAAACATTTTGGACCCGTGACAGGTGAATTCATTATTGCATTTGGAGGAAGAAAACAAATCATAGCTTCTATGTAAATTGACCACCATTACATATGTGTATATTATATATTCATTTCTTGTTGTAGGTATATGGAAAGTGTATTTCATTAGCTCCAGCCCTATTCCAGCACTATTTTCCTACTCGTTTGAGCCCAATTTTCATTGATGACCATATGTGTAGCAGAGGGCAGTGCCTGAAGTCTATGGTAGGTTGCATTATTATTATTATTATTTATTTATCCATTACAGATGTATACCTAGGTATACGTTCCAGGGATACATGGAATAGGGAATACATGGGACACCTTTAAACAATCATTTAGATGTAGGTTTGCCGTTCGATATGAATTTCAGTATCAATAATCGGGCCGGTAAAATCGATTATTGATCGCGATAATCAACTTAAAAAAATATTAATCGATAATCGAATCAAAATCGTTATTTCTCGCATAGGGACCATTTGCGAGTATATTGTTTAGTTCCTTGTATCATGCACATACATGTTTTTGGAGGAAAATCTATAATATTTGTATTGTGCTACAACGCCGCACAGGCGCCACACACGTAGAAAGCGTAACGAGCGGTAAATTCAAAATCTCGGCCAGGCGAGCCATTCGATTATCAATATATATATATAATTTATTATATTGATAATCGATTCGGGAAAAGTGAATCGATTATTGATCGTTTCGGCCAATAATCACACTGATCGGTATATCCATTATCAGACGGCAATCCTACTTATAAGTAGAGAAATCTGACTGGTCACTTACCTAACACGATTCTTGCCACAAGCATGAGGGAAATGGTAGTTGCAATCCCAAGTAATATGTAACTCACTGAACAAATAAGCGTAGTGATCAATAAGATTGACTGTCTGCCTCGGACGTCACTCCAACTTCCCTGTATCATAAGTAATGCATTTTAAATTAAATCCATTGCAAACGTTCATGTTTTGATATCTTATAAGTGTGAACGTACAATTACTGGAGCAGAGAAAAGTTGAATTCCGGCATAGAGAGAACTCATCAATCCGCTAACAAAGAAAGATATTCCCAATGAACGTACGTGGGCAGAGATGAGGGGTACTACCATGCTCACGGCAAACATGTCCTGAAATCACAACATTTACCTGTCTACATCTACAATACCACAGACTACAATCCGTTATCTATGACAATACCCATGGCGACTATAACAATAATGGGCAGTGTTTCAATGCACAATAACGTAATAGAATCCCAATAACACCTTTCAACTTTTAACATCTTGTATTTCAAGCAGCACCTATCCAACTAACTTCCGATTGGTTCTGGGAACGGCAAGTTCAATCTCGGTGAACACTCCTGTTAAAAATATTACGGGGATAATAGCTCCAGTAATGGAAATGACAAGTTGTGCATCAAGTCATACGATAACACGGAAATCAAATTTATCATTAGGATACCGTCAGTTGCCGTTTAAGGTATCATCCTGGTTATCGGACTCTGGCAGACCACCTTTTGAGGTTAATAGACTTTCAACTGTAACACATGCATAACTCTAATACTACATAACAAATAAACTTGAGATCAAGAATACCACAGTTTTCAAACCAAATACACTAAACTACAGTAGTTCCAAGTGCATGGTGAGAACATAACCTCAGTTGTAAATAGAAGATAATTTCGTCAAAACACATTCTCTACTATAAAAACATATAACTAGCATAGTAAGCGATAAGCGCACCGTACATAAATAGAATAACTTACGAAAAACACGACAAGGTAAAGCCATTGAGCTTGCATGTTTGTTTTCTTCTTTAATCACCCATACACTGAATGAGACAAAGCTAATTACTTGAAGACCTATGCCTATTTGCTGCTCAATACAATATTTTGATCGTTATCTTATCGTGGTTCCATGTCTCATATATCTAGCACCTTGGGGAGGTCTAGGCCTAGGAGGCCTTTCAATTTACATCTGAACGTGACAGCACTTGTAAAAATCGGTGTAGCCTTGACCTGGTGTTGTCCCATAAGCCTAGGCCTACAAAAAACTACTGAATATGTTGATCACATCATGTAATTATTTGACTAACAATACGAACGTTATCTACATATAGACCATTGAACAAAATGCATTGGTTTGTAACGACCTGGCGCCCGCGCCAATATTTGAATTATACGCCCACCGCAGTTTGGCTAATAAATAGGTGGCGGTGGCATATTTGTTGTGTCCTTGGAGGAAGTGTTTTCTCGAGGGTGTGTATGTTGTTGTTTACTCTTTCGTTGTGAAATCTTTCTCTTTCCATCCTCTTGACATGTTCGAACCATTTCAGTCTTCTCTCTCCAATACGCTCCAATAAATTCCTTATGCCTAGTTGGTTTCTTGTGTCGTCATTCCTTATCCTGTCCCATCTAGTCTTCCCCACAATACTTTTCAAAAACTTCATGTCTGCAGCTTGTACCAGGCTCTCTTCTGGTGTTGTATGTATTGTCACATACAGTAATATAAATAATGTAAATAATAACCTCCATTTCCTTTCTCTTCTAACACAAGCACCTATTATACAGGCTCTCTACACACAGAACCTTGGTCCCGTAATCTCTGCCTAGTGTCTAGTAGTGTCATATTGTTAACCACTTTGTTAACATAAAAGCGTACTGGTATGCGCATTCAAACCTGGGCACGGACACCGCGCGCTTTCGACTGTTGTCTATTCAATTCAAACTAAACTACCGTATACATAAACACGATACTTTCAACTTAATTATTCTATCAAACCCACTGGGGCCCTATAATAGGTAATTGTAAATAACTTGGAGACAATTATTATTATAGTGCCGCAGTGGGTTAGTATGCTTTATAGATGGATCATGAACACAATAATTGTGTTGATAGGAGGATGATACACAATAATCGTGTTCATGATAACTTATTTATTTCATCACAGGGGGTGCCTGGGATACTGGGCAAATTCCATACAATTAAATTTTCTACAAGTAAACAAGTAATATACATACTGTAATTCTTTATTGTAACATGTAACATAGAAAATGAACATTCAAGCACTCAACATCACAGTGTAATACTGAATATTAACCACAATGGGCTCTTTATGTGGTATGAGAAACTAGATACGTACAGGTACTAGGAAAACGCTCTGTTTGACGCGTTGATAAGCGAGCGCGTCAATATCTACGAACTTTCTCGCGAAAAGATTTCAATGCTAATACAAACAACAATTAACAACAATTCAAGAATGCGCATTGCAAAAATGTTTCTAATTTCCATAGCTATTATACTTCCCGACATTGTTGAATGCAGGGCCATGTGCGTTGCTAAGAATTTTCGCTGTCATGTTTTCGCCGCGGTCCGCCACCGTTACTAACAGTCATTGACAGCAATAGAAATGTAATTTCTGCCTCTTATACGTATCGGATAGCGTTTACATTAGTATATTCGTAACCGGACAAAAATTTACTATAACATAGTCACCTCACATTTTGCCGTAACTGTGTTTCAAAAATATATTTTCGAGTATTTTTTGTGTAACTTTGCCAATATTTATCAGATCGCCATTACATTAACATATTCGTGACCGGAAAAATCTGTAGAAAAATCTGGCTATCTCACATTTTGCCGCCATTTTGTTTCAGAAAAATATTTTGCAGTAACTATGGTGTAACTTTGTAACTTTTCGAACGATTTTGCCTCAAAACTATACACCTTCAATCCACATCGAGGCTTGTGGATGGTCCAAATTTCAAGTTAATCGGACTTTCCGTTCGACCGCTATTGACGGACATAAAAACAAAAAAAAAAAAAAAACAAACAAACAAACAAACAAACAAACAAAAAAACAGAACGAAGTGCCATAAGAGTCAAGTGGAAACGCTCGCTTCGCTCGCTTAATTAAAGTAGACTCGTATCACAAAAGCTTAATTTCTGTGGGATATAGCACCATCTCATTCATTACGATCATCGATATGAAGAAATATCACAAAGTAAAGTGCAACAATCACAATCACTTGTTGAAACTGTCCCCAAAGAAACACACACTTGTTTGAATGTCAAAAGTAGATCCATGGAAATTAAAACAGCAGTTTCAGTAGTTCAGTACACATGTTTAAAACTCTACTTGTGGAATTTTCTTGCACTTGTAGCATAAAAAGATGTAATTGGGGATTGAATTAAAATCAAAAGAATGGGAAAAGTTATCCCCCAAAAGGCAAGATTAGACATTTGGCTTTTTTTAGGTTATGAAAGTAGGTGCCAATCGGCTGGAATGGTATATTAAGTGAGGAAAGGATCCAACAGCTTACCTTCGTGTAGTAAGATGACGGATTTGCGAGTTTGAAGTACACATGAAGACATAATACAAAATATAACGAGACGTTTCGACCGAGGTCTTGCTCACTCGAGAGAAGAATGGCTACTGCAGCTACTCTAGTCAAGTCCCAACCTAAACATCCGTTAGTGATAGCCCTCTCCCCCTCTCACCTCCCTGCCGCCACACCCCCCAACAGCGCCTTGTAAATATTGTACATATATATATATATTTTAGTCTAGTTTATTATAGTTGTTTAGTTGACTAGAGTAGTTGCAGTAGCCATTCTTCTCTCGAGTGAGCAAGACCTCGGTCGAAACGTCTCGTTATATTTTGTATTATGTCTTCATGTGTACTTCAAACTCGCAAATCCGTCATCTTACTACACGAAGGTAAGCTGTTGGATCCTTTCCTCACTTAATATACCTTTGGCTTTTTTTAAATATGCATAGTTACAAGTTAGCTAACCCTTGGCTTCAGTATAAAAATATCACTGTATAGCAATTTACAAATATTCATGTTTACTGCTCTAGCTTTTTTTAGCACAACACAGTATGTGCATTCAATAAAATTATGAACTCCCCCCCCCCTTGAGAAACTAACATAGCTGTAAAGTAATTTTTAATTATCTCTTGGTTTCTTAACTGACCAACGATTTGTACAAATTGTTTTGTAATAAAATAGTTGACCGATGAACAGGTCACGTAATTTGGCTTCAGAAATACGTGTCTAAATTTCTAAAACATTGCAAGATAAAACATTCTATCACAAGTCAACATTTAATTAATACTTATTCTAGAGGTGTGCGAATAGCCTTTGTAGTCGACTCGAGTTCCTTACTTCCAAATTTTAGTAGATCTAGCAATGCTTTAGCTCTGTATCATTCAGGTTTTTAGTTCAGTTTTAAAATAAGCATGTACAATGAAGGGATGTGTAGCATAAGCTGAAGTAAAATCCAGGGCCCGGATTCACAAGAAGTCCTAAGTCTTTTTCTGGTCTTACCTCTAAGACTGGCCTAACTTTGGACCTCCTGTAAAATCAGACCCAGGTTACATGAAGAAGTTACCAGTTCCTGGTAGGAACAAGGGCACTATGAACATTTCAATAATATGTTCTCAGCCTAAAGCCTGTTCTCAGATATTTTCCTGGATTCACAAATTCAAAGTTAGGCCATAGGACCAAAAACAGACTTGGGACCTCTTGTGAATCCAGGCCCAGACTTACAAGTAGGCCCAAATTCAGTAATCACCCATGGTTGGGTTGCTATACTGTAGTAACTGTAGTCATATATAAGAATTAATAACTATCGTAGGATTTAACTTAAGTGACAATGGATTTTGAACATGTACCAGTCCCTAAGGGGGCTTTCCTAAATAATGTCCCTGGATCGGGGTGTGATTATGTCGAAATTAATTTGATCCGTGCAGGTTTTAGGGTAAAGCTCCAAAACAAAAATATTTGGTATAGTGAATAGACTAGTACAATAGCACAGCTCTATCGAGAGTACAAAAGTAAGTGCAAGAAAACGACGTTTTAAGTATTCGCACACCCCCTAATAGATTCATGTAGTTTTGTATTTCTTGCTACGACCGAGAATGACCCCAGCTAGGGTGGTGCCCACTAGCGCTACCACAACCGTAATAACGGATATTCCTACCGAACCAAACGAATCTCGAACCAAACCTGCGCACACTGGTGCGACCAGTCGGGAGACTGACGAAATGCTATTCCCGGTGCCAATCAAAGTACCTTTCTGACCCGCTGACGTTCTTTCCAACATAATTTCCGTGGTGATGATTCTCAATAGTGAGCTACTCGCCATCATCGGTACTAAACAGGACATAAACGTGACTAGGTTCGGTGCTAAACTTATACATAGCAATGAACCACAGAGCAAGAAAAATCCATGGAAAACCTGAAGCTTTCGATTTCTATTGTTTTTATATAGTTTCTCCAGGAAACCAATAGAAAACCCAGAAGCAGAACCCACGAGCCCTAAAACAAACAAAACAATATTTTAGCATATTTATCTCGATCATGTTTTACCTTTATTGGGCAACTAGGCAGAGAATGGCATAAGTTCCAACTCTGGGTGTTCGAAAGAAGAAGAAGAAGAAGAATGTTTTCATTAGGACTGCCCGACAATATCGATAGTTCGAAACGATATCGATAATAGAAAAATTACTCTGTATCGATATAGAATTAATATATTATCGTACAATTCGCGATGTCGACCATGCGCCTAATAGGGAATGTTCATAAAAAATAAATATTGTTCAGAGTACCAAAAAATGATAGATCCTTATCAAAAAATTACGTGGAAATAATGTTTATGTCTGAGAAGTGCATAGTTTCAATTCTATTAGCATTTAAAGTATGACATTTCTACCTGCATTGTGAAACTGTCCGTGACGTCAAACGTTGGTAAACAACAGATTTTATGAATTAATTTATCTAAGCTCTTTGGAATTCACAACAATTTCGCCTGTTATAACAGCACTTCATTGTTGTCGATCTTCAGACGTTTCATTTTAAAACCACAATGTTTTCAACTATTCCTAAAAAATACTGTAATTATTGATTATACTCGTATAAATTTATGTTCAATAGTATTTATTGAACATTTTAGAAACACATTTGATACAAAACATTCTATTGTGAGTGAAATTATTAGCAAAACAGCGTTACTGGGTATGATTGGGTGGTTGTGATCCAAACGTTTGACGTCATTCCCCGTTTTTCCCGCCAAAACGATGTGTGAAAGTTTCAGGTGATTTTTATCAATGAAATCTATTCCAAACACATATGAAAATTAATATGATTCTTTATAGAAAATGAAATTCAACTAGATGGAACTATAAAAAAATGATCTGCACATTCCCTATTGTTAGAAAAAAACAATTTTTCTCCTCTACAATACAGTTTGGCAGTGTTGCGGTTCTGCATTTTCGAGAGAGACTGCAATGTTTGCGTTGGTGCCTTTGTCAACTCTCGTCTAGCGGTCTCAACTTTGTGTTCGAAATGGTGTCAGTAGCCCAGTACTTATACTGAAGATTACTTTTACTGAAGATTTTATTACTTGTGTCTTTTCAGTAGTAAGATGACATGCTCTAATTTGGTGCAACTGCCTCAGGCTCTTATTGGTCGTAGGCCTACCAAGAGTTTGTAATTAATTTGTTCAAGAGTTTTCTATACCTTGGAATGAAATTGTGTAGCCAATCCACTTAGGAGTGAGCTGAAATTTTTCCTGAATCGAAATTGAATATTCTGCGAAGAAAACGGCCAGAATGAAACCCAATAGGAACTTGAGTGTGAAGATGTCCCAGTATCTGGGCCAGTTGATGAGCTTCAAATCTGTTACGGCCCGCATCAATCCGCTCGCTAAGGAGTGGTGATCAGCTTTGTCCTTGCGACTGGGCCGAACGTCTGGTATGAATGTGTACACGATTGCTGTAGCAGAAAACAAAACAGGCGACATGATTCTGACGTAAGTACTTTTCATATAATTCATTTTATTCCCTCTGCATAATTTATGTATTAACGAAGTGCTATGCAATAATATCGGTAGGCGGTAAACGGTAACTATAAAACCTTATAATAATATCAGTACCTATTAAGATAACTTCCCTACCCCTTCTACTTAGCATTTATAGGGTTATTATCATCAATATTTATTAGTATGAAGGCTACTCTTACTGATATAGTGAATCTCTATTGGCTGACGAGATCCACCATGATTGTCAGCTATACCAATTGTGGGCATTTGAAATGATGACAATTTAAAATATGTTTGATTGTTTGTATTTATATTATGTAATACACTATTTTATTATGAAAGCAACATCTACAGCCCTACAATAGACAACTCTAGGGAATGACATCATTTTTTTACTTTCTTCCAATAATTTTAAAGCAGTTGATATGAGTTTTAAGCAATGGAAATTAATACCATGCTTTGTGAGGGGTTGGATAACAGCCAGTCTAGTACAGTATTTAGTTTGACCAAAGCTCCATGTAAGAACTCCTCATTTCAGTCGGTTTTCATGTGTATTGCCTAATTGGGAATTTTGATTATTGATTATTGTGTGCATCTTTACAACAATAACTATAAAGGTACTGGGTACAAATTGCGATTGGTTAAAAAAATTAAGATCTTATTGAAATTTTAACTCTTAAACAGTTTATGTCATTTTTGAAATATTTAAATTTCTAGTATCTTACCACTGTTAATCAAAAATATTATAGCCACTAAGAAACATATGTATCTGAAGCCATTTGTAATTTCCCCAAGATGGCCGCCAATGACTGGACCAACGATGAATCCAGCCCCGGAGATGGCAGTCATGGTTCCGTAAACTGTGGCTTGCTGTGGTCCAGGCACCAAGTCCGATAGCAGAGCTCGACACAAAGTCTGAGTGTGTTTCATTAAACCTAGAATAAAAGTTTAAACGAGAGTAAAATATTTAGTCAATACGCAATTTTATTGTAAGCTCCATAAATATGTGATCATCTAACTAAACCATATTCATCGGGTCTAAAGTGGAATTTAGGTACCGTAGGTCTACACTAGAGGAATAAAAATCGGCACAATCAACTAAAGCCACCAAAAATATACTACAACCATTTTCAGGCGTGACCCGTGACAGGGGAATTCATTGTTGCATTTGGAGGAGAAAAACAAATCATAACTTCTATGTAAATTTACCACCATTATATATGTACCGGTATATATTATATTATTTTAATAATTTCTTGTTGTAGGTATGGAAAGTGTATTTCATTAGCTCCAGCCCTATTCCATCACTATTTTCCTACTCGTTTGAGCTCAAAATGCGTCCGAAGTTAACATTGATGACCGTATGTGTAGCAGAGGGCAGTGGCCGAAGTCTATGATAGAGTGCATTAGTCAGGAATAGGGAATACATGGGACATCTTTAGACAATCACTTAGAAGTAGGCTTGCCGTTCGATATGAATTTCAGTATCGATAATTGGGCCAGTAAAATCGATTATTGATCGCGATAATCGACAAAAAAATATTGGTCGATAATCGAATCAAAATTGTTATTTCTCGCATAGGGACCATTTGCGAGTATATTGTTTAGTTCTTTGTATCATGCACATATACATGTTTTGGTGGAAAATCTTTAATATTAGTATTGTGCTACAACGCCGCACAGGCAAGTAGAAAGTGTAACGAGCGGTAAATTCAAAATCTCGGCCGGGCGAGCCATTCGATTATTGATATATATTGATAATCGATTCGGGAATACTGAATCGATTATCGATCGTTTCGGCCAATAATCACACCGGACGATATGTCGATAATCAGACGGCAACCCTACTAATAAGTAGAAAAATCTGACTGGTCACTTACCTAACACAATTCTTGCCACAAGTATGAGGAAAATGGTAGTTGCGATCCCAAGTAATATGTAACTCACTGAACAAATAAGCGTAGTGATCAATAAGATTGATTGTCTGCCTCGTACGTCACTCCAACTTCCCTGTATCATAAGTAATGCATTTTAAATTAAATCCATTGCAAAAGTTCATGTTTTGATATCATATAAGTGTGAACGTACAATTACTGGACCAGAGAAAAGTTGAAGTCCGGCATAGAGAGAACTCATCAATCCGCTAACAAAGAAAGATGCTCCCAATGAACGTACGTGCGCAGAGAGGAGGGGTATTGCCATGCTCACAGCAAACATGTCCTGAAATCACAACATTTACCTGTCTACAAACATCTACAATACCCAGCAACTAAAACGATAATGAGAAGTGCTGCAATGCACAATAACGTAATCGTAATTTAGAATCCCGATGGCATCCTGATAAAATTTTCGGAGTGGCTATTCCCACGATTATCGTGGCACGAAAACACGATAATCGTGTCCCATAATCGTGGGAATAGTCTCCCCACTCTGCGGCAGCTATTCCCACGATTGACTCCTAGACCTAAAACTCGTGCCCGCTAATCGTGGCGATAGCTAGAGCGCCAAGTAAAAGCTATCACCACGATCAGGGCCACGAGTATCGTGCGGTACGAAACCCGGCAACCATGTAAACCTCCAACTCGTGGCGATAGCTAGAGCGCCATGTAAAAGCTATCACCACGATCGGGCCAAGAGTATCGTGCGGCAGGGGCGGACTGAGATAAAAAGGCCCGGGATGCTGGGTTTTGGGGGGCCCGCACGAGGTGGCGCGGCACAGCTGGTGTCTGGGGCGAAGCCCCAGCCACCGGAGGCAATTACGCCGAGGGCGTGAACCCTTTTTTTGGGGGTTGCATTGAATTTTATGGCCTAAAACGCGATTTTAAGACGCGATTAACAGAGGCCAGCCTACCAGTAACACTACCGGGCGAGTAATTAAAATATAAAGAAAACGATATTCGAGGTAGGCCAACGGCCATTAGTATTGCTGATAAGTACTCAATATTGTCACTCGCAAGTCGCAAAATGCTTGCGTGCGAGCGGATTTGACAAGGTTTCCCGGGCGATGGGGGTCTTTGGCGAGTCTCAAGATTCTGTGAGTTAAGTTTGGGCGAGATTTTTTTAGTAATATACATCATAGGATAGGATACCTGACGGGCCCGGATTTGCCTAGGGGCCCGGGATGCGATCGCATCCCTGCAACAAAAAATTTTAAAGCAAACACACGAGACCACCTACAGACATATTACGCCCAATACGACTCTCAGGAGGCTCTTATCTACTATGGTACGTCAGAATCGTGCCCCTAAGAACAAGCCACTTCATATAGACATGTTACGCCCTATACGACTCTCAGGAGGCTCTTATCTACTATGGTATGTCAGAATCGTGCCCCTAAAAACAAGCCACTTCATATAGACATGTTACGCCCAATACGACTCTCAGGTGGTTCTTATCTACTACGGTATGTCAGAATCGTGCCCCTAAGAACAAGCCACTTCATATAGACATGTTACGCCCAAAACGAGATTCAGGTGTCTCTTATCTACTATGGTATGTCAGAATCGTGCCCCTAAGAACAAGCCACTTCATATAGACATGTTACGGCCAATACGACTCTCAGGAGGCTCTTATCTACTATGGTATGTCAGAATCGTGCCCCTAAGAACTAGCCACTTCATATAGACATGTCACGCTAAATACGACTCTCAGGTGGCTCTTATCTATATGGTATGTCAGAATCGTGCCCCTAAAAACTAGCCACTTCATATAGACATGTTACGCCTAATACGACTCTCAGGAGGCTCTTATCTACTACGGTATGTCAGAATCGTGCCCCTAAGAACTAGCCACTTCATATAGACATGTTACGGCCAATACGACTCTCAGGTGGCTCTTATCTACTATGGTATGTCAGAATCGTGCCCCTAAGAACAAGCCACTTCATATAGACATGTTACGGCCAATACGACTCTCAGGAGGCTCTTATCTACTATTGTATGTCAGAATCGTGCCCCTAAGAACTAGCCACTTCATATAGACATGTAACGGCCAATACGACTCTCAGGTGGCTCTTATCTACTATGGTATGTCAGAATCGTGCCCCTAAGAAAAGGCCACTTCATATAGACATATTACGCCCAATACGACTCTCAGGTGGCTCTTATCTACTATGGTATGTCAGAATCGTGCCCCTAAGAACAAGCCACTTCATATAGACATGTTACGCCCAATACGACTCTCAGGAGGCTCATATCTACTATGGCATGTCAGAATCGTGCACCTAAGAACTAGCCACTTCATATAGACATGTTACGGCCAATACGACTCTCAGGTGGTTCTTATCTACTACGGTATGTCAGAATCGTGCCCCTAAGAACAAGCCACTTCATATAGACATGTTACGCCCAAAACGAGATTCAGGTGTCTCTTATCTACTATGGTATGTCAGAATCGTGCCCCTAAGAACAAGCCACTTCATATAGACATGTTACGGCCAATACGACTCTCAGGAGGCTCTTATCTACTATGGTATGTCAGAATCGTGCCCCTAAGAACTAGCCACTTCATATAGACATGTCACGCTAAATACGACTCTCAGGTGGCTCTTATCTATATGGTATGTCAGAATCGTGCCCCTAAAAACTAGCCACTTCATATAGACATGTTACGCCTAATACGACTCTCAGGAGGCTCTTATCTACTACGGTATGTCAGAATCGTGCCCCTAAGAACTAGCCACTTCATATAGACATGTTACGGCCAATACGACTCTCAGGTGGCTCTTATCTACTATGGTATGTCAGAATCGTGCCCCTAAGAACAAGCCACTTCATATAGACATGTTACGGCCAATACGACTCTCAGGAGGCTCTTATCTACTATTGTATGTCAGAATCGTGCCCCTAAGAACTAGCCACTTCATATAGACATGTAACGGCCAATACGACTCTCAGGTGGCTCTTATCTACTATGGTATGTCAGAATCGTGCCCCTAAGAAAAGGCCACTTCATATAGACATATTACGCCCAATACGACTCTCAGGTGGCTCTTATCTACTATGGTATGTCAGAATCGTGCCCCTAAGAACAAGCCACTTCATATAGACATGTTACGCCCAATACGACTCTCAGGAGGCTCATATCTACTATGGCATGTCAGAATCGTGCACCTAAGAACTAGCCACTTCATATAGACATGTTACGGCCAATACGACTCCAGGTGGCTCTTATCTACTATGGTATGTCAGAATCGTGCCCCTAAGAAAAGGCCACTTCATATAGACATATTACGCCCAATACGACTCTCAAGTGGCTCTTATCTACTATGGTATGTCAGAATCGTGCCCCTAAAAACAAGCCACTTCATATAGACATGTTACGCCCAATACGACTCTCAGGAGGCTCTTATCTACTATGGCATGTCAGAATCGTGCCCCTAAGAACTAGCCACTTCATATAGACATGTTACGCCCAATACGACTCTCAGGAGGCTCTTATCTACTATGGTATGTAAGAATCGTGCCCCTAAGAACTATCCACTTCATATGGACATGTAACGGCCAATACGACTCTCAGGAGGCTCTTATCTACTATGGTATGTCAGAATCGTGCCCCTAAGAACAAGCCACTTCATATAGACATGTTACGCCCAATACGACTCTCAGGAGGCTCTTATCTACTATGGTATGTCAGAATCGTGCCCCTAAAAACAAGCCACTTCATATAGACATGTTACGCCCAATACGACTCTCAGGTGGCTCTTATCTACTATGGTATGTCAGAATCGTGCCCCTAAGAACTAGCCACTTCATATAGACATGTTACGGCCAATACGACTCTCAGGAGGCTCTTATCTACTATGGTATGTCAGAATCGTGCCCCTAAGAACAAGCCACTTCATATAGACATGTTACGCCCAATACGACTCTCAGGTGGCTCTTATCTACTATGGTATGTCAGAATCGTGCCCCTAAGAAATAGCCACTTCATATAGACATGTTACGGCCAATACGACTCTCAGGACGCTCTTATCTACTATGGTATGACAGAATCGTGGCCCTAAGATTAAGCCACTTCATATAGACATGTTACGGCCAATACGACTCTCAGGAGGCTCTTATCTACTATGGTATGTCAGAATCGTGCCCCTAAGAACTAGCCACTTCATATAGACATGTTACGGCCAATACGACTCTCAGGTGGCTCTTATCTACTATGGTATGTCAGAATCGTGCCCCTAAGAAAAGGCCACTTCATATAGACATATAACGCCCAATACGACTCTCAGGTGGCTCTTATCTACTATGGTATGTCAGAATCGTGCCCCTAAGAACAAGCCACTTCATATAGACATGTTACGCCCAATACGACTCTCAGGAGGCTCTTATCTACTATGGTATGTCAGAATCGTGCCCCTAAGAACTAGCCACTTCATATAGACATGTTACGGCCAATACGACTCTCAGGAGGCTCTAATCTACTATGGCATGTCAGAATCGTGCCCTAAGAACTAGCCACTTCATATATACATGTTACGCCCAATACGACTCTCAGGAGGCTCTTATCTACTATGGTATGTCAGAATCGTGCCCCTAAGAACAAGCCACTTCATATAGACATGTTACGCCCTATACGACTCTCAGGAGGCTCTTATCTACTATGGTATGTCAGAATCGTGCCCCTAAAAACAAGCCACTTCATATAGACATGTTACGCCCAATACGACTCTCAGGTGGTTCTTATCTACTACGGTATGTCAGAATCGTGCCCCTAAGAACAAGCCACTTCATATAGACATGTTACGCCCAAAACGAGATTCAGGTGTCTCTTATCTACTATGGTATGTCAGAATCGTGCCCCTAAGAACAAGCCACTTCATATAGACATGTTACGGCCAATACGACTCTCAGGAGGCTCTTATCTACTATGGTATGTCAGAATCGTGCCCCTAAGAACTAGCCACTTCATATAGACATGTTACGGCCAATACGACTCTCAGGAGGCTCTTATCTACTATGGCATGTAAGAATCGTGCCCTAAGAACTAGCCACTTTATATAGACATGTTACGGCCAATACGACTCTCAGGAGGCTCTTATCTACTATGGTATGTCAGAATCGGGCCCCTAAGAACTAGCCACTTCATATAGACATGTTACGGCCAATACGACTCTCAGGAGGCTCTTATCTACTATGGTATGTCAGAATCGTGCCCCTAAGAACTAGCCACTTCATATAGACATGTTACGGCCAATACGACTCTCAGGAGGCTCTTATCTACTATGGCATGTCAGAATCGTGCCCTAAGAACTAGCCACTTTATATAGACATGTTACGGCCAATACGACTCTAAGGTGGCTCTTATCTACTGTGGTATGTCAGAATCGTGCCCCTAAAAACAAGCCACTTCATATAGACATGTTAAGCCCAAAACGACTCTCAGGTGGCTCTTATCTACTACGGTATGTCAGAATCGTGCCCCTAAGAACAAGCCACTTCATATAGACATGTTACGCCCAATACGACTCTCAGGAGGCTCTTATCTACTATGGCATGTCAGAATCGTGCCCCTAAGAACAAGCCACTTCATTGCAATAGACATGTTACGCCCAATACGACTCTCAGACACCTGAGAGTCGTATTGGCAGTAACATGTCTATATGAAGTGGCTAGTTCTTAGGGGCACGATTCTGACATACCATAGTAGATAAGAGCCTCCTGAGAGTCGTATTGGGCATAACAAGTCTATATGAAGTGGCTTGTTCTTAATGGCACGATTCTGACATACCATAGTAGATAAGAGCCTCCTGAGAGTCGTATAGGGCGTAACATGTCTATATGAAGTGGCTTGTTCTTAGGGGCACGATTCTGACATACCATAGTAGATAAGAGCCTCCTGAGAGTCGTATAGGGCGTAACATGTCTATATGAAGTGGCTTGTTCTTAGGGGCACGATTCTGACATACCATAGTAGATAAGAGCCTCCTGAGAGTCGTATTGGCCGTAACATGTCTATATGAAGTGGCTTGTTCTTAGGGGCACGATTCTGACATACCATAGTAGATAAGAGCCTCCTGAGAGTCGTATAGGGCGTAACATGTCTATATGAAGTGGCTTGTTCTTAGGGGCACGATTCTGACATACCATAGTAGATAAGAGCCTCCTGAGAGTCGTATTGGCCGTAACATGTCTATATGAAGTGGCTTGTTCTTAGGGGCACGATTCTGACATACCATAGTAGATAAGAGCCTCCTGAGAGTCGTATTGGGCGTAACATGTCTATATGAAGTGGCTTGTTCTTAGGGGCACGATTCTGACATACCATAGTAGATAAGAGCCACCTGAGAGTCGTATTGGCCGTAACATGTCTATATGAAGTGGCTTGTTCTTAGGGGCACGATTCTGACATACCATAGTAGATAAGAGCCTCCTGAGAGTCGTATTGGGCGTATCATGTCTATATAAAGTGGCTTGTTCTTAGGGGCACGATTCTGACATATCATAGTAGATAAGAGCCACTTGAATCTCGTATTGGGCGTAACATGTCTATATGAAGTGGCTTGTTCTTAGGGGCACGATTCTGACATACCATAGTAGATAAGAGCTACCTGAGAGTCGTATTGGGCGTAACATATCTATATGAAGTGGCTTGTTCTTAGGGGCACGATTCTGACATACCATAGTAGATAAGAGCCACCTGAGAGTCGTATTGGCTGTAACATGTCTATTTGAAGTGGCTTGTTCTTAGGGGCACGATTCTGACATACCATAGTAGATAAGAGCCTCCTGAGAGTCGTATTGGGCGTAACATGTCTATATGAAGTGGCTTGTTCTTAGGGGCACGATTCTGACATACCATAGTAGATAAGAGCCTCCTGAGAGTCGTATTGGCCGTAACATGTCTATATGAAGTGGCTTGTTCTTAGGGGCACGATTCTGACATACCATAGTAGATAAGAGCCTCTTGAGAGTCGTATTGGGCGTAACATGTCTATATGAAGTGGCTTGTTCTTAGGGGCACGATTCTGACATACCATAGTAGATAAGAGCCTGCTGAGAGTCGTTTTGGGCGTAACATGTCTATATGAAGTGGCTTGTTCTTAGGGGCACGATTCTGACATACCATAGTAGATAAGAGCCTTCTGAGAGTCGTATTGGGCGTAACATGTCTATATGAAGTGGCTTGTTCTTAGGGGCACGATTCTGACATACCATAGTAGATAAGAGCCTCCTGAGAGTCGTATTGGCCGTAACATGTCTATATGAAGTGGCTTGTTCTTAGGGGCACGATTATGACATACCATAGTAGATAAGAGCCACCTGAGAGTCGTATTGGCCGTAACATGTCTATATGGAGTGGCTCGTTCTTAGGGGCACGATTCTGACATACCATAGTAGATAAGAGCCTCCTGAGAGTCGTATTGGCCGTAACATGTCTATATGAAGTGGCTTGTTCTTAGGGGCACGATTCTGACATACCACAGTAGATAAGAGCCACCTGAGAGTCGTATTGGCCGTAACATGTCTATATGAAGTGGCTTGTTCTTAGGGGCACGATTCTGACTTACCATAGTAGATAAGAGCCTCCTGAGAGTCGTATTGGCCGTAACATGTCTATATGAAGTGGCTTGTTCTTAGGGGCACGATTCTGACATACCATAGTAGATAAGAGCCTCCTGAGAGTCGTATTGGACGCAACATGTCTATATAAAGTGGCTTGTTCTTAGGGGCACGATTCTGACATACCATAGTAGATAAGAGCCTCCTGAGAGTCGTATTGGCCGTAACATGTCTATATGAAGTGGCTTGTTCTTAGGGGCACGATTCTGACATACCATAGTAGATAAGAGCCTCCTGAGAGTCGTATTGGGCTTAACATGTCTATATGAAGTGGCTTGTTCTTAGGGGCACGATTCTGACATACCATAGTAGATAAGAGCCTACTGAGAGTCGTATAGGGCGTAACATGTCTTTATGAAGTGGCATGTTCTTAGGGGCACGATTCTGACATACCATAGTAGATAAGAGCCTCCTGAGAGTCGTATTGGCCGTAACATGTCTATATGAAGTGGCTTGTTCTTAGGGGCACGATTCTGACATACCATAGTAGATAAGAGCCACCTGAGAGTCGTATTGGGCGTAACATGTCTATATAAAGTGGCTTGTTCTTAGGGGCACGATTCTGACATACCATAGTAGATAAGAGCCTCCTGAGAGTCGTATTGGCCGTAACATGTCTATATGAAGTGGCTTGTTCTTAGGGGCACGATTCTGACATACCATAGTAGATAAGAGCCTCCTGAGAGTCGTATTGGCCGTAACATGTCTATATAAAGTGGCTTGTTCTTAGGGGCACGATTCTGACATACCATAGTAGATAAGAGCCACCTGAGAGTCGTATTGGCCGTAACATGTCTATATGAAGTGGCTTGTTCTTAGGGGCACGATTCTGACATACCATAGTAGATAAGAGCCTCCTGAGAGTCGTATTGGGCGTAACATGTCTATATGAAGTGGCTTGTTCTTAGGGGCACGATTCTGACATACCATAGTAGATAAGAGCCTCCTGAGAGTCGTATTGGCCGTAACATGTCTATATGAAGTGGCTTGTTCTTAGGGGCACGATTCTGACATACCACAGTAGATAAGAGCCACCTGAGAGTCGTATTGGCCGTAACATGTCTATATGAAGTGGTTGTTCTTAGGGGCACGATTCTGACATACCATAGTAGATAAGAGCCTCCTGAGAGTCGTATTGGCCGTAACATGTCTATATGAAGTGGCTTGTTCTTAGGGGCACGATTCTGACATACCATAGTAGATAAGAGCCTCCTGAGAGTCGTATTGGCCGTAACATGCCTATATGAAGTGGCTTGTTCTTAGGGGCACGATTCTGACATACCATAGTAGATAAGAGCCTCCTGAGAGTCGTATTGGCCGTAACATGTCTATATAAAGTGGCTTGTTCTTAGGGGCACGATTCTGACATACCATAGTAGATAAGAGCCACCTGAGAGTCGTATTGGGCGTAACATATCTATATGAAGTGGCTTGTTCTTAGGGGCACGATTCTGACATACCATAGTAGATAAGAGCCTCCTGAGAGTCGTATTGGCCGTAACATGTCTTTATGAAGTGGCTTGTTCTTAGGGGCACGATTCTGACATACCATAGTAGATAAGAGCTACCTGAGAGTCGTATTGGCCGTAACATGTCTATATGAAGTGGCTCGTTCTTAGGGGCACGATTCTGACATACCATAGTAGATAAGAGCCTCCTGAGAGTCGTATTGGCCGTAACATGTCTATATGAAGTGGCTTGTTCTTAGGGGCACGATTCTGACATACCATAGTAGATAAGAGCCTCCTGAGAGTCGTATTGGCCGTAACATGTCTATATGAAGTGGCTTGTTCTTAGGGGCACGATTCTGACATACCATAGTAGATAAGAGCCTCCTGAGAGTCGTATTGGCCGTAACATGTCTATATGAAGTGGCTTGTTCTTAGGGGCACGATTCTGACATACCATAGTAGATAAGAGCCTCCTGAGAGTCGTATTGGGCGTAACATGTATATAAGAAGTGGCTTGTTCTTAGGGGCACGATTCTGACATACCATAGTAGATAAGAGCCTCCTGAGAGTCGTATTGGGCGTAACATGTCTATATGAAGTGGCTTGTTCTTAGGGGCACGATTCTGACATACCATAGTAGATAAGAGCCTCCTGAGAGTCGTATTGGGCGTATCATGTTTATATGAAGTGGCTTGTTTTTAGGGGCACGATTCTTACATACCATAGTAGATAAGAGCCTCCTGAGAGTCGTATTGGGCGTAACATGTCTATATGAAGTGGCTTGTTCTTAGGGGCACGATTCTGACATACCATAGTAGATAAGAGCCACCTGAGAGTCGTATTGGGCATAACATGTCTATATGAAGTAGTTTGTTCTTAGGGGTGATTCTGACATACCATAGTAGATAAGAGCCACCTGAGAGTCGTATTGGGCGTAACATGTCTATATGAAGTGGCTTGTTCTTAGGGGAACGATTCTGACATACCATAGTAGATAAGAGCCACCTGAATCTCGTTTTGGGCGTAACATGTCTATATGAAGTGGCTTGTTCTTAGGGGCACGATTCTGACATACCATAGTAGATAAGAGCCTCCTGAGAGTCGTATTGGGCGTATCATGTTTATATGAAGTGGCTTGTTTTTAGGGGCACGATTCTTACATACCATAGTAGATAAGAGCCTCCTGAGAGTCGTATTGGGCGTAACATGTCTATATGAAGTGGCTTGTTCTTAGGGGCACGATTCTGACATACCATAGTAGATAAGAGCCACCTGAGAGTCGTATTGGGCATAACATGTCTATATGAAGTAGTTTGTTCTTAGGGGTGATTCTGACATACCATAGTAGATAAGAGCCACCTGAGAGTCGTATTGGGCGTAACATGTCTATATGAAGTGGCTTGTTCTTAGGGGAACGATTCTGACATACCATAGTAGATAAGAGCCACCTGAATCTCGTTTTGGGCGTAACATGTCTATATGAAGTGGCTTGTTCTTAGGGGCACGATTCTGACATACCATAGTAGATAAGAGCCTCCTGAGAGTCGTATTAGGCGTAACATGTCTATATGAAGTGGCTTGTTCTTAGGGGCACGATTCTGACATACCATAGTAGATAAGAGCCTCCTGAGAGTCGTATTAGGCGTAACATGTCTATATGAAGTGGCTTGTTCTTAGGGGCACGATTCTGACATACCATAGTAGATAAGAGCCACCTGAGAGTCGTATAGGGCGTAACTTGTCTATATGAAGTGGCTAGTTCTCAGGTGCACGATTCTGACATACCACAGTAGATAAGAGCCACCTGAGAGTCATATGGTCTTAACATGTCTATATGAGGTAAGTTGTGTTCTTAGGGGCACTATCCTGACGTAGCACAGTATATAAGAGCCACATGATAGTCATATTGGATTGGGCGTAACCAGTCAATAAGATTGGGTTTGTTTCCCGGGGCACGATTCTGACGTCATTGGCGGCGCGAGCTGACAGGGTTGCCGCATTTCCCATCGTGGCGCTCGGTCGTGCGGCCTTGACGAAGACGCTGGGAACACTCGTGGCCTGATCGTGGGAATAGCTTTTGCTTTGCGCGTTAGCTATTGGCACGATTTAGTGGCACGATTTTTTAGTCCACGAGCCCCTCGTGTTAATAGCTTCCGCGTTGTGGGTAAACTATTCCCACGATTATCGTGCCACGATAATCGTGGGAATAGGGCTTCCCTAAAATTTTATCATTTTGTATCTCAAGCAGTACCGATCTAACTAAATTCCGATTGGTTCTGGGAACGGCAAGTTCAATCTCGGTGAACACTCCCGTTAAAAATATTACGTTGATAATAAGCTCCAGTAATGGAAATGACAAATTGTGCTCACGTCGTACGATAACACGGAAACCAAATTTATCATTAGGATACCGTCAGTAGACTACCTTTTGAGGTTAATAGACTTTCAACTGTTAAACATGCATACCCTTATACCACAGATAACTAATTAACTATATAACAAACAAAGTTGAGATAAAGAATACGACAGTTTTCAAACCAGTACAATGGTTCCAAGTGAACGGTAAGAACATAACCTCACTTGTAAATAGAAAATATAATTAGGAGATAATTTCGCAAAATACATTCTCAAGTATAAAACCATAACTAGCATGACAAGCGTACGTAAATAGGCCTAGAATAACTTACCAAAAACCCGACTAGGTAAAGCCATTGAGCTTTTGACTTAACTAGCATGTTTGTTTTCCTTTTTAATCACCCATACACTGAATGAGACAAAGCTAATTACTTGAAGACCTATGCCTATTTGCTGCTCAATACAATATTTTGATCGTAATCTTATCTTAGTTCCAGGACTCGTATATCTAGCACCTTGGGGAGGTCTAGCAGGCCTTTCAATTTACATCTGATCTTGACAGCACTTGTAAAAATCGGTGTAGCCTTGGCCTGGTGTTGTCCTAGGCCTAGGCCTAGGTTGGCCTACAAAAAAACTACTGAATGTTGTTCACATGATGTTATTATTTGACTAACAATACGAACGTTATCTACACAGACCATTGAACAAAATGCATTGTTTTTGACCATGAAGTGTTGAGTACTTCATTCAAACAACTCGATGTTGTGCTGTCAACATGACGTTCGTAAAAGCACGTGGCCTCTTCCAAATAGTTACGGTAGTGCCAACCAATATAGGGTCTATCTGCACCAACCCATGAAACATAAATTTATATTATGTGTATCACGCGTGCTACGTTTGTAGTTTGATTAGTTCTGTGCTTTCTAAATTAATACAGGTAGACACATTATTTTGCATATAATTATTGCGTGTTTACTTTTCCTGCTCAAATCGTCATAACCTCGCCGACACCAAAGGTAGGTCAAGGTCGCCGAGTACAGTCACTGTAGTCACGTGACTCAGCGACGTGACTCATTTCAAAATACTAGCCATTCCCATTCTGTTCATTGTTCTCGCGTGGTGGATGCCACCTGTTGATTTGTAAATATGTGTGTGTTGCTAAAAAATGTTACGAATAGTATATGGCATGCTTTCAATATTCTGTGTGGTGATAAAAGTGGACTCGTAAAAAAATCTAAACTCAAGGTAGGTTTCCTTACTACTCCAATGTATTGAAATAGATTGCCTAATTTGGTCTGCTGCGGCTGCTAAGGCCTCGTAGGCATACCGCCCTGCTTGCAATTTGGGTTTATTCTTGGCGAAGGCCTAGAGTATTATTCTTGATACCTGTAGGCATGCATACAGTTGAGAATAAAGTATACTGCAGGCTGCAGCTGTAGGCCTACAAAAAAAAACTTCTAAGTTTGTTTTTAATTTTTTAGGTCTTGACAGCCAATATTGGAACTTTATTGGATTTGTATGGTGTTGAGAAGGGACTAGAGCACTATCGAAGTACCCAAAGTTTAAATTTTGAGCATTATAAATATTACCTTCAAAAAGAGGTAAGAAAAAACAGTAGTTTGTCCTACACATGTACAATATGTATAAGAAAACCAACTAAAGTGCTGGACTTATAGATTGTGTCAGATGAGCATTGCGAGAAGGCATGATGAGTTGGAAGAAAAAGTGTTTGGAAGAATTATTCAAAAACACCAAACACAGCAACAAAACTACTTCCGTTGTACAACCAATGTTGTGCTTCCATGTTGTGCTTCCAAAGTACCTATACCTATTATAAATGTTCTGTCATGTACAGTAAGTTTAGATGTGCCATCTCTATGGCTGCGTTCCCTTACTTGTTGAGAATGCTTTGCCCCTAGCAAAATAACGTCTCTTTCTGTTCGTACTGTGACAGGTTAGATTTGCATGAAGTATGGTATATGTTTGAATTTGCGTTCTTCCAACCGATTTTCTTCCAGCAGATAGTTTGCCCTGGCCATTGATTCAAAATATAAGATAGGCTACTATAAAAAAGTAAATCAGTTGTTTCCCAGAACTGCCTTAGAAAATGTATATAATTATAGGGCTGCCCAACGATATCGATAATTCGATACAATATCGATAATAGATAAATAATTCGATATTGATATAGAATTAATATATCGTACATATCACGATATCGAACTTGTTCCTAATAAGCTAATTGATACAAAAAAATCACGTCACGCTAACCACACCATCGCTGTTTTGTGTGGATATTTTACAATTTGAATAGTACAACAAACACATTGACACACATAGTAAGACATTTCAAAGCTAAAATATTTCTTTACGTAATATTGTTTAAAAAATGACCTCTAGCTGGCCTGTAAATCCTAAAAACAGACGAGAAAAGTTTCGATGTGGCGATATCGCCGATATCGATACGTCACTTGAAAACTTCGATATCGCGACGCGATATCGATATTTCTTCCCACGATATCGATATGATTTTTTTTATCGTTGGGCAGCCCTATATAATTATTTAACACAATCAAAAATATAAATGTTGGTAGCCTACTTGTAATGTGATCAAGGAAACAAATTTATGTAATTAGTATACATACAAAAATATATTACCTCCAGCACCTAGGACTTTTTGAAATTGTATTTTATAAGCTAGCTGTATTTATAAGCAATAAACCATACATGCATTCTTGTTCATATAGTGCTATGTACCGTAATACCATTGAGTTTATTAGCACTAATAAACTCAATGGTAATACCATAATACAGTACTGTAGGGTTCCCAACTCTGGAAAATAACATTCCAGGACGAATAGCGCATAGAAAGGGAACGTCTCACGTGATACTGCTACAAGCTCACCAGAGGATTTTTTTTTTATACCTTTTTTTCGTGATTTACGTTCCTATCTACAACATGTTTTTACTGCTTGACGAGAAAAGGAGAATTAGAAATTACGAGTCCACGTGCATGGCTGAGATTTTTTATTTTATTATTTATTTTGCGGCTATAACAATATTATAGGGTATATATACTATAGGCTATAGATATACTTATTTTTACTGAAACCTATGAAATGATTAAGAAAACTTCGTGATTTGAAAGTCAACTTTGAAAACCGTTCTCACATTAATTTATTATCCATTCTCACTGCTCGTTTCGAGCTCGTGTTTCTGGCGGCGCGGAGCCGCGGGCAGAAGTAAGACACTTTCGTGTAATTCCGGGACATTTGCCGTCCCGGAATCAGTTTAATTTCAACCAGGACAAGATCTTCAATTCCTGGTCTGTTTCGGCAAAACCGGGATGGTTGATAACCCTACAGTACTGGGCTGATCATTTCTTGATAGCCCATTTAAAGTCTTGGTTTTACAGGCCATACTTGGTAATGCAAATATGTAAGTCTAAGTAATGCATCCCATGTTATTTTTCATGAGATTTAATTGATGGTTATCGTTAGTTATTTCAGTCTCTACCCTCCAACATAGATCTTCCCAAGTTGCGAGAATTTGAGGAGAGAATTGATGAGCTGTGCTGGCTAGTTTGTAAGAAACAATTCTTGGAGCGAGAACCGTCTTTATTCTCGGATTCTTCTGTCTACAAATTGTTTCGAATATTCTGTCTCCTCGCAGATTTGGTTTTAGAACATGGAGACAAGTATCAGGTAATTTAACTAATATCCAAACTACCTATCTACAGTATTATTATAAATGTTCTGTCATGTAGGCTACACTAAGTTTAGATGTGGTATCTCCAGGAAGAACTAACTAGTAACTACTTATCAATAGACACTAGCATACTTCAGATATGATGGGTGTAGCAACACAATGATTGCACTTTTTTAATTCTTTACTGAAATTGCTTATTTATAAATGAAGGCTAGCTTATCATTTTAAAACATCTTCTTTTCCTATGCCTGCATTTTTGGCTTACTGGGCCATCATGCATTTTCTGGTTTTCCAGTAGAGACAAAAACATATAAAACATATAAAAGCCACATCATGTCAAATTGTTGATTTTTGTTTATTTTCTCCCCAAACTAGGTACTTCTTTCTTCAGTTGAAGTTGGTTTGGTCATCTCCCAATTCTTGACCTCGTTAGGAATGGATTGGAATGCCAAAGAATTCGAATCTCTGTCGGCTGTCATTGGCTCGTATCGCTTTTCTACGTTCCTGGTCATCATGGAGACAAAGTACGCCGTAGACATCGAGAAAGACGCACGAGAAGAAGCCGTTCATGATCTGTATCGCTGTTACCTTCACGACGTAATCAAAAAGGTGAACGGCTAGATATTTTATGCGTCGTAATGAGGTAGAGAAGTGGCCACTCCAACAAGCAGTGGCGGCTGGTTAATACAATTTTTGGGGGGTTTACTGTTCTCATATGTTAGCTAGATGTAGACATTAAGTATTATAGTGTATACTTGGATAGAGAGGCCAAAGTGGCTGAGTTAATTGGAACTCAGAACAAGATAAACATGTTCTAGTGAGGGAAAAGTTATAGAAGGACGACAGCTTACCTGAGAAAGTAGATAGGTCGCTTTGAGAAACATATAGATGAGAAGACAAATAAATATACTGAGATATTTCGGCCAACTCGTAGTTAGCTTTTCTACTCACGCTGAGTGATCAAGACCATGAGTTGGCCGAAACATCTCAGTATATTTATTTGTCTTCGCATCTAGGTATGTCTCTCAAAGTGACCTACTACTTTCTCAGGTAAGCTGTCGTCCTTCTATACCTTTTCCCTCACTTGAACATAATTATCTTTTATGATTTCCAATTGAAATTAAGTATTATGTAGGCTATATGAGTGGAGTGTGCAGTGAATTAGAAGACTTCAGTAGCATTTGTTCCGAGTCCCATCATTTTCAACGAGCTTTCAGAACGTCTCAAGTCTCAACAATATATTGTAGAACGATTTAAGTAGACTTGTTGTCACTTACCTATTTGTAGACAAACTGCATTTGCCTGTTTTTAGCCACTGTGGTGCGGTTTTTGTCCGGTGTCATGTTTTCGATAGTTGAGTCTGACGTTGGACGGCAAAAATTTTTCACGCACAAATTTTCTTCGTATCTCAAATGTCTGTAGGCTAGGTAATAAAATTAATTAATTTTAAACAAAGTTACTAGATCGCAAGCAGACTATTACGAATGCATCAATGACCCACATGTAATAAAATATGTGTAACACTCGTAATTGAATTATTAGAAAACGTGTTTATAACTCGACTAATGTCTGGTTGAGCTGGGTCCCTCCTCCTGGTGACCGGTGCCTGCATTGAGGGCTCTTGTGCATTTCTTCAATCATCCCTTTGCTCATTCATCATGGCCTTATTAACGTTTTCATTTTCTTCGTCTGTCTGTCTTCTCATTAAGAGCGAAGGGTACCTCTACGTCAAAAACCGCAATTTTAATTTTTAAATTATACCTCAAGATTGCTAGGCACAAAATCGAAAATCTGAGTCAAACAGCGCACTGTGTTTTGGTAAGCCCTACAGACTGAATGAAATATTATAACCATTTGCATAGGCCTAGTTATTTTGATTATTATATCGATAATTAATTAATTAGTAATAAAAATAAAATTAATTGGAAATAAAAACCATACTGTTTATAATGTAAGACACAATTTAGAGCATTCAGTATGTAGGGCTTACCAAACAACAGTGAGCGCTGTTGATTCAGATTTTCGATTTCAAAGTCCATTCTTGAGAATTGAGATATAATTTTAAAATGAAAATTGTGTGCTTTTGTAGAGGTATCCTTCCCTGTTAATACTGGCCTCTTTCTGACCTAACCCCCCCCCCCCCCCCCAAATGCATTTTGTTTCTCAATGATGACCTCAGCGATGTGTAGTGGATCAGATTTGACCGATATCATATAACCTAGCTGTCAAGTACGTCGTAAAATAAATAATAAAAGACCGGGTTTATAAATGGCATTGTCGTTATATTCTCTTCTACAGGGCTGGTTGTCAAAACGTGGCTATTTATTGCCTACACTACGAGACTTCTGGTTTGTGTTACAACCGACCGAGCTAAGCTTCTACAAGACACCAAGCGAGCATGACCTGTGTGGCTCGATCCCATTGGACGCTCGCTGCCGAAGCGAGAGAGCGGGAGGAGTGAAAGAAAAGCGATTCCTCATTCACGCCGCGGACCGAACGTTTGAACTGGCCGCAATGGACCACACGTAAATATTTACAATCCATGCTAAATGAGTAGGCCGCTGTTTTGTTGTACCGCTGACACAATTTCCTAATTTTCTTCTGGTCTTAACTCTAAGACTGACCTAACTTTGGACCTCCTTAAAACCAGACCCAGGTCACATGAACAAGTGACTAATTCCTGGTAGGAACAAGAACACAATGAGCATTCCAATAATATGTTTTAAAGTCTGTTCTCAGATATTTTCCTGGATTCACAAGAGATTCAAAGCTAGGCCAGTCTTAAAAATAAGACCAAAAAAAGAATTTAATCCGGGCCCTGGATTTTATAAATTTATTATTAACATTTCTTCCTTTAAATTCAAGTATCTATATATAATTTCATAGTGTGCTAGCCTTACTGCTCTAGATACGCTAATGAGCTAATATGTGCTCACCAAGCATGTGCTATGACTGCATCATCGATGCCTACATAGCCAGCCAATCGAAGCATAGTGCATTACGGTACATATGATGGAATGTCATCACGCATTCTTGGCAAACGTATACTAGCCGACTGACGTATACGAAGCAGTAGACAAATAGTCATTGCATTGCAACTGTACACAGCGTTAGCGGCTGTATACCCAAAGAGCTTTCTAGTTTTGTCTTACATAGTTTTTAATGCCAATCAAATTATATTAAATCTCAATTAATAATTGATTTTTTCATTATTAGAACTAGACTTCAGTGGCTGTCGGCATTAGATACAGCAATAGGACACTCCGGTTTCTCTGACGGTTACCAACGTATTCAAGTTGCGAAAAGGAGACAACAGAGAGAACTAGAATCCAGATGTCGCTTGAGTCAACTTTCAGACATCGAACAAACTAAACTGCAGTTACAGGCTGAGAAAATGGTAAGAAGCTAAACATATACATACATTTATACACAATAGGGATGGGACGTTTAAACGTGGGAGTGGCTGTGAACGTTTGTACTTTTTACGCCTCGTTTAAACGTGTGTACAGAAGTGTATGTGTATATAAGATAAGAAACAAATATTTTACAACGGAGCGTACCTACTGCAGTACCTACTAGGCCTAGTCTACTATTATAGTTATTAGTTTTTTGTAGCTACAAATTGTAATTTTACCCAATGTTTCGGAACTTTTCGGTAATTTACTGCAAAGGTAATTTTATTCATCTCGTGGCAGAGGATAGAGCGAATAAAACGTTTAAACGCAAGTTTTAAAAACGGTTAAACGTTTAGGCTATTAAACGTATTTGCCCATCCCTAATACACAAGACTACTTGCTAATAGTAAACACTTACATTTCACCTTTTTAAGGCTGAGCAAGTAGGGGATGTTGTTTGCATTTCGAAATATTTTCAATGTCGACACATATCTAACAAATCCGTAGTTCCCACGTGACGTCACGGCGACCGTGGTTATGATGCAATCGATTCAGGCACTGCCTAAGTCAACGGCAGACCATTAGGTACTTAAAAATTGAATACAAGCAGTCTCTAGAAAAAAAAAGTGTCAGATTTTGTCGTTAGTGGTGTTGTGTTCGTTGCTATGTGCTATGTACTATGTATGTACTATGTGCTGTGTACTATGTACTATGTGCTGTGACCCTCGTCATCGGTTGTTGGCAGGCACGAGAAGCAGCTGAGGCAAAGGCAGAGGAACTAGAAGCCGTGCACCAAGAAGAAGAACGACGACTCAAGGATCTAGAACAAGTGCGGAAACGTCTGGAATTGTTGCTGGAAGAAGAGACGCAAGCAAAAAGAGACGAGGAAATAGTCAGGAACTTACAGGTACGTTTGTAGTAGAAAGTATACTGTTTTTCATTTGAGTTACGTAGTGACCATTTCTGTACCTGATAGGATGTAAAAATAAATTGGCAAGCCTGAGGTATAAACTTCGTAAATGTAAAATGTATCAAATGGTTGATCCCCGCACCATTCTTGTGAAATTCAGTACCTATGTCACACAAGTTTATTGACTGTTGCATCCATTCACAGTTAAACTGCCTAACTTTGTTGTTGAAGTATCTGTGTTTTTCAAGTGTTATTTTTCAGGCTCGAGTACTAGGGGAAGAGTGGGCAAAGAGGGAAGAACTTGAACAATTGCAAGAAGAACAAAGACTGTTACTGGAACAAGAAAGAGATAAACGACGTCAGTTTGAATCGCTCCAACGTGACAAAGAATCTCAGCTTCATGGTGAGTTTATTATGTACACTTTTAAAGAACACTGTGCGTGTATGTCTATATATTTATTTACACTGACAGAACCACCATCATTCTACTCCTTATGTTGTGATTGCCTTGCTGTACTTGGGGCCAGTTTCACCAAACTTTAAACCTGCGATTTTCTGTTCATTGGAGATGGCGCATTTCAAAATGGCGCCCGGTAAAAGACCATGCATTTTGTATGTAATGTTTCTTGAAACCATGGTAACCAATCCAAGATTAGTACCTAAATCGTTAGTACCTAAAATAAAAACTAGTAGGCCCCTACCTAAAGTTTGGTTGGTGAATTTGGACCTATGGGTAAGTTATTGAAACATTAAACACCAACCGAACATCATTGTATAGTCCAGTCCACTTTTTATCAACACTGTAAATTAGCATTGAATAAGGGACTATGTGTGTAGACTAGAACTCATGTAAGGATAAACTATTTAGATATTTTGCCTTTTGGATATGTTTTTAGATATTTTGATCTAAATGTGATATTAATTTGAGTAACATAGCCTAATTACTTTCATCTTCATTCAAATTTTCACAAAATTATAAGCTTATGCCTTGGGTTGTAGCCAGTGGCTAACTCAAAATAACGGGGCCCGTATGCAAGTTGGATTTTTGGGCCCCCACTAAAATGTAGTGCTCTACATTCTTATACAAACGTTTAAAAAATCGGTGGTTGTCGAGGGGGCCGTAAGCACCGCATACCCTGCACTATCGGGAGTTACGCCACTGTTTCTAAGGCTAGATATTTGCAGTGAAAAGTAGACTAGATTTAAACGTAAGATTGTTGTGTCCAGAAACGGAGAGCCGCTTACTCCAGTTGGAAGAAGAGAGACTTCAGTTGGACAAAGAGCTGGCGCTGGCTCGCAGCAAGATAAGCATATCGGAACAGGCCAAGGAGATCCTGGAGTCTCGACTAAAGCTGATGTCGCCGGGAGTCAGACGTACTCAGTCCTTTGCACCGTCGTCACGGCAACGACCGGCAACCATGCAGCCCAGGGCGTCCGTTGTGGACGACCTGTGAACCTGGGCACATGTCTTTTTCTGGTCTCAACTCTAAGACCGGCCTAACTTTTGACCTCTTGTAAAACCAGACCCAGGACACATGAAGAAGTTACTAATTACAGGTGGGAACAAGGACACAATGACCATTGTAACAATATGTTTTAAAATCTGTTCTAAGATACTTTCCCGGATTCACAAGAAATTCAAAGTTAGGATGGTGTTAGAGATAAGACCAAAAAAAGACTTAGGACCCCTTGTGAATACGGTCCCTGGCGAACCAATACTGGAACAGTTCGCTGCAAGTTGGATTTGAAACATTATTTTTTAATTTAATCTGTTAACAACAATATAAAAGGAATTATGCCCGGTATTATGAAACTCTGTTAAATGTTTAGTAGGCTATTGAAGTTGATTTTACCATGCGTACAATGCATGGTGAAAGCTAGCAACTATTTTTTCAATACTGGGCCTTAGTTGTTCTTTAATTTTTTAATGAGGCTTCCCTGAAACTATCTTTTTGATGAAAAATAATTTTAAATTGTGTACGTAGTGGCTTGTTATATGTGCTTCCAATTATTGCATGTGAAAATGGGAAGAGCACGTTTTGAGCAAAATTTGATACGTTTTAAAATTCAAGGTGTATTAGTATTCGAGTTTCCCTAACTTGTAAAAGGCTATATTCCATTAAATTCATCAGATCTGTTTAATTCATATCAGTTAGACAGAAATAAGTTTTGTCCCAAAAACATCTAATGAAACCATATTCAGATGTGACATTGACGTCCTGCCCAATGATATGGGCAGATCAAAAAAGAAGCCATTTTATATTGGATAGCAAGGAAGAAGAATGGCTGAGGAAGCCACGCGCTTTGCATAGGCCTAGGGGGAAAAAAAAATATTCAGAAGAATTTAACCGGAAAACTTGATGTCACAGAGGCGGACGGTGTACCTAGAAGTAAACCAGAGTCCATGACCATAGGTTATTGAACTTACTTATGTGTTTTATCCAACAGTGAGCTATTGTTATTTATTTACCTATGTTTTACTAATTTTGTTGTGTCAAATTGCAAATTAATGCTAATTTTAAGGAGCTTCAATCACAATTAGAATATTAGTAGTATTTGGTTTGGAAAGAGTGATACAAACCAACAGCTTACCTGAAGTTGATAGGAAGGCCATCTGAAGATCGAAGAAACACGAAAAATATATTTTTATACAATTTAAAGCAATACGTGCAAATACTGTCACTGATATAGCCTTTAGGTTCTACACACCTAATTAATTAGTACGGTATATTAAATAATCAAGCTAGGCATGCACAATGTGATACTGTATTGATAATCTTATCCTATACCGATGCTAATGCATCATACAGCTTATAATTACAGGTATACAGACAAAATAACTTGTTAAGACCAATTGCTTATACTAAACTTGCTTCTTGCTGGTGGGTTTACCAAATACATTGCCATTTAATATTAAAATACTCAAATAATACCTAGAATGCATATTACAGTATAATAACACAATAGTAATAATAATATTCAATGATATTATAATAGATAAACGCAGTAGGGCCTACTACAGTAAAACTTTTTATAACGAACTCTTGGGGGCCAGGTTATTATTTTGTTATAAAGGACATTTCTTTATAAAGATGCTTCCTTTACAGGCATATGAAACTTTTGGGAACTCAGAAACTGTTTGTTATAAAGATCATTTTGTTGTTATAAAGACGTTGCACTGTAAAGCCTACATTTTTTTACTTGCCAACCACATAAGATGATGTCTTACTTAATATGCCATATAGTGATATACAATATACATAGATTAGACATTCCACTAAATAATTTTATTTTTATAGTCACGAGATATAGAATAAAATTATTATATCTACAAATATCAAAACATTGCATGTTGGTACGTAGTTAACTTTATGAAGAAATACGTAAATTGTGAATATTTCGTACAGTGTAGAAACAGACGGTTTGTTTTAAAAAGGGAACAGATAAAATGTTATTAAATCAGTGCTCGAAATATTGCGTTAATTTTAATCTTGACAAGGAACAGTGGATAGTCCAACTGGTTGTTTTTAATAGAAGGTTTGTTTAAACGTTTATGGCCTACTAATTTTTAGGCTTCTTGTGATACTGATAGCTATGTGTTTGAGATGACATCCACTTGAGTCAAATCTGTGTTCATAGTATGTTGTAGCATTTACCAGTAAATAATAAATATACAGTTTGACAAATGAAATGTTATTGCACGCACAATGAAAAGACATTAGTACTTTTTTATGAAATGTAGAACTAATGCATTAGCGTGCACTTTATGAACAAGATGCTCGGTGTACAAAGTATACAACGGAGACTCAATTTGCACCCAGACTAGTCAAGCTACTTTTAATTGAAGCATTTACGGGAAGTAAGGACACTCTAATAAATATTAAATATGTTGATCATTGACAGTGTTGTTAAGTAACGCGCTACAAGTAGCGCGCTACTTGTAGCATGTTACTTTTTTTGGTAGCAAGACTGGTAGCGCGCTACATTTGAAAATGCAGTAAAGTAGCGAGTAGCAAGCTACTATATACGAGTATTTGTAGCGAAAAGTAGCCGCTACTCTATTTTTGCAATAAACAAACACACGTTCGTTTCGCCCGCCACAATTCCCACCGTCACAGGTTCGGAATGACGACTGACATTGGCCTTCTGGCTCTATAGTCCCAAAACCGCCTCCCCAGCACTGAGTTTCCTGTTTTACCCCGTGAGCTGTGATATGAGTATGATTCACTTCCGGACCTTACCGCCGTTTCAATAAATAGTGCGTACTCTTGGTCCTTTAGAAAAAAATGAAAGTAGCTGTAAAGTAGTGTCACTACGTTTTTTGAGTAGCTGTACAAGTAGCGAGCTACTTGACAAAATACAGTAGCTGAAAAGTAGCTAAGTTACTTTCAAAGATCAAGTAGCTGTAGCTGTAACAGTGCTACTTTTAAAAAGTAGCTTTAACAACACTGATCATTGACAAAAACAAGCACAACAGATACAGAAAAATAGCATTTTGAATGGTAAAATGTATCACTTGGTGCAAATTTAGAAAAAGACTTCTTACCGGTATGGTAACTAATTATTAAAAATAAAAAGACTTCATACTACATGGGCTACAAACCTACAAATATAAAGCACAACGTTGAAGCCACTAGTGAGTTGTATACATGTATGAATTTCCTTTCTATACTTACTGCAAGGGCATTAGGTAAACCGTATACTAACAAACTATGTATAGTTACTGATACTAGGCCTATAAGTAGTTTGGTTGAATGTGCATGTGTGCATTATTTTTATGATCTTGATGTAACCATCATTATCAGAAAATACCATGTAAAGCAGCATTCTAGTTTTTAAAGGAGTACTAGTAGTGGTAGAAGTTGTATACATTTAGAACGCTCTTCAAATGTGCCATCCCATCCCCCGTCACATTGGTAAATAATCAAACTTGAGGGAACAAGACTTTTCTACCATTGAGTTTATTAGTGTTGGGTAGAGTCCCAGTGGCCATTGGCAACTGGCTACCCATAAATCACCCGTGTATGCTAGTACACACGCATAGTACGCTAGTACACGTACCCACTGATTAGGCCGCGCTGATGTGGCGGCACCTAGCGGCTCCCGCCAGTACTACTAGCGTACACGAGCGCTTCATGGGTAGACAGTCGCCAATGGCCGTTGGGACTCTACCCTCCACTATTATTCTACTATTTATATCTAGTTTGTGCCCACACAGCTGTTAAATTGAATTTGTATTTCCATATAATACTGTTTTACATGCTATACTGTGTTCATTGTTTTATAACTGGAGATTCTGGGTTGCAGTGTATAATCGCGTGTTTTATGTAGATTGTGGTACTCGATTAGCGTAACTGTGAGTAACATGTTGTCAAATTAGTGTCAAACACAACCGAAATCTTGGGCTCGAATGTATCTGAAATGAATAGTTAGGTGTTGCCTTGTGGTTTGCAAAGTGTTTTGGAAGTGAATTATTCTTATCAAAATTGATGATTAGAATTTGATGTGTTATGTCTTGAGATTCGTTTAAACGTTAAACTCATGTACGTGTATGTGCCTATTTTCTATAGTGACAGTAGTCAATAACTGAACCGAAAAGTTAACCAAGCCAAAATACATAATAATAAATTTAAGAAAACATAATTAATAATAGTAATAAAAAAAGACTGATTTTAGATTTTGCAACTTCATTAACTTTTGATTTGTTCTCTTAGTAAAAGTATCTTTACTACTGTACTCATGTGAATCAAAGTGGTTGTACTTAACTGAGGATCAACACTTTAAAAATATTGTTTTTCATTTTGTAGCTCAGTGGTTTTGTGGATTTTTTTCTTGCTTCCAATGCTCAATGCAATTATTTGATACTGGTTTTAGGCTTCAGTTGTAAGTATTATAATGTTGCAAGGTACATAAGTAACTTGATGGGTAGATACTAGATATATATCATCTCATGTTGGTACAGCATTAATATTTTAAATGTTACCACTTTATTTGGTTTTGTCCTTGGTGTTGTTATAATAGTCTGTGCAATGACAATCTATTGTGAGCTAAAACCTAGTCTATTTGTTCGGTCAATGCAGTCATCACCTGAAATTGCCAGTTCAACACTATTTCAATAACAAGCGAATGAATGGCAAAGCTATATTAATTACATTTTGTGGAGAAATACTATAACATGTTTTACAATATGTGAAATGATGTAAGTTAGTGCCATACAAAGATAAATGCACCCCCTACAGTAGTCCATCTTCAATTCAAATTACAAGGCAGCCCATAAACCCCGATTTGAATTACATTTTAAATTATAACCTAACCTTATATCCATGGACTTAACCACTAGTAGGCCTAAGTAGTATAGTTTGAATTATACATAAATTTGAATTAACGGAGGATTACTGTATTTAAGCAAGGTTATTTATTAAGCGAGCGAAGCGAGCGTTTCCACTTGACTCTTATGGCACTTGGTTCTGTTTTTTTTTTGTTTTTTTGTTTGTTTTTTTTTTTGTTTTTATGTCCGTCGATAGCGGTCGAACGGAAAGTCGGATCAACTTGAAATTTGGACCATCCACAAGCCTCGATGTGGATTGAAGGTGTATAGTTTTGAGGCAAAATCGTTCGAAAAGTTACAAAGTTACACCATAGTTACTGCAAAATATTTTTCTGAAACAAAATGGCGGCAAAATGTGAGATAGCCAGATTTTTTTACAGATTTTTCCGGTTACGAATATGTTAATGTAATGGCGATCTGATAAATATTGGCAAAGTTACACAAAAGTTACTCGAAAATATATTTTTGAAACACAGTTACGGCAAAATGTGAGGTGGCTATGTTATAGTAAATTTTTGTCCGGTTACGAATATACTAACGTAAACGCGATCCGATACGTATAAGAGGCAGAAATTACATTTCTATTGCTGTCAATAACTGTTAGTAACGGTGGCGGACCGCGGCGAAAACATGACAGCGAAAATTCTTAGCAACGCACATTGCACTGCATCCAACAATGTCGGGAAGTATAATAGCTATGGAAATTAGAAACATTTTTGCAATGCGCATTCTTGAATTGTTGTTAATTGTTGTTTGTATTAGCATTGAAATCTTTTCGCCAGAAAGTTCGTAGATACTGACGCGCTCGCTTATCAACGCGTCAAACAGAGCGTTTTCCTAGTAATCTATATACTGTAGTGAAATCTAAAGGAATCAACTATATACGACTGGTCAATTGAAACACTTTGTTATACTCACATTATTTTTTATATATTTTAAATTTTAATTGTACGGTAACGAAATGTAATAGAACATAGGAAAGGAATTGAAAATAAAATACTATTCATGATTGTTATTAATGGTTGTTATTTTTCCACCTGGTACCTGCTTCGGCTAAGGTACGAATTCACCAAACTCTGTTTGTCTCCGATTTAATAATCAATCTTGGATCTGTTACCACAACCTACCACGTTGACGTGGTGCATAGGTAACATCACGTAGGCCACAGAGTGTTGAGTATAGATAAGTTAATACAGAACGACACGTATTTATAATTACAATTGAATAAAACATCTACAAGCTCTAGGTTTGCTGAAGAATTTGGTAACTAGTGCAAGGCTGGCTATAATTGTTTTTCGATCTTTACACTGCAGTGTATTGTGTCAAATTAATAAAGGGGGATATGTCTTCGGTGCTATGTTCTGATCAGGATCTTCCCCCTCCCCTTCCCCTTCCCCTCTTACGCAAACACATTCATTGGTCAGTTCATACCTTTACAATGCTCTTAAGGTTCCTAGCCCTGAGTGTAGCGATTTTCCTTACGAGCTAGATGTAACATTTGAATATGGATGGTAAAGAAGGAATGTCCGAGGGCTGTTTGTAAGACTCGGAAGCGTACTGAAGGTTTTCGTATGGTGAGTGCAGACTGCAGAGAGTAGTTATTATAAGAGTAAATAGTGCACGTTCTATCCGACCTTCAATTTATTTATGTCAGCGAGTGCACAACGCATAGGTAGCTCAGGGGTAACATGAGACTCTAATTCGGGAGGTCGTCGGTTCGATTCCGGCCATTGGCAGTTCTAATTGAAGGTTTTTTCGAGATTTTCCTCAGTCGTAAAGTGAATGCTGGGATTGAGTCTTACTAACAGCCCTCGGATATTCTTTCCCAGTTATCCAACCCACACAGCACGCGACGATCCATAAACATTGGAACAATATCATGTTCTGACATTCTAAATATTTGTACAATATAGGGCGACGTTTATACTACCTTGTATAGATATTCATATGTCCTAACATTGAATAGAAATTTAATAAGTACACAATATCACATAATGATCTTGTGGGTAGATTTACAATATTGTTGGTATGTTTACACAATATCGTAGTTTTGGATTTATCAAAATTAAACTTTCTTTTAATATTCATACAATATTGTAAAATTGTGGTGGGGTTCCACCCCCCCCCCCCTTCCAGAAATACCGTTCTTTAGAATCCACTGAATAATGGTCCGTCTCCATATCTCTTGGCGCCGCGGCCGCGCAGTGACCAATCCTAAAGCCGGGGTTTCAGTTGTGGATATGCTCGGGATGGCGCGACGCGAATGATGAAGCTTTCACCCAATCAGGATAGCTTTCAACGATGACGTTTGTTGAGAAATAGAGCACCCTGATTGGCTGAAAAATAAAATCCGCGCCACGCCGACGAATCCTCGAGTGAAATCCCAGCTCATTGAGTGGCATAAACAATGTCAGCGCGGCAGCACTGCACGCGGTAACTGTTAAGGAAACACATGGAAATCGTCCATACATATTACATTTTTTTTAGCACATTTCTGGGTTGATTTGGACTCCTCGAGCACAATTGTGGGCAACTATTCCAAAACCTAAAATATATTCATATCTTTCTTGGAGGATGAAGTAATCTGTAATACACACTGGATTACACATGGACAGGACAAGAGGATAAAAAATTAAATCTGTATAGTTAAATTTATATAGTTACCCTAATCGATGACACATGCATCACGTGCGAAATGATAGAAGGCATAACTTAATTACTGATCTGTCACTTTATTTAAAAATACAAAAGTACAATCAGCTCACTATTTTATGAAAAACTTCTATGCCCAAGTAGGCAAAGGAATGTACTACGATCACACAAATTTGACAAAGAATATCTTAACCCCCAAAAACCTGCACAATTGTGAGAAATAAAAATGATAATTAGAGCACCTTAGTTATGTCAGGTGATTTAGAATAAACAAGCATGTAACATGATTATAAACATGATTAGAAAATCACAACAAAATGGTTTTAGCTGGACTTAAGCAGGCACTGCTATAATAAATAGCATATAATATGTTTTCAAAAGACATGACCCACAGTTCCAAGACAGCAGCACAACTGGATTAATTACACAATGAGTCAATGATTAATGATCTATGTGTGTAAGCACATTTTTAATGTTTTAATTTTAATGTCACTGTTACTTTGACATAACACCATTGAATTTAAATCATCATACATTTTTTTAAATGCTTCAATCACGTAGGCCTACGTACCTATAACCAAAATTTGACAATGTAGCTAACACATATCATACAAAATTTGTAATATCTTGTATTCAATAAAAGAACAATAAAAATACAATACACAAACAACAAAAACAATAAAAAGTAAGAACAATAAAAATTGGCATACAACGCATCAGTACAAAACCGAATAGCCTAGCACAACACACTTGTATAAACAAACAAAAAATAAACTTGGCCTGGTAGCCTACTTTACTCCTAGTAGGCTATACTGCCTTAAAATTGGTTACCTAATACCTATACAATACTGTATACCAGGGGCGTGTGGTCTGGGCAGGCTAGGTAGTAGGTACGCTGCGCATGCCCAAGGAAAATTCACGGAAAAAAATTTACATTTTTTCAGCTCGTTGTTTTGCATGTTGGAGCCATTTAATGCTAGTTTCTATTTCTTGGTCAGAACCATTTTTGGTACAACCATTGCGCCTCACAGCATCTGAAAGAATACACAATATTAGGAACGTCCAATTGAGCTGCTCAGAATCGAGATCACATAGATCTTAATTGTGGGTATAGCTTTATTTCTAGGAATGCTTTTATCATGCAAGCCACTCGCAAGAGAACTAACTTCATTTGGCTGACAATTTGAGGAGCTAGGTTTGAATAGTATAGTTAAATTGATTTCCACGCACGAAGACGACAGGGTGCTTACCTCTTCAGCACACATCACCTAACGATTTAATATTCTGCTGTAATGGCGGAACGATAGATCTCGAAGAGACGTTCGATTCAATTTGGGCATTTTTCTTTCAATAAGGTTTGCATGTCCTGCATTCAAGGGGTATTCTGAGGTTAGGTGGTCTAAAAAAAAATACATAGCCTATAATGGCAACATATGTAATAATGCACATGGGCCCATGACAAGTAGGCTATGTGGTGGCTATGTGTTGTGCTGAAATTGATTGATGGTGGGGGTCAAAATATCAATTTAAATTAAAGGTGAGCCGACAGCATGTAAATTACTTTGAAATTATCTAGGTAGGACATTGGCAAACTGAACCTGTGAAAGAAAAACTCCTGGGCCCTCATCATTCCACAAGCAAGCAGTATGCAAAATCTTGTGCAACCGTGGGATGCAAATGTATAACCGGCTAAAACTGTTCTGGAATGAGGGTCCTGATGTGTGGGAGTCAGGCTTAGTCAGTCATGAAGAGTGGAGGCCTAGGCCAAATCGGAGGGGGGGGGGGGGGGGAGAAGTATGAATTTAATTGTTCAACACAAATACCAGGCTTGAAAATATTTACAAGTTGATTTGCAATCTACATATCATCTTGGGGCCATTAATTCCATTATCTTTCTCTCTATTAACTTCTAAATTTAAAAAACCGTTAGTAATCAGTTATCTAGGTCTAGTCCTAGTTGCCGGGCTGTTGTAGGCCTAGGCCTAGACTGCCCAGTAGGTTAGAAGGTATAGGCTTAGCCTAGGGACATGAAGAGTACGTAGACTAGGGACATATCCGAATTCCAGTTTATCGTTGCTAGTTCTTAGCCTGTGTCTAAGGACGTGTCCGAATTCCTCTTTATCATTGCTAACTCTAGGTCTAAGTCTAAATTTGACGTCATCAATCATCGGTGACGTATGAAGTACTGTCCGAAATCGTTAAGTCTAGGTCTAAATCGAAGTTTAGACCTAGCAATCGAAAGTGCACGCTCGTTATAAGTCTTAAAATGGCGGACGAAAAAAACAGCGGCGAGAAGGAAGACGGAAAAGTGAAATGTTACTTAAGTTTATTATATACATACCTCTATTATTCCTTTATAATGTAAACAGTGATAGGCCTACTCTAAAGCCTAAAACCTGCATCAATACTGGAAAATGAATACTTTTACATTTCCTAACCTCCAAAGGCGTCGGTACAATTCGCGGATTGACCCGTCGAGAAAGCTGTGAACCAATGCTTCAACTCTAGGTCAAATTTCTCGCAATAGGTGGCTCTGCAATAGGTTTAGTACTGTCCGAAATCTACTAAGAATTAGAATTAGAACATGCTAAATAATTTAAACCTAGACTTAGACCTAGACTTAGACTTAGACTTTAGACTTTTAATTCGGACACGTCCTAAGTCTAGATTTAACCTCATCAACAATCTGTGATCGGAGGTTCAGTTCAGTTTCCTCTTCATCCATTGTTGATGGCATCAAATCTAGACAGACTTAGAATTAGCAATTCGGCAAAGTGGAATTCAGACACGTTCTAAGTAGGCCTAGGGCCTAGCCTAGCCTAGGAGGCCTAGGCCAATTGAAGTAGTATACAGTAATTGCAACCAGGCCGACTAGGCCTAGTGACAATGAAAACAATGCAAATGATCAATGAATGAGTCAGAATGGCCAGGCCGGGCAGTCCAGTCACAGTTACAGTTGGCTAAGCCTACCTAGCAGAAATTATAAGCAATAGGCGTAGGCCTAGGCCTAGTCCAGTCTAGTTAAATGGTTGACACCACCTTTTTATTAAGTAGGCTAGGCCTAGGCTAGGGCCTAGGCATTGTGTTTAAAATACCTTGCCTAGGGCCTAGGCCTACCTCAGGGACAGGTAACTAGGCCTAGGCCTAATCAAGACTTTATGCTGTAGGCCCTAGTCACAGCTTCACCACAATTCTGAATTGCTATAACCGTATAAGAAAGTGGCTAGGTCTAGCAACATATAGGGCCTAGTCTAGCCCTAGCCTAGAAACGTTCTCGGGCCTAGGGCCTAGGCCTATTTCTCACGCTCGGGCTTGAAACCAAATTGTTTGGGTTAATGAAAGCGGGATTGTGTAGACGTAGCCTAGGCCTATAGGCTAGGGAGTGTCTATAATACGTAGAGGACCTATAATACAACAATCTCACAGTTAATAGTGTACACTATACTTAAATAACAAATTGAAACTTACAAGAAACGAGGATGATGCCCTTCAACACAACACAACACAGCGTGAGCCAGGCGAGGCATGGGCTTCGTCCTCTTCTTCTTCTTCTTCTACTTGACTTGTCGTCACAACTGCGGTAGTCAGTGACAGCACCGTTTCAAATAACTTTCGATTTCGATGGGTTAAATGTTAAAAGACAATCTAACGCTTTGAAAATCAAAGATAACAATAATTATAAATTATTATAAGAAAATTACTAATCTTATATTCGAATTTCGTACTTCAAAATTACAAATTAATGTGATAGATATTTTCTTGACTACTATTTTGTGAGCGCTACATTCGAAAAAGCAATTGGCTGTGTTTTGTTTCGGACAAAGGCCATGGTAATGTTGTGTACGTGTTGTGAAATGATTAACTTTGGCGAGTAAATGACGCGTGCGCGTGCACGGTGTGCGAGTGTGTATTTACTATTTACGTGTAGGGAAATATAATTGTGCGTATCAACAATTCAAATTACTTAACACAAAGTATTAAAACAATATTTACACTATATTAAAAAGTTACCATCTCAAAATATTCTTTTATGATATTGCATGAATGTTTTCACGACTTCAGTATATCCATATTTTATCCACAATGTTTACATAATATTCTCATAATATCATGATCTAGACATTACATTGAGCACTTAATATGAATATTCATACGATATTGAGTGCTGTGTGGGAACAAACACCCTATCTATGGTGGTAAGTCACTAGGGCTGTTCCAGAACAGTAGTTGTAGCCAGTTGTAAAGTGGCGCCCCCTATTCTGTAACCCAGGCTCAAGTTGCAACCGATGCATCTTGCGTACCGGAACAAGGGCCCTGAAGAGGAGCACATCCGCATATGCTTTGAATTTGACTGTGTATAGGTAGCTGATGGGAGTAAATTATCTTTAAGGTTGTTAAAAAGTGAGGGAAGATTTTGAATTTTGGTGATATCATTAAAGGGGGTGTGACACTTTGGGGGGCCTAGTTTGGTCCAAAATGGTGTCATAATAGTAATTTGTTTTTAAGTCGTTAAATTTTTCCTATTCAGTGCTGAAGTAACGTTTAAATGTTACAATTCCCAAAGATGCAAGCTATGACTTCTCACAATTCACGGCAGCGATTTCTAAGGACCTGTTCTAGCAGTGTTACTGTTTCATAAAGCTAAGTGTGTCAACAGAAAGTCAAATAGCGTTACGTCATTTTACGTTGGTATCATTGACTATTTAAAAAAAAGACCGTTAAATGTTCAGTCACTGTTACCAACCGTAAACATAATTGTATCATGTGGAGGAATTCTAGAGATTTGAAGGATGTTGACATTTGAATCAAGTTCAAACGAAGGTCAAGGATCAACTCTGCTCACAGATAAGATGGAGGGAGAGAAGAGATCAGTTCGTCGTCTGCAAGTCCTCTCGAGATTGCTGAAACCTACCCACACTCAACAGGTATGGTACCGTGCTGTGCATGACATGTGCAACAGAGCAGATATGGTACCTACTGTGCATGACACGTGCCTACAAACAATCAACAGGTATGGTACCGTGCTGTGCATGACGTGCAACAGAGCAGGTATGGGACTGTGCATGACACGTGCAACAGTCTGCAGGTCCTCTCGAAATTGCTGAAACCTACTCACAATCAACAGGTATGGTACCGTGCTGTGCATGACATGTGCAACAGTCTGCAAGTCCTCTCGAGATTGCTGAAACCTACTCACAATCAACAGGTATGGTACCGTGCTGTGCATGACGTGCAACAGAGCAGATATGGGACTGTGCATGACACGTGCAACAGTCTGCAAGTCCTCTCGAGATTACTGAAACCTACTCACAATCAACAGGTATGGTACCGTGCTGTGCATGACATGTGCAACAGAGCAGGTATGGGACTGTGCATGACACGTGCAACAGTCTGCAGGTCCTCTCGAGATTGCTGAAACCTACTCACAATCAACAGGTATGGTCACTGCACTGTGCTATCATTGGGTTATCATTGGGTCAAACCCAATGGTGCTATGCATGACACGTGCCTACACACATGCAACAGGTATGGTATTGTGCATGACAGGTGCCTACTCACAATTAACAGGTAGGCCTACACTAGAAATGTCGAATGGAGAAACTGTAATCATTATTTTCTTAACCCTTTAACAAGAGACGCTACGCGTCGTCAAAGTCGTGCTCAAATACACTCTGTTTTTTATTATATTTTTTAAGGCTATGTTGTTTATTTGGGGGATCTTGTCTACTTTCAAATAAATCATTGCCTTGCCTCCTTATGTTTGTTGTGAACGACATCAGGCGTCGCCGGAATTTCAAAGATTTGTTGGTCAAGTTCCACTTTCGGTACCGATTGTGGATGAACGGTGGTACCTAGTTGGTCGTAACGTCGAACTTAAGGTCAGTAATAATCCTTGGTGACGTAGTATGAGCGTCGGTAGCGTCGGTTTACACAGGTCGTGGTGAGGCGACGCCAACTTCGGGTATTCAGAATTGTGCATTTTTTGACGTTTTTATTTTTTTACGGAAAAACGGTGTAAGATAGAATTTTTTGGCTGTCGATTCCTTCTTATTCATTCATACCTCTCTTGATTTTATTAGTATTTTTTAAAAAATAAAAATAAATACAAATTTCAAAAGTCACGGATTTTGCTCGTCTGAGAGAAAATTTGAATAGATGAGTGGCAAAACAAAAATAAAAAAATACAGAAACAAATTTGGACCACCCGTTTGGTAGCTACGAGCGCTTTAAAAAAAATTTGCCCCATGTAAACCCTTCTCAACTGTGCTTCTCTGAATATGGAAGAAAAAAGAGTGGTGGTAACGGGTCTCGAACCCCGGACCTCTAAAACACTAAGCAACGACGCTACGTAGCGTACGCCATGCCACACGCTGGTAATTGTAATGCTTACACCGGTAGATAACACTGTTCTCTATGTATGGCATAGCTTGTTGTATTCAGATATAGCTCATTGAACATTAAAACATGTTTCCTCGGCTAACCGTTATTGCAAGCCAAGCCATAACAGTCATGTTTCATGCATACACTTAGGAATGTCCACTAGAGAAACTGTAATCATTTTCTTAACCCTTTAACAAGAAACGCTACGCGTCGTCAAAGACATGCCTTAAACTCACTCTGTTTTACTAATTATAATTTTTACGACTTTATTATTTATAAATCTGAAAATTGTCTACTTTCAAAAAAATCATCGCCTCCCTATGTTTGTTGTGAACGACGTCACGCATCGCCGGAATTTCAAAGATTTTCTGGTCAAGTTCCACTTTCGGTACCGATTGTGAATGAACGGTGGTACACGAACGGGCAGTGCAGTTTTCAGTTACTATACTTTATTGTAATTAAGGCCAGTGTATGGCACAATGCCCTCTTTAGCCTGATGAGTGATGATTGATGAATGATAATGAGGAAGGGAAGCCTGGTACTGGCACGTAGCCTACTCCTGTCGAAAAGTACCAAGGGGACCATCGGCTTTACGTCCCATCCGAAAGGACGGTGTTACTTTGACCAGTCATATAGGTTCCTCCACTAACCTGGACTCCCGAGCAGTTGAGAAGAAAGAAGCTGTTACGCAAGCTTTCGAACCCTCCAATCTGCTCTAACCAACGGTAACTATAGTGTTTCAGAGGCATGTTTCAGTGTCGGACTGTCGGTTCGTTCTCTTTTTGTGATACTGATTGCAATATGAGTGGAATGATTCGGAAGAGGAATACAAATTGCCATGGCCAGCGTATGAAAAATATTTTGAAGCGAAAGGCCCGACCACCAAAGAAAAGAATGCGATTTCCGTGCAATGTAAATGGTGTTTGCCACACATACAAATTATATCTGTTTCGGGAACTTCGATTATTTTTATAAACATAAAAATGATTATAGGTAAGAAGATAACCTAACATGTTATTAAGTGTACGTTAATAAACATTTAATAAAATTTATTTAGCCAATAATAGGCCTATAGATTATCATGAAATAAGTTTAATTGCTTTTCCGGCCTACCGCACCCCCTGTAGAGAATTATTCTATTGAAAAGTTATTTAAAGCGTTCCCGAAACACTTTAAATAGTACGTACTCCTTGGTCCTTTATAAAAAATGAAAGTAGCTGTAAAGTAGCGTCACTACTTTTTTTGAGTAGCTGTACAAGTAGCGAGCTACTTACAAATTACAGCAGCTGAAAAGTAGCTAAGTGACTTTCAAATATCAAGTTTTAACAGTGCTACTTCTAAAAAGTATCTTTAACAACACTGGCCTAAGGGTAGTAAAAATAGTGTTCCTGCGGCGTTCTCAGCTTTGCCACGGACAAAGTTTAAAATATGTAAACTTTTATTTCAGGTGGGACTTGTCCCCACTGCTGCCACAGACCATGCCAAGTCATCTCCATCCATCTTCATAGAGTCTCCTCCTTCAGGGCTGCACAAAGAGTACGACGAGCTCTTCACTAGGGAGGCCCTGGACTTCGTGGCACTGCTCATTCAAACTTTTGACACCCCTGTAAACCAGGTACAATCACATGTGATGTGACCATTTCACGACCACGAGTGTAGTAGCTTTTAGGGATGAGCCAAAAAATCGATTTTATCGATCGATATTTGTGTTCGAAAATATTTACATAATCGATATTATTTTTAGTATCGAAAGTATCGAAATTTGAAGAAACATTGAGAATGAATGGGGCGTTTCAGACCAAATAGCCAACAATTGTAGTGACTTTTTTGTAGTGACTTTTCTTGCTTAAAAGTTAAAACCCATTTTAGGCATTTACAATGTTAAAACAGTCCACACAGTTTTCGCCTCCAGCGGCCCCAGACCCCTGCGTGAGCCGTCACGAGTGCCTTAAGCCATTTACTTCCTTGCCTTACCCGGGTAATTTTATTACCCTACTTACTCCACTGGCTGTTAGTAAGACTCAATCCCAGCATTCATTTTTAAGACTGAGGAAAACCACGGAAAAAACCTTCAGTCAGGATTGCCGTGACCAAAATCGAACCGGTGACCTCTCAAGTAAGTGTCTCGCGTGTTTTCAGCTACACTGGCAGCGGCTGGACCGCAAGTGTCGACTACGTGATACAAGCCAGCTGCCTGTGATCGCACAACCTGGGGGCCAATGGAATCTCACGTGTTTTCAGCTACACTGGCAGCGGCTGGACCGCAAGTGTCGACTACGTGATACAAGCCAGCTGCCTGTGATCGCACAACCTGTGGGCCAATGGAATCTCACGTGTTTTCAGCTACACTGGCAGCGGCTAGACCGGAAGTGTCGACTACGTGATACAAGCCAGCTGCCTGTGATCTCACGTGTTTTCAGCTACACTGGCAGCGGCTGGACCGGAAGTGTCGACTACGTGATACAAGCCAGCTGCCTGTGATCGCACACAGCCTGTGGGCCAATGGAATCTCACGTGTGGTTTCAGCTACACTGGCAGCGGCTGGACCGGAAGTGTCGACTACGTGATACAAGCCAGCTGCCTGTGATCGCTCAGCCTGTGGGCCAATGGAATCTCACGTGTTTTCAGCTACACTGGCAGCGGCTGGACAGGAAGTGTCGACTACGTGATACAAGCCAGCTGACTGTGATCACACAACCTGTAATCTCACGTGTTTTCAGCTACACTGGCAGCGGCTGGACCGGAAGTGTCTACTACGTGATACAAGCCAGCTTCCTGTGATGACACAGCCTGTGGGCCAATGGAATCTCACGTGTTTTCAGCTACACTGGCAGCGGCTGGACCGGAAGTGTCGACTACGTGATACAAGCCAGCTTCCTGTGATGACACAGCCTGTGGGCCAATGGAATCTCTCGTGTTTTCAGCTACACTGGCAGCGGCTGGACAGGAAGTGTCGACTACGTGATACAAGCCAGCTGACTGTGATCACACAACCTGTAATCTCACGTGTTTTCAGCTACACTGGCAGCGGCTGGACCGGAAGTTTCTACTACGTGATACAAGCCAGCTGTCTGTGATCGCACAGCCTGTGGGCCAATGGAATCTCACGTGTTTTCAGCTACACTGGCAGCGGCTGGACCGCAAGTGTCGACTACGTGATACAAGCCAGCTGCCTGTGATCTCACAGTCTGTGGGCCAATGGAATCTCACGTGTTTTCAGCTACACTGGCAGCGGCTTGACCGGAAGTGTCGAGTACGTGATACAAGCCAGCTGCCTGTGATCGCACAACCTGTGGGCCAATGGAATCTCGCGTGTTTTCAGCTACACTGGCAGCGGCTGGACCGCAAGTGTCGACTACGTGATACAAGCCAGCTGCCTGTGATCTCACAACCTGTGGGCCAATGGAATCTCACGTGTTTTCAGCCACACTGGCAGCGGCTGGACCGCAAGTGTCGACTACGTGATACAAGCCAGCTAGCTGCCTGTGATCGCACAACCTGTGGGCCAACGGAATCTCACGTGTTTTCAGCTACACTGGCAGCGGCTAGACCGGAAGTGTCGACTACGTGATACAAGCCAGCTGCCTGTGATCTCACCCTGTGGGCCAATGGAATCTCACGTGTTTTCAGCTACACTGGCAGCGGCTGGACCGGAAGTGTCGACTACGTGATACAAGCCAGCTGCCTGTGATCTCACCCTGTGGGCCAATGGAATCTCACGTGTTTTCAGCTACACTGGCAGCGGCTGGACCGGAAGTGTCGACTACGTGATACAAGCCAGCTGCCTGTGATCTCACCCTGTGGGCCAATGGAATCTCACGTGTTTTCAGCTACACTGGCAGCGGCTGGACCGGAAGTGTCGACTACGTGATACAAGCCAGCTGTCTGTGATCTCACAGTCTGTGGGCCAATGGAATCTCTCGTGTTTTCAGCTACACTGGCAGCGGCTGGACCGGAAGTGTCGACTACGTGATACAAGCCAGCTGTCTGTGATCTCACAACCTGTGGGCCAATGGAATCTCTCGTGTTTTCAGCTACACTGGCAGCGGCTGGACCGGAAGTGTCGACTACGTGATACAAGCCAGCTGCCTGTGATCTCACAACCTGTGGGCCAATGGAAAGTGGCCCCGCTGCCTCCACGACTGTTGAATCGACATCTTGACCTTGGAGATGTGAGCCCAGCTGATCTTGAACATCTGACTCGAGCTCTGCAAGCCGATGTGCAGGGGATACAGGTGAGGCTGACTTAGGGTGACCAGACGTCGCGGTTTTACGGGGATCGTCCCGTTTTTTGAGCTCAGTCCTAGTGTCCCGAAATGTCCCGGTTTTTAGAAATCAACCAATTATTTCATTTTTTCTTTAAATTAATATTAATTGTATACGTTTTCAAATGAAAATTGATAGCATTAATAACAAAGAAGAAATCCCACTTGACAAGGTAATGGTAAGTAAGGCATTTGGGTAAGTTTATTATTAGCATGCAAAATTAGCCAAGAAAAATTGATAGCCAAGATATAAGTTACTATCACACAAACAAACTGCTGAAATACAAATCTTTATGGTGGAGGTGCCGGGTCTGCAGTACGAACTTCTTCGGTTACAGGTGGACTTTGACGACGGCCATTGTCCCACGTGGCGCAACCAGATCCAGGGCCTTCACAATGTCTACCGCGCAGTCCATAGCCAGATCCCTGGTGTACCGGATATAGCCCGGGCGCCGGTACTGATGCTACGACCCAGGGCGTGGAACATGACGGAACACAACATGATGGTACGTAGCTGCCCTGGTACATAGCCAGGGCGCCGGTACTGATGCTACGACCCAGGGCGTGGAACATGACGGAACACAACATGATGGTACGTAGCTGCCCTGGTACATAGCCAGGGCGCCGGTACTGATGCTACGACCCAGGGCGTGGAACATGACGGAACACAACATGATGGTACGAAGCTGCCCTGGTACATAGCCAGGGCGCCGGTACTGATGCTACGACCCAGGGCGTGGAACATGACGGAACACAGCATGATGGTACGTAGCTGCCCTGGTACATAGCCAGGGCGCCGGTACTGATGCTACGACCCAGGGCGTGGAACATGACGGAACACAACATGATGGTACGTAGCTGCCATGGTACATAGCCCGGGCGCCGGTACTGATGCTACGACCCAGGGCGTGGAACATGACGGAACACAACATGATGGTACGTAGCTGCCATGGTACATAGCCCGGGCGCCGGTACTGATGCTACGACCCAGGGCGTGGAACATGACGGAACACAACATGATGGTACGTAGCTGCCCTGGTACATAGCCAGGGCGCCGGTACTGATGCTACGACCCAGGGCGTGGAACACAACATGATGGTACGTAGCTGCCCTGGTACATAGCCAGGGCGCCGGTACTGATGCTACGACCCAGGGCGTGGAACATGACGGAACACAACATGATGGTACGTAGCTGCCCTGGTACATAGCCAGGGCGCCGGTACTGATGCTACGACCCAGGGCGTGGAACACAACATGATGGTACGTAGCCGCCCTGGTACATAGCCAGGGCGCCGGTACTGATGCTACGACCCAGGGCGTGGAACATGACGGAACACAACATGATGGTACGTAGCCGCCCTGGTACATAGCCAGGGCGCCGGTACTGATGCTACGACCCAGGGCGTGGAACATGACGGAACACAACATGATGGTACGTAGCTGCCCTGGTACATAGCCAGGGCGCCGGTACTGATGCTACGACCCAGGGCGTGGAACATGACGGAACACAGCATGATGGTACGTAGCTGCCCTGGTACATAGCCAGGGCGCCGGTACTGATGCTACAACTCAGGGCGTGGAACATGACGGAACACAACATGATGGTACGTAGCTGCCCTGGTACATAGCCAGGGCGCTAGTACTGATGCTACGACCCAGGGCGTGGAACATGACGGAACACAACATGATGGTACGTAGCGTAGCTTCCCTGGTACATAGCCAGGGCGCCGGTACTGATGCTACGACCCAGGGCGTGGAACATGACGGAACACAACATGATGGTACGTAGCTGCCCTGGTACATAGCCAGGGCGCCGATACTGATACTACGACCCAGGGCGTGGAACACAACATGATGGTACGTAGCTGCCCTGGTACATAGCCAGGGCGCCGGTACTGATGCTACGACCCAGGGCGTGGTACCACAGATTGTTAAAATTAAAACAATAAACATTCAGTATAATTTTCTTGAAGTTTAGGTAAATTTATAATTATTGTATTTGTGTACTGATGTAGTACTCATTACTCAAGATTGCAAAGAAATGTCATGGATTTTACTCTCCAAACCTCATTTTGAAGTTTTACCAATGAATGTCTTTATTTCCCAGGTGAATGGCAAAGAGGTGCCTGGACCGCTGTTTGACTTCGGCTTGCTAATGTTCCACAACGCCCACCTTTTAGCAGCCAGCCAGAGTGGCCCATTCTTCTACCTGTCCAAGGTTGAAGGAGCCAACGAGGCAAAGTTATGGGATGACATCTTTGCATGGACAGAGAAACAGATGCGACTAACTCATGGCACGATCAAAGCTTGCGTGCTCATCGAAAACATATTCTCTTCGTTTGAGTTGGATGAAATCCTGTATGCGCTGAAGGATCATTCGTTGGGACTCAACTGTGGAATATGGGATTATGCTGCATCGATTATTTGTAAATTTGGTAGGTTGGAAATTTATTTTTTTTACAGGAAAGCCACAATTGCTTGCCCCAGTATGAGATGTTTAAAAATATAATTTCTATACATTTAATCTCTGCACTGTTCTCATCATCATCATCATCATCATCATTATCCATCCCCGTTTCCTGCTTCTGGCAGGGTCAGCTTGAGTTTCACAACCAAATTTTTCCACCTCTTCCTATCTTCCCACAATCGTACTTCGTCTACTTGCTCCCAGTTCTCTCCTCTCGTCTGTAGGTCTTCAGCAATCTTTTCCTTCCATCTCTTCCAAGGTCTTCACCGTCTTCTTCTTCTTCCTTCGATCTTTCTTCCCAGTCACTGTTCTATGGATTAATATAATCAATGGCAAAAATGTTGTAGTCATGAATATATCAATTACTTACAAGTTCATGAGGACATTTACACAAAATAGCTTGCAACCAACAACATATAACCAGTCAATCTGAGCATTGTATTATTATTTTAACAAAATATAAAATGTGATCACTTCTAGGTGACAGCAAAGACTTCATTCTGCCGGATCGCAACAAGTATGTGAGTATGGACCGCCACTTCTTGAAGAGTTACCTACAGCTGGTGATACAGGCGAGCCATCATCGGGGGGCCCACGCTACTGGGGGGATGGCTGCACAGCTTGTGCCCCAAACCAAGTAGGCCTAAACTACTCTACAGAAAATCCAATTCCATTTGATATGAAATTAAATTAAAGTACCTAATGTAATTAATTTAGTTTTATATTATGATTGGACTGAAAGAATTGTGGAAATTTGTCAAATTGCTGTTGCTTACACACACTTGTCTCCCAGATCTACCATTAAGATATTCTACCCTGGGCTCAGATAGGGAAAGAATGTTAAGTCAACTCCTAACATGTGCATTGCCATACACACTAGTTCTCTATTCATTTTAATACCCACCCTGCTCTGCTAGTATTGGTTATCTTTCTTGTACACAACACATATGAAGTGTAAGCCCATTTTAAGGTGGATTAATAATTAATATGGAGTATATTAAAATTGCCCAATAAAATCAAATGTTTTGATGCACATGTGATTTACATTATATGGGATCTAAGGAAAAACATATAAATATTTTCAAATCAATACGTATTTCTGTTTACAGCGATGCAAAAACAGTAATTGCAAAAGTGTGTCAAGGAAAACTTCAGGAAATAAAAGAGGGTGTGGACGGATTTATGGTTTACGACATTCAGCTGGTGCCGCACATTAACAAGGTAAGATAAACTACTACTGTTGAATTTGATTATTGCATTACGGCCTAACACACACACATTCACAGCTACCACATAAGTGTGGCTAGCTTACAATTTGGTATCATCTGTGCAAGCAATGCAATAGCGTGTATTGGGATTGTTTTTAAAGTACAGCACCATGACGTTAACAAAACGATCTAATAATGCCAAGTTTGTAGTATGGTAAGCCGGTGTATTTGTTCGTAATAGGTACCGGTACATACACAAAGTACGTTTTGTTTTCATTATCTGCCTTGTACGCTCAGTGATCCAGCCCTACCTCTCTTCGAAGGGAAACTCAATGTCTGAAGGATTTGGTGGAGCACTGTAGCACAACTGCTTTAGCAACACTATATTGATGAACTGAGCCTCTTAGACCAGAAGAATATTTCAGTATTAAAACACCATGCAAACAGTAACCACGGTCATGAACATAAAAATACTTACCAAAGTGAGTAAATTTTCGAGAACTCTGCTCTCTTCCTCAGTGTCTTTGCGTCTGAGGAAGTGTACAGAGCTCCCGAAAATTTATGCACTTAGGTCCAGTCTTACAATGTCCCAATAACTATTTATTCGTCGAATAGCTTGTTTTCTCCATGGCAACCACCAATCAAAACCCTTGAAATCCTCCAAATAGCTTAATTGCTACAAATAATTTTGTTATTAGGAGATTGTAAGACTGGCCCTTAGTGTTTTTATGCTCATGTGATGTTTCATTTAATCAATATTGTCTATGATATAATCATATGGTGTTAACACAATCAATTATAATTATTTCAGCTGTGGCAAGACAATGCACCAGGGCTAAACCAACTATCGGTTCTCCGTGAGGATGTCAATGTGAAAGGAAGAGATCTCTTAGAGATGCCATCTGGAGGTGTTACATACGACGGTCTTAAGAACAACATCGCTGTTGTCATTCAGTTCATATACCATTGGTTCCAAGGACGTGGGCACTACTATCATCGCGGAGCTGTCGAGGATTCTGCCACAGCGGAAATATCACGATCGCAGATTTGGCAATGGATAAGACATCAGGTGAAAAAATGTGCATGTTATTTTTTTTTTTTAATTACTAACTTCGAAAGTAGTTCTGACTTTTACAAAATTGTCAAATTGATAATACAAATTGATACCTATGAATGCATAGACAATTTGTATAGGGTAGACCTTTACTATCATGAACACCGCATGTCTATGTATGTTCGAAATTAACATATTTTTAGTGTTCAACACAGATATAGGAAAGCATCTTGCATATTTAATTTAAACGAATACTAAAATTACAATTACATACAGTCAAATTATTACAGCTCTATTACGTGGTGGTAGACATTACCAGGTGCCCGGTTTATCTTCAAAAATGATACGAAACTAATGCTTCCATAAAATCATTCAATTTAAATCTCAATTTTCTTGATTGTATCCAATTATTTGCTTATCATTTTTTAAGTTAACTCTTAGGCTTTTTTTTTTATTTATTTATATATAACATCTAGCCACGCATAGAAAGAAAAAGACACAAACAGATTCAATTTGTATCCTTTTTGAAATCTACAGAGGTTAGAAATATATGTATATATACTGTACCACAGTGTCAAAACTCAGTTATACTGAAATGAGATACAAAAGAAAGGAAAGGTCCCAAGTTATACAGGTTACATCATTTTACTAAAATAATGTGTTTGTATTTCAGGCATCGATAGAAGATCACAATTCATTCGTAACCAGAGCCCTTGTTGATCATCTTGCCATCGAGTTTGTCACGAAATGCAAGGAGTTGCAGAAAACTATTCAAGATAAGAACAAACTTCGCTCCGCAAAACAAGTGTTTATGGAGATTGTATGCAAGAGAGAATTCCCAGACTTCATCACAACCTATCTCAACGACAGCCACGAGTTTTGGACTTTCCATAGAAATGATAACTTATAAGAAAAGAATTAAAAACCAAAATCAGTTGTACTGTAATAAATAGTGAATAAATCAGTTATACTATTGTAAACATAAAACAACACTATTAATTAATTTGTTTTTATTAAGTTTTATTAAAAGTCTGTGTCACACATTTGCTCCTCTCTTTTCTTAATCACTGAGCATCGGTCACTGATCGAACATCACAATGTTTGTAAAGAATGCAAATGAAGGGCATGTCCAAGTGGAAGGGAAACACGTTCGTTCACTTAAAATCAAATTCCAATATTAATACAGAACACATTTTATTTACACTCAGTACCAGCAAAGCACATCAGAAAACTATGCATTTTATAATTGTAATTTATAATGTTAATAATTGTACATAACAAAGAGCATTTATAATGCAAGGACAAGCTGTTGGAATATATCCTTATAACAAATTAATCATACAATCTATTGGTCTCATTTATGAAGCTTTTGGAGTATTGTTTTCATTGATGTAGAAACTAAATATAGAACTAAACATACACAATACACATTGATCCAAAACTATCTTCATGAATGCATGCCCACTCAGGAAGAAAAACACTATTTACCATGAGTTTACTCAGATAGTAGCTCCACTCATAACATTAATAATTGTAAATTTAAATATGCACACATTGACCAAAATACATTATGCTATGCAAATGCTCCTTCCATATTGTACTAATTGAATACATATTTATAGATTTGAAACATGCGTATTCTTGTGTTAAATCATCTGGTGTCTGTTGGCCTACGTGCACCGATTGTTAAAAAATAATTAATTAATAATAAAACAGTTCATAAAATAATTAGTTAATATTAAAACATTTTCTTGGCATACATTGAAAAGGTATAAATAATTTCTTCTCAGTGAAAGAACCATAATTTAAAAATAGCATTGTTAATGTCTCAAACGAGCTGTTCCGAGTTTTTGTACATCTCGACCGCAGTGAGGTACGTATCCTGATCAACATATATATTAACAGTTAACACCTTTAATAATTCAATAAATAATAATGGGAATGCATGTGAACTTATTCGCTGTAGCACAGCCTACCCATCTTTTTAACAAACTGTCACAAACAGAAAAATTACATGTTATTTTATTTTAATCATCACAATCATAGGTAATCAATGAGAAACAATATGTTCTTTAAACTCAAAATACTATCTATAGGCCTACAGAAAACTAAAAAAACATGTGGGACTTCAAAATACACTGCTAAACTACTCCACGAGTTTTCAAGAAACAAACCAAAATATATTCTGTAGTGTTAATCGTACAACTCATCGGCATTTTTAGCTATCGTGAAATGCGTATCGAGTTATATACTAGTCACATTTATGTATAGTGTATGAAAATAGTACAGTGATAGATGAGTAAAATATACACAGTATTAATTTGTAAGGCAAAACTGCACAGTACACAAATACCAATTAGCAGCTATTAATTCATGTTCCACAATCCACATAGTACACTGTACTGGTTCCACGTAGTACACTGTACTGGTTCCAGAACCCAGACGAAGACTAAGGCCACACCGTGACTCCCCATTTTCATATTATGCTACCTAACTCCAAAAGGATGTTCCAGCTTATGACCAAATTGTTGAATACTAAGTCGTCAAACGGCAAATAATCAAATCAATTAATGAATTTGCCAGTGCGTACTAGATGAAACAATGTTAGCTTATTACTCGAGCGCTGTTCACTTATTTCGCTTTAAGCTGGTTTCTTTTAACATTTTGCCTGTAACATTTGAATATGTAAATAATTTTATTCTACGAAATGTAAGGAAAATATTTAGCTACATTAAGTTTCACTTTTGTCGACTCACTACAGTAGTAGGCCTAAAAGAAGTAGCTGATGTTTGAGTTATTTCAAACAACATCACTTGTGGAATCATTTAATTGTGATTTGAAAGCCATAGGCCTAGATGCAATACAAATTAATCAAGTCAATTCACAACACTACACAAAAACACAAAAGAAATAGTAGCCTGTATAAAACCTAGTAGTTAGACTATACACTGTTCCTTGTCAAGATCAAGAATTAAAAACGCAATATTTCGAGCCCTAATCAGAGCTCTTTGCCCGTCGAAGAACTCTGATTAGGGCTCAAAATATTGCGTTTTTAATTCTTTGATCTTGACAAGGAACAGTGTATAGTCCAACTACTAGGTTTTATACAACGTTTTACCTGTTCAACTATGTTTCCGTCTTTTAATTAAATAGTAGCCTATGTCAAATACAGTGGCGTAACTCAAAATGACGGGGCCAGTATACATGTTGGATTTTTGGGCCCCCACTTTTTAAGGGTTGCAAACTAAAAGGTAGTGCTCTAAATATAGTAGGACAATAATTACTTCTGGCACCAGATTACTTACGTTTGTCACGAATTGTCTTTTAGTTGTGTACGGTAAAATTGTGTTTTTTGCTATTCTGAATCTGAGAAATTGAGAAATCGTGAATACGTTTATACAAACATTTATTATAAATCAGTGGTTCTCGAGGAGGCCCCTAGGTCGCGGGGCCCGTAAGCATCACACACCTTGCACTATAGGGAGTTATGCCACTCCACTACAGAATTAGCTATAGATATAAACTGAACATAGAACAAAAAGTAGTTGTGGGTAAGTGCAGTAAAAATTAATTAAAAGAATCACCGTATGACCATAACTATGGAACTAAAATAAGTCCTATCTGTACTTTTACTGCTCAGACGAGAGCTTGTAAATAGCAATAACAACGTACCATCCAGTCGTAATAATGTGAACACTCCGCAAGTTAAAAGTAAATCCAACTAAGTAGATACCGGTACTAACATAAACTCCAGAAAACTACTCGGCACGAACTCGACGCCGGGCCTACATGGGTATCACAGATGCCTTGTGTAGAGATTATAAAAACGATGCATTTACGTACTATTTTTACGAATACGAAGGGTGCTAGATATTATAAAATCAAAACCAGGGAGGAACGGAAACAATCCAGCCACGTATCAATATATTCTCGTTGCAGTTTTCTTTCCAGACAAGTCAACATACGAAGTGCGCGGTTTACGTAACATCACGCAACATTGCACAGTTTACGTAGCATCACGCGACATTGCAACGGCTATTGCCGCCACATCGCGGCGACTGTGTCTGTGCAGCCGCATGCTGTCTTTCCGACTCCGCGATAGCTCGAGCGAGCATTAGATCTTCGTTATCCGGGTCGTTGCTACCCGAGGTATCGTGTAAGGACAGCGCCAATGCCCGGGCCAGTGCTTCGTCTTCACTCTAGAAATTAAATACATCGGCTGTTAGGGATGGGACGTTTAAACGTGGGATTGAGTTTAAACGTTTATAAATTTAAATGCGCGGTTAAACGTTCTTGATACAGCGGTCGGCCGGAAGAAGTCGAGCGCGCCGATGTTTGTCGCGGGGGGTGGGGGGGGTGTTCTCAGTCCTATAGTGTCTACGCAATACGCAAGTACGCATAGTGATAAAAACAAATATTTAACAACGGAGCTTACTACTCGAATAACATACTATGAGTAGTTGCTCATCACATATTTTAATTTTACCCTACCCTAAGTTTCGGAACATTTCGGTGTTATTTACTGCATTGGTCGTTCTTCTCGCCTCCTTTGGGGGGAGGGGGGGGGGGGGGGGCAAACGTTTAAACGTGAATTTAAAAAAAGGTTAAACGTTTAGATTACTATACGTGTTTGCCCATCCCTATCACCTGTTTAGGTAAAGCTACAGTGTTTAGTTTCATCGTGATACAAATTTGAAATTTATGTACTTCTTCACTTTCACTAGTTTTTAACCAAAGATCACTCCTTTGTTGAAATTTTGCAATGCAGACGTAACTGTATGCGGGTAGGTTATATTATTACAAGAACTAAGCCAAGAATTACTCACCATTCCACCTTGTACGGTAACGATGTTTGCGGGAGTCTTGTTTCGAGACGGAGCTCCGGACGTGTTGTTTCTGGTTGAAGACGAAGCCGGTCCGTTTGTTCGAGAGTGTCTAGCCAGAGCCGCTTCCCTGCAATCAACATAACATATTATACGTCTAGTTCAATTTTAAAACCAGCACATGTAGGCCTAAGCTATAGAACTTCGAAGTGATACGTTTAAAAAAATATTTTTTTTTTCCTATGTCAAAAATAATTATAGTGAATTGTATATACTGGTTACACCTATATACAGATTACTTACTCTCACTCATAGATGGCTATCCTAATAATAGATCATGGAGATCAAAAATAATAGATCATGGAACGAAGTTGAAGCAGAAAGACTATGAAAACCGTGAGAGATGGAGAGAACTACTAAACACTAAACAGCCCTCTGGCAAGGGAAGAAGTGATCGAGGAAGAGGTTGAGGAGGTGGTTGTGTCAGGCCTGGCTAGCCGGCAACGAAGACATTAGCTCAAGACATGGAGTACTTCGCTACTCCCCCCTACCTGTTAATTAATGTTGGAAAAGGGGTCAAGATATATATATATATATATATATATATTTTATTGTTATTGTTCACCATTTTCTGGGTTTCGTCACACGATATAAATTGAGTAGGTGGTTTAAACTTACCCCACCTCACCCGACGTTTCGAGGGAATAACATCCCCCATTAAGGGTCACCACGACGCGTTGTTCTCCGTTCGGTACTCTCTGCACGACTGGGAATCTCGGGTCTTCCTACGTTGCGCGCGCATCCGCGTGTTGTCATCCTGTCACTGCCATTGGCGGGAATCGAAGCCTGAAGCGTTTTAGCCCTAGCCATGCTTCTTGTCATGGGGCCTCGAATCTCGCTGGGCGTGTTGTCCTCACATGTCTTCTTTACGTTTTTTTCCCCATTGTTCTCAAACACTGTTATTTTATTTCCTGAACCGTCAAGATGCTGGGCGGCAGGTTTGAAATTAGAGTTATGTTTATGTAGCACTGGTAGCCATGTGGCTGGTAGTCGTTGACCGTCATCCCGTTTGTTTAAATTATGTGGTCGTTTTTCTATTTCAATAGCTTCTCTTACTATTCTAAGTGGGTAGTTTTGTATTGTGGCCAAAGTTCTTGAACCCTCGAAATCAATTAAGTGTCCCGTGTTTCTAACATGTTGAGCCAAAGCCGAAGTTTCCTTGTTTTGTTTAACAGCGAGACGGTGTTCATCCACCCGCACTGAGATGCGTCGGTTCGTTTGACCCACATACACGTCTTGGCACGTGCTACATGGAACTTCGTACACACCCTGGTTTTCAAGGGGGATATGGTCTTTAGCGCTCCTAAGCAGGGCTCCTATTTTGCGATGTGGACGGTAAACGCTGTCGTCAAACGCTGTCGGGATGCTGGTGTTATTCCTACGTGTATGTCTTTACGTTTTCACACTGTAAATTCGACTACAACTAGAATACTCAACAGATCTAGTTTAGCCCTGACAAGAGAGGCCATACGTCGTAACCGTTTCAATTTGGATAGGGTCAATATAAAACTTCAAGATGCTCACGACGAATTAAGTACGCTCATTCACCCAGTTTTATGGCAAGATATAGAATTTAAGTCATTCCAGCATGCCCAGGATGACATGTTTTTAATAGAGAAACGTCACAAGAACAAGTTAGATCGTTTGTTGACATCACAAACACGTAACCGGTCGGCCACTGATAACAGACACGCTAGTGCAACTACAGTCCACAACCTGTCCAATGTCAATATTAGTGACGCTACTTTAAAGGCCTTGGGAAAGGGGTTGAACTTCGCTATTACTCCGAGTCGTGTACCCGTGGAGGAGATTGTCTGCAGCGTCGAGTGTGCGATTCAAAACCTTGATAAGGATGTGGCGGAAACTATAAGACAGGACACTTCAGTTATTTTGCGCAATGCCCGAGTTCTGAAGCCCAATATCTCTAGAGAAGAATTACGAGCACTTAAATGTATTAAGGACAATGACGAAATTATAGTTTTACCTGCAGACAAAGGCAATGCCATAGTTATTTTAAATATTGACGACTACCGGGAAAAAATTAGAGATCTTATCAATAAACCCACATATAAACTTTTAAAAACTGACCCCACTACGTACTTAGAGAAGGAAACACGAAAGAAAATCATTTCTTCAAACATAGACCCCGAACAGCAGAAGTACTTAATACCCAGAGAAAAATCATCCAAGTGTCCCAAATTATACGGGTTACCGAAAATTCACAAACAAAACACTCCGTTGAGGCCTATTGTGAGTTCGTTACACTCGCCGCTCCAGCCCTTGGCTAGGTATCTGGCTAAGTACCTTCAACACTACGTCGAGGATGCACAAACATACGTTAAGAATGCTTATCACTTTCTGGAACTCATTAGAACCCATACAGTTAACAAAGAAGATATTCTTGTGAGTTTTGATGTGGAATCTCTTTTTACGAGTATTCCTATTGATGAAACGATTGATGTCATCCGTGAGCTAAAAGTACCAGATTGGATAATGGATTTAATTAAACATTGTTTGACGAACACTTATTTTATATTCGAGGGACAACGTTATAAACAGACTACAGGGGCACCAATGGGCTCTCCTCTCTCACCAGCTGTATCGAATTTGTTTATGTCAAAGTTTGAAGAACGCGCGTTGTCACTCACCCCTTTGAAACCGTCTTTGTTGCTTCGATATGTGGATGATTTCTTTGCAATTTGGCCACACGGTAAAGAAAAACTGGATGATTTTCTGACTTTTCTCAATAGTTTACATCCCAATATAAAACTCACCATGGAAATAGAGAAGAATGGGTGTTTACCCTTCCTGGATGTGATAATAAGTAAAAGAGAAGACGGAACACTCGGTCACACGGTATATCGCAAACCGACGAACACTAATAGATATTTAAACGCAGCTTCCCATCACCACCCCGCTCAACTTAATTCAGTAGTTAATTCTTTGGTGTCCCGGTCACTTAGACTAGCAGATGAGGAACATGTAACAGAAGAGATGGGTAAACTAAATAACATTCTACTGTCGAATGGTTATTCCCAAAGTACTATTTCTAAATCCCTTAGTGTGAAGCCGGACACTGGTAGCAAACAGGTACCAGAGGAAAAAGAGAAGTCGGTACCCTGGGTTCACCTACCCTACATGAAGGGGGTTACTGATAGAGTTGGAAGAATACTTAGGAAAAACAATATAAAAACGATTTACCGTCCACATCGCAAAATAGGAGCCCTGCTTAGGAGCGCTAAAGACCATATCCCCCTTGAAAACCAGGGTGTGTACGAAGTTCCATGTAGCACGTGCCAAGACGTGTATGTGGGTCAAACGAACCGACGCATCTCAGTGCGGGTGGATGAACACCGTCTCGCTGTTAAACAAAACAAGGAAACTTCGGCTTTGGCTCAACATGTTAGAAACACGGGACACTTAATTGATTTCGAGGGTTCAAGAACTTTGGCCACAATACAAAACTACCCACTTAGAATAGTAAGAGAAGCTATTGAAATAGAAAAACGACCACATAATTTAAACAAACGGGATGACGGTCAACGACTACCAGCCACATGGCTACCAGTGCTACATAAACATAACTCTAATTTCAAACCTGCCGCCCAGCATCTTGACGGTTCAGGAAATAAAATAACAGTGTTTGAGAACAATGGGGAAAAAAACGTAAAGAAGACATGTGAGGACAACACGCCCAGCGAGATTCGAGGCCCCATGACAAGAAGCATGGCTAGGGCTAAAACGCTTCAGGCTTCGATTCCCGCCAATGGCAGTGACAGGATGACAACACGCGGATGCGCGCGCAACGTAGGAAGACCCGAGATTCCCAGTCGTGCAGAGAGTACCGAACGGAGAACAACGCGTCGTGGTGACCCTGGTTAATGGGGGATGTTATTCCCTCGAAACGTCGGGTGAGGTGGGGTAAGTTTAAACCACCTACTCAATTTATATCGTGTGACGAAACCCAGAAAATGGTGAACAATAACATTACTTATGTCCGCGAAAACTTGAAAATCAATATATATATATATATATATATATATATATATATATAATATATATATATACTGTATTGATTAAGGATGCGTTAGGATAAATAAATTCGTATTGATGATCGCATTTTTTCCACAATATATCGCGATATATCGTGATATCTTGAGCATATAATAATATCGGGAGACAATATTATCGAGATAAAATCGAGAAACAAGTCAAATGGAGACGTTTCCCAAGTTGGCCTGATAATATATTCGATAGCTGGTTGATTAATTAGATACACTCCTTACGTTATTGATACAATGTCAATGTCATCATTTGAAATTATTGAAGGCTAATTAGTAATTACTAATTAGTAATAATATAATCAAATAACCGCTGCGCAAAGTTGTGAACTACGACGATAACAAGACATATTAACAATTTATCATGATACTGGGTGCAAAATAATATCGCGATGAATATCGCGATATGCGGGATATGACGTCGCATATCGTATCGTATTGATACATATCAATATCCGATTATCGTCCGCATCACTAGTATTACTCCTACTCGAACGTTACCGTTTAAATTAGGCGCGAAACGCTTCTTTCAACTCAAGGTAGGGGGCAGCACTGTATTGCGGTGTTGATCTTGCATGAAAGTAGCTGTCACCTCCTGCGCATAAGGTAATTATTTATTTATTTCTATTCTTATAAGTTAATGTCAGCAGTGTACGAAAGGATGTGCGATGAAACATCCTTTCTTTCCCAGACACTAAGGTAAGATGTAGTGCCTACACCGAGCAGTATTGTTATGAACCGGATAATCGTTTAGGAAAAACTAAACTAAACTTAAAACTAGGGTGAATTTCATTGATGCAGGCACTGTCGGGGGTGGTGATGGAGGGATGAACTAAGGTAACTGAGGTACAGGGAACAGGGCGGGCGCACTATCACTTACATGTAGACAAAAAACAGGTAAACAGTAAACACATACAGAGAGCCTGCTGGACGCGCAAACCTCAATTGGTCTGCTGCGAGCAATCCCACTCTTAACACACACACATCCAAGAAACAAAATCATACCAAAGCTCGACCAAGGAAATAAGATTCTTGTGGTGGTCTCCTCTCTTGTTTACCCTCATTGCTGACTTGCAATTGATCTTTATATACCTAGCTAGACAAGTGCCAGGGGGTAAAGGGACAGTGTCCGCTACAAAGGCTAATTCAATTTGCTATTATTAACATCATCAACATGTCATAATACTAATAGCCAAATGTGGGCATTTAAGAAGGAGAAGAAGAAGAAGATATTCTGTGTACATACGCTGCTTTTCTTCTCGCTGCCCCAGCTTTCCCTTCGCACTGGTGATCGGTTGGATGGCGATGTTTCAGACAGAAGTTCAGCTTGCACTCGTCGCAAATTACCGGTACAACTTCTTTCACTTTGCAATTTTTAACTGAACATTTGTTTATGAAGACCTGTGAAGGCATTTAGCTGTTAGACTCGTCCACAAGACATTTATAAAAAGTTAATACCACAAGACTAGGCTTGTAGTTTAGGAATGGGTCAACCACACAGAAAAGGGCAAAGTAGCCTACTAGGTATCAGTCACAGTTCACACTCAAAATAGGACATACCTACAGACATAAGCTCATATGATAAAACTTCTGTAGGCCCAATTCAAATTGCAAGGGAAACTAAATAATAAAATAATGTACGTAACATTCGAATATGACCGAAAGAAACTAGTACAGAAATAGTCTCAAGAAGCAACTTTGTTTTCCTTTACTGTGCTGATATTTATTTTCATCGGTGGTTAGAATGCACGCGAGACAGCCTATCTATAAGCTTGTGAGAAGACCATATGGTCTGGAATATGCATAAAGATGACAACAACTACCAGACTAAGGGACTAAGAGCCCAAAATGACGCTACGCCGGGGAGGGTGTAAAGTTTCACGACAGGGAGGCAAATCTCTATTGGCTGACGAGATCCACCATGATGGTCAGATAGTGGACATATGAAATGATGACTAGGCCTACCAGGCTACCAGTCCATAACATTAATCCCCAAGCCAGGATTCGAACCTAGAATGCAGGAACTATGGCAACAATGGTTAATACCAAGGCCACTGGCTGTGGACTAAAAGTTTGAAAGAGGATTAATAACATGTCCAAATGACAAAACAAGATGCAAAATAAGAAGGAAAAATAATTCTGTTATCTATAAACATAGGCCTAAAGTTTCAATAATTCTATATTTTAATCATGTATGGTATTTTCGAAAGGGCATAACACCATGCAGCATAGTTTTGAGATTTTTTTTTTTTTTTTTATATCTGCTCCCTGTGTCCAACAATGAAGTCGGGTAGGGGATAGGAACTTAATCCCATCATATTCTGGCCCCTAGGTACATCGAAGCCGGCTGGCCATGCCTGACGCTTCCCTCATGTTAACTTCCACCGGCTCCTCCTCTTCACTTTCTTCTTCCTCTGCTCTTTCTACAAATTCTGTCCATACTTTTCTATCTTCCCAGAATCCCACCATCGTTCCTGATTGACCTCTTCCCAAGCTGCATTTCTTCTTTCCACGTCCATTGCTATCACTTCTTCCCACCTCAGTCTTGGTCTTCCCCTCTTTCTTTTCTTTTTCCCTGCTTCTTTCTCAAACTCAATTTTCGGGATCCTGTCTTCCTGCATTCTTTTCATGTGGCCAAACCACCGCAATCTTTCTTTTCCCAGCTTAAAGTTTAGACTCTCCACTCCAAGTTCCTTCCTTATCTTTGAGCTCCTTATCTTATCAATCTTGGTCACTCCTGCCACACTCCTTAGGAACTTCATTTCTGCTGCTAATGCAAAAAAAAACTGTCCCAGGCTTGCACCCTTACTACAATACACTGGAACTGTATCATCAAATTTGCACCATAGAAAAGAGCTGGCTAGACGTATCACCTTTCTGCACCAAAATGAGGGTGTTTGTTTAAAAAATAGAAACTAAAAAAATTAAATAAATTTTTTTCAGGCTGAAATGCATTTTCTGAAATACACGGTTTATTTAAATGGTATACCAACCTTTCTTCTATTCTTGGCAGGATCAGATTGGCAGTCGCTGTCGATGTGCGCCCCGACGATGATATCTGGTTGTTCCCCTCGCTTGACAGGTATCGGAATATTACACAGCGGACAGACAGGCACTTGGACATCTTTCTTGTACGCAGACGGACAATTGTGTTTTGCGTATTTCACATGCTCTCCGCTGTAAACAAACAATTTCAGTGTGAGCGAGCGTAACAGCTTGCCTAGAACCCTACCGACACAAACACCATTGAATGACAGTGATTTTACAACCATGAGATATATTGTGTACAAAAGCCTACATATCAAAGCCTGTAGACTTAACTCAGTTTTTAGTAAGTTGAGAATTAAGATAGGCGTATATAGACTAAGATAAAGCACTAATAGGACACAAACAAGCAGTGGTGTTTTTTTGGAGGTTGAAGAAGTGGTTTGACCTACAGCATGCAAAGAAATATACACAAAAGACAACATACGCTACCTAACATAGGCCTAGTATTTACAGATTATTATTTTGCCTTTTGGGACCATCTGGTTTCACAGATCAATTAATTTGTTTTACCCGAAGATTTTTGTATTATGAATTAATTGGATTTTTAACATTGCGGCAATGGGTGGGAAGACCTGAGCCTTTGCTGGAGGATTTCCTTTGGGGGCATCTCAGTAGATGGCACATAACACTAAACTGGTACATTGTATCTAGCATAATGGCATATCGAAGGCAATGTGCTACTTACCAAAATATCCCGCCACAAGCATCACATTTGAGCGGTAAGTAATCTGTAATAAATCAACACAAATGACAATAAATATACATGCAAAACGATAAATAGATAACAGAATGGTATCTTAGTTTATGGACACCCAGCCAATGAACCATCAACCGTCAATAAAACCTACTTTGCTGAGGCTGTGAGGTTCAGGTAAAATTGTCGTGATTGGACATCATAGTGGAACGTGTAGACATCGTAGGAATAGCACAATTGATGTCACTCAGCTTGATGTTGTTAAATTGTTTTCTAACAAACAAAGCCGATCTGAATAGATATACCAAAAGCAAACCCCAATGACTCATCAGAGTAGTAATTAGGCCTTACTAGAGTATATCCACAACAATGCACATATATACATTTGGTTTATAGGCTAGTTAGGCACACTTTATTTATTTTTTATTTATTTTGTCACGTACAATTAATATCATTCTGGATGATAGTGTACAGGTCAGTCAATTACTACGTATACATGGAGGTTTGAAAACGATTTCAAACCGTTTTGAGTTTTCAAAACCGCATGTATACACCTCGAAAACTGGTTTGAATCGGTTAAAGTCAAACCCAATTTTCACGGGTTTGACTTGAAAACTAGTTTTCAAAACTGTCAAGTATACACTCCACTGACACCGAGACATGTGACGTTCCATACTAAGAACTAAAAACAGTTTTGAAAACGTTTTGAGGTCACTCTCATGTATACACACCACCGATTTGGTTTCACTGAAGTCAAAACTTTTTCAAAACTGCATGTATACGTAGTGAATAAGACATGAGGTCTTATGTTCTAATTCTAAAGCTTAAGTACTAACTAGTTACAGTGCATGTTATTGTTATCAATCTAAAAAATATACATCAGTCTGTTTTAAAAGTCATCTAAAGAGTATAATTCTTTATTTATTAAAAACTTCTTCACCTTAGCTTTAAAACTGGTTCTGTTTGTCAGATTCTTCAAATTAGTTGGCATTTTGTTCCAGAGTTTTATTCCTGCAAGCATTGGTGTTCTTTCATATAAGTTTGTGTTGTGGTGATGCCTGTGTAGGTTGTCCTTTTGCCTTGTGTTGTACTGGTGAATTGTATTGCTTTTTTCTACTTTATACTGGCCTAGATCGTTCATAGTCCTACCCGTTTTAGATGGGTTTATGGAATAAATTCAAAAGTATAAGGCAATTTAAGCATGAGATGTCAATTGTGAGTTTAAGAAAAGAAAAAAAGGAAGATTTTAGCAACTATTTTTAACGTTGTTCCATATAGGCCTAGGCCTTTTCTAAGCCTGTAGATGTTATTGAATATGTGTCATTGACAAGTTAGGCCCTCTTAGCCAAGGCCTAGGCCTAAGTAGGCCTAGGCCCTAGGCTAACCGTAGGCATCTAGGCCTAGGCCTACCTATCAGTTAATTTTTTTACAACACTTACCTAGCTGATTGCAATGCGGTTCAGTGCACTGTTTTCCCAAGTCTGGTAACTCCATTTCAATGCTTTGTGTCAAATAGGCCTATCAAACGTAGCAATTGCTTATGCGAGGCACTGACACACACAGTGCACTGACTGCGAGTTGGAAACTATATTGAAACGTCACGCTGGTTCACCCTCATATTTATATGGATCCATCCATGTGAGTCACTATCCGCTGTCGAAAATAAAAAATGCTAGTCACAGGCAACAGAATGACGCAATTAGGATCAAAGTTGGGAAATATGGTAGGTACTAGGCCTACAAGGTCTATGCCTACCTGTGGCTTTTGGCTATCCTAGACCTCGGGTTAAATGAACCCTAGGCTCAAGTACTATATTTGTGTAGCAGATAACAAACAGAACCACAAAACGCTAAACAACACCTTATAGGTTGTTTATCTGGTCCGCCCTAGACCAAAGATTGAATCAACCTAACCTCAACAACTCTTCTGCAGTAAATGACAGTCAGCAGGAAGCGGAAGTCACGTGTGTTGAAGATGGTGCTGCTCGAAAAACATGGGTGGTAAAAACCACAAGCTTTCGAAATCAATACCGGGCTTTTCAAACTAAAATACGTTCTACATTCGTCCTACCTCATAAAGTTGTAAATCAACTTCTGCATAGTATTTGTGATATGCCTTTTTTCTTTCTACACAAATTGTTTTCATCATGAGTAATTTTGTTGCGCTTTGGATTGTCGAAACTCTATGGTCTGTTCGTGACTATGGAGAAAAAAACTGTAATGTGCTTATGCATTTCTTGAATTACATCATCCTATACAATTTTAGGTCATTTTGGGTGACCAAATCCCAAGGAAAATGATTGAAAACTATTGTTTTTTTCAATGTCATACGTGATATAAATTTTGAATAACAATGAACAACAATACTGGAGAAAGAGAATTAGAGTTCGATTGTTAAAAAAGAAACAACTTGACAATCATTCGCAGCATTCTCGCGAATAGAAAGCCACTCCGCTTTTGCATTTTGTCTCCTTCATTGGATTCGTATTATCGCAATCACTTCGACCAGGAATCAGGTCAATGATAGTGCAGAACTGTCAGAACATATAATAACTTTGGTGCCGACACTCTTCTCTCATTCTCCACAAAAAGGAAATGTACTTTGGCCTCCCAAACGACAGCATTGGGTTAGCGGACAGTGGGTCCAATCATAATGGTCCATGCGTTAAATCGTCCACGACATTTGGTCCAATAATAAATGTCCAGGCTGAAACGTCCATTGTTCATAACGGCCACTATATTTTCGTCCACTATATTTTCGTCCACGATATTTTGTCCACGGTGTTTCGTCCTGTATATTTCGTCCAAGATATTTCGTCCACGACATTTCACCCATGAGTTTTATCATTATTAGATCTAATAGTGTGTTCACAAGCCCTAACGCCAGCGTATATCGTCAAGGCGTTGGCCAATGAGGCTACGTAACGTCTAACGCGACTCCTCCCTAAGTTACATTTGTACTTTTTTTAAAGTTTATTGTATTTCTCAAATTTCGGTATTTCATTTCTCTAGCCTACTGTTTTAAATTCATTCCGCGTTGTAAGGTATACCGTGTACGGGGGTACATGTACATGTACATTGCATGCATGAGTGAAGTACCATATTAAATTAATAAAATGTCTGTTTCTTTGGGCAAATTTTGGTAATTTATTTAGTTAGATTATTAATTTTGTACATATTGTGACATGTCCAAGTATATAGGCCCTAGTGAATGCAATACTGAAGAAGCTCAGTATACTACAATAGCTTACTATACATATACTGCTAAGACATTAAGTTTGCACATTTTAGAATGAGACCTCAATTGTAATTGCACATAATAGAAATGGACATTTCTAATTGGACGCTTTGCCATGGACATTACAAATTGGACATTTCGTGTAGGACTTATTACTTTTGGACCATGTGGAGCGTGGACATTTAGGTATGTGGACCATTTGTCAAGTGGACCTTTTATCATATGGACTTTTATGTACTGGACCCAGTGTCCTGTAACCCAGCATTGTAGTTCAGAATGTCTGAAGAGCAGTTGAGAAAATTGAGTTGAGCACTCTATGCGGTTGGCAGCCACATTGACTATCAAAACGGCCTTATTTGTTCACGTTCGAATGCCACTTCATTGCATAGTCATGGTTACTAGGTTTCAGATGAATAAACTCGCTAGGGTAGTGAGATGACCTTGGGTTGACTGTTCAACTGTTCTCCAACACTGTTTTTACAAAATGACACAATCGTTTTCGTAAACTTTATCGGCGGATATTTTGTGGCAACCATATTCAAATGTAAATACACATTTTTAGTCACCACTTCATGGACGTGTGACGTCACTTGATTAACGAAAACGTAGAATGACGCGTGAAGGAGGAGAGTGGAGGGGGAGGGGTAACGAAAGCGTAGAATGACGCTTGAAGGACACAGGCGGGGGGGGGGGGGGGGGGGGGGTGAATATTATCGTCGCCATCATCATCCCAATCAATATAATTCATAACGTGATCATTGTACAGAGTTTTCCGTAAGCAGCGATTCATTTTTCGATATGAATAATGCACGTTCGCATTTCTCTCTTCGGGATTTATGCGAAACAAACGACTACGCTCGGTTTTTAAAGTCCTCTGGGAGCTGAACTGTTATCCGTATGGGTGTTTTAGTTAAAAACAAACGTACATTCATTTGTTCTGGTTGGGTTTTAATACCTAGAGAAGTATTTTATCGGCTTTCGACGCTCGCATATGAGAACTCCACGGGCGGAGTTGTGTTGTGTAGCCATTCAGTGTGTTCCGGCGAGGAACGTTTCAGACATGAATAAATTATGCGGAAAGAAGGTAATGCAAGCGTGCTCCTTGTTCGACGGCTGCCATGGTTAGTCATTTGCAGAGCGGGGAAAATAAAATGTGGAAGGTTTCTTTCTGCGCTGATAAGCGGCGGTGGCTGGCTGCGTTCGCAACGATAGAATAAATTATATGCACTCGTCTACCAACTTGTAACTTTGTAACAAGGAAGAATTAAATTACCCCTCTTTTATTCGTGGAAACATCAAGCATTGTTTTTTTACGGAACCATTTTATTTGATAAAATATTCAGATTTTCCTTCGAGAATATTCTGGTGCTCTCTGATGTTGAAAAAAGAATTTGAGGAACAGTACAAACGAAAACATAATATCTTAATAATATGACCATGATTGATTTTTCACTTAAACATTCATCGAGAATGCAACATTTTGTAGGCTACTGCAGATTAACCCTATCACCCTCGACTCTCCTCAACCCCGAATAACAGTTCAGAATTCAGAAAACACGATCAAATTTCTACGGCAGTTATCAACGTCTTATCTCTGTGAGTTAGGTGTTTCACATTAACGAGCATTAAATAAAAGAAAAGATAATTAAAGGCTTCTATAAGTTGAAGAGGAAATGAAGGTATGTTTGCCCACGAACCAGCCACAATCAGACATTTACAAAAACCGTCAAAGCTAGATTTCCCACTGTATGTATGCATATCAAACTATAAGTTAGTGGTGGTACAGTTTTGAATTTAATTTAATTTTAAAATGAATAAATTTGAATTGAATTGAATTTATTTAAAAAAAAGTTGATTTATTAAAATTATAATTAAAAAAATAAAAATTAATGTTTTTTAGCGTGGGCGTAAGTGGAAGACGTGGAGGGGAGGGGGTTTTGCGTGTCTACAGAATGGTTGCTTGGGGTGCCTTGAGTCAAAAAAGGTTGGGAACCACTGGGATAGGGCGTGGGTTCGGTCACCGTAATCTAGCATAATAAGTTAATAACTATTGTTATATAATACATTTGGCAACCCGTGGTACATAATATATACCACAAGTTATATACCACAAATATTCTTCACAAAAGGTATTAATATACCTTCTAATTCGTACATGGTATACACAATATGTGTCTCAAATTGTGTGGAGAGCTGATTTTTACGACAACATAAATAAATTTTAGACCAAATGTCTCTTTATAATTTTTTACATTCGTGGAATCTCAGGAAATGAAAAACGCTCTTGTTTTATGTAAACCAACATTTGAAATATATGCGCTAACAAATTGCTCTTTTATGCCAACATTGACAGTGAAATATATGCAGTCTTACAAATGCTTTCATCAGTTGACGGAAATCCAACCGCATAGTCGGCTCTCTGAACTTCTTTCAATTCTTCCACAGACAAATGTTACGCGCTCGTATTCGTGTGCATAAATCAACGACTGTCTCTTTTCATCCCCCCCCCCCCCCCCCCCCCGCGGGCCCCCCAAATCACTCTTCGAATAATATCATACTCGGGTAGCCGCCACTGAGCGCGCCACCGAACATGCACGCAGCGCTCACGGTGGTCAAAGCGAGCATCTTTCAACCTGTGGCGACATTTTTGTAATAATATGTTCCAGAAAGAATTGTGTGATAAATGAAGTATGGATTTTAGAAGCTTTTGTCGTGGTTCCGAACGTGGACATAATTTAGTAGACACAAGAAGCTCGGAGGTTCTTCCAATAACGACCACAAACAAAACCGATCGAGGTGGATCCCTCCTGTGGTGACCGGTGCCCGCAAAGAGGGCTCTCGTATATTTCTTTAGTCTAGTATCTATTCATTTCATATAGGCTTCACCATCTTTATTCTTCCATTTATCATATTCTTTTAGTACTACCGACCCTATTTGCGATCCAAACGCTCACCAAACCACCGCGTCCCCTAAAACCCCTTAACCCGCCAACTCCCCTTTTTTGGATTCCGTTTTGACGGCCCCGGGATGTGCAATGGCTCTGATTTAACCGACGTCATATGATTACGTTGTAAAACACCAAATAGTATTCCTACGTCACGGCACACAAACAAAACGCAGGCGATGTTGCTCTTCTCATAATATCTACTATTTCCGAATACTAATGCTCTTTGCAGATGATGGGCGGAAAATGGGGAGGTACCACAGAAATCTGTAGATGAAAATAGAATATAGATAAAAGTTAGTGTTAGCAAGAGAGAGGTGGTTTTAATCAGGAATGGAAGGAGCAGCCATGAGGAAGAGGTAAACAACAAGGTAAATGAAAAGACCCTGAACCAAGTGGAAAGTTTATTGAGTTAAATGATACATGGAAAGATCGACAAAGAAATAAACAACATGATCCAGATGGCCAGTGCCTTTTACCAGTCTCTAAAGAGGTGCGGAGATCAAGTAGACCTTGGGGATTGATGTAGTAAACATGTACCATGACAAACAGTACAACATACCATAGTATCATGGAATTACCGCATCCCAATTCTTACCTATAAATCAGAAACGTGAGCAACAGCACAACTAGGGAAGAAAGTAATACGCAGGCAGCAGAGTTGAGGTTCCTTAGAAGTACAATGTGGAAAACAAGAAGAGATAGGAATAGGATCTAAAACATAACAACACATTAAAAGCTTGGGGATAAAATTGGAAGGACAAGTCGGCAATGATGCGAACACATGAAAAGGATGGGATTAGGAATTGGCAGCCGAGAATGTATGACAAAAATGGTAGGAAGGTGCCGGAGAGGAAGAGATGGAAGGAGATTGTAGGAAGATGCTTTTAGAAGAGATGAGCAGATCAGGGAGATGGAAGAGAGAAGAGAATGGGAAGATAGGAAGCTGGAAGGTTATTGGAGTCTACCTCGTCCTGACAGAGGCAGAAAATGGGGATGTAGGCTAGGGTGCCCAGACGTCCCGTTTTGGGCGGGACAGTACCGATTTTCAGCTGTGTGTCCCGTGTCCCGCCACACTTCCCGGCGGGACGCACCTTTGTCCCGATTTTTCGAAAATGCAAAATTTCAGATTTTGAATTTTTCAACCTTCGCGCTTACTACCTTGTAATCCTTTCTTTATCAAAAAATGGACAAGTCCGCTGTCAGCCAGAGCACGCTGGCGCTCTCCTTCTGACATAATTGGAAATACTTGGAAGTGGCCACTACCCGCTGCCCGGCCGCCGCCGTTGACAAGTGGCAGCTTGTTATGTTTTTTTCCCTCTCGCTCTCGCAAGGGCAGGAGCGCGCATGTGTAATACGAGTTAATTTTTCGTTTCGTATCAACAGTTTTCGTGTATTGTGTAAAATGCCGCCGCCTATAAACGTAAGAGTATTTTCATTTTTCAATGACAGTATTAAGAAGGACATTCCTTATCTTGTTCAACACGAGTTTGATAATGACAAAGTGTTGTGTACGATCTGCAAGGGAACATTTTCAAAATACCACGGTGGACGACACGACATAGAAAAACATGCAAAGAGACAAAAACATAAAGAAGCATTGGTAGCACGTTGTAACTGTTATTTTGCCCAACAATATAAAATATTCAAAACTGTATAAACATTTCTCTTATCAACCCCCCCCCACCGTCCCGCTTTTTCGGATTGTAGATCTGGGCACCCTAATGTAGGCTATAATGATGATTTTATCCAAGCCTAGGTAAAAAATAATAGAAACAGTGATTACTATAAATATAGCCTACGTAAAGTTCATAGACACCAGGAAATTCTTTCTCACGATAATTGGATACATTCTCAGGTTTTTTCTCTCTAACACAGCAGATTTCAATTGAGAATCGATTGAAAGCAGAAATGATACCAAAACACTCGATTCACTGTGGATTCTGCCACATGCGGCGATATTTCCTAGAGGATTTAGGCTATATCTTCTATATTCTATTGTTGGTAAGGAGTTGGCATGGGATTGTTGGCCGCTATGACTGAACATTTTACCATGTTACTATATAATATATTTGACTTTATCATGTTTTCTGTGGATTTGGCAGAAAGTTTAAAACTTTAGAAATAATACGGCCGTCTCACGAGACTCGGACAGCCAATCAAAACATATCACCCATATGGCCAGACTCTAAATTTCGTCGCTTCTAGCGCTCCGCTCGGCCACGTGGAGTACTACGTGCGCGCATGCACCGACTTGTTGATTCTGCTTTCCTTGAGTAATTCGAGCACGGAGAATGTGAGCCCATAAACTAACTCTATAGCCTACGTATCATTCACAACCTCTCAAAACAACGACGACGGTTATGTGTTAACTTGCACATTTTGGTTTGGGTAAACAGTCTTTAAAG